>JAKSZP010002647.1:0-357758 GCA_022478985.1 Massospora cicadina | reverse complement strand
TACTTCGAAATGTGAATGCCCAACTCACTGGGGTCCATGTGCCAGGCCAAACCCCAGTCAAGATGATGGCATTTGCAGATGATTGCATGGTGGGGGTGTCTAATAACAAAGATGCACGCGCGCTTGAAGCCCTCATCCAGGAATATTCCTGGGTAAGCAACGCGGCACTGAACGCCTCCAAAACCGAAATCATCCTCCTTGGTCAGTTTCAGAACTGCTGGGCCCCAGCAAGTAGTTCCCAACCCGGACCATCTGCTCACCCACGTCCACGCCTTACTAACTCAACACACACCGCTCCACTGGTGCTCCCCTTTGTGCCACGACCTACCATAGGACTGGTATGCCATCTGGGCGTGTGGATGGAGGCAGGTGGATACGCGTCAGCAGTAATGGAGTGCCATATACTGGACAACGTGACAAAGCGAATCGCCTCTCTCAGAGCCCATCCTACTACCCTCACTGGCAGGGTTGTTCTTGCCAACTCTATGCTCCTATCCAAAGTCTGGTTCGGAGCCCATGCCATCCCCTTCTCCCCAAGCTTCTTCAAATCCCTGTATGCTTTGCTACAAGGTTGGCTTTGGTTAGGCCGCCCTCCACCAGTACGGCTAGAGGTCATGTTTGGGCTCATCATCATGGTGGCATGGGCCTACTTGACTTCAAAGCCCATGCCGCCAAGATCCTAGGCACCTGGATTGCGGCCGTCACTGCTCCTGCACTCCCATCCCAACACTGGTCCCATGCAGCCCGCTCCAACTTCTCCCGAGCCTTGGGCCTCAACAATCCATCAAACCCACACTCCCTGATGAAATACCTCGCATCACACACATCAGCCACAGGTCCTCACGGGACCAAAACCCACTACAAACGAATCCTACTCTCCATGCAAAGCGCAGAGTGGAGAATTCGTATTAGTGGACATACAACCCGAAGAGGCCGCCCCTCTCCTAAGTTCACACAAGAGGTACAGGGGCTACCCATCCATGATGGCGTGATCCCCATTTGACCCCAAGTCCTATCCAGGGTGGACTACCTGGACATGATGGACATCCCTTATTCCACTGAGACCCAAAAGACTATCTGGAAATACGCACACCATCCTCTGTTGCAAACTCAAGTCCGCTCCCATGTGTGGTGCTGCCTGAGGCGGGTGTATCGTACAGCTGAGCGCTCTTATGCTTTACACTCATCCTGCGTCATGTGTGGCCAGTATGGAACGCTGTTCCACCGCCTGGAGAAGTGCCCCACCTCTAAAGTAATATGGCGCGAAGTCCAACGTCTGCTAGGCCAGGATCAAACACATCCCTTCAATCTGTCAAGAGATATGTTTGCTTCATCAATGGCCTCCCCCCTCCCACCCTCCCTCCGTGCTCTGGTGGTTGCAATCGCCATGTGGACTATCCACACGATTGTCTTGGATGCCATCTCTGGATCCATCCCCACCCTCCCTGAAGCTGTCCACAGATTCTGGTCTCATTTGGTGGATCACTTTCAAGCGTGGATGTTTGGATATCTCCCCACCGCGTCGCCGACAGCTAGTCTCCTCCTGGTTCCCAGTCTGGTTCATCAAATCAGACCCCTTCCTCCACACGTGCTCAATAGTGGCTACGTCCCCTACACACGTTCCCTCCCCCTTCCCATAAGTGGCGTTCCCGCTGGCAACAAGAGATAGCATCGCTTCTCTGGGGTGCCTCCCCTGGTACTAAGTTTTGTCTCATCTGAGTCATATTCGGAAGTGTCCATCCCATGGTCGGCCTTCCCTGCAATAAATTTAAAATTTAAAATTTAAAATAATTTTGGTTGAGGAGAATGAAAGCTGGAACAGAAATCACTAAGGAGTTAAATGCAGCAGTAAGGAACTATACGCTCCTTCAGAAGTTGTGGTTAGTGGGCTGGCGGTACCATAGATTTTAGATGATCTATGTCTGGAGCTAGGCCCAGTCTCTTTCCAGTTTAGTGGATTTAATATTAGCTGGTGACCCACTATCCATAATTGCATAGACTATAGACTTAATCACTTGAATATCAATATAAGTACATTCAAAAAATAAGCATCTGCCAGATTTATTGCTAAGACATCTAAAGTGTTCACTTGACTTAAGAAGTTTAAATCTTTAGGCCCAGCTGTGGGTGTCAGACAATCTCCTTCTCAACTTAAGAAAAAGAATGTTGGAGGTACGAGTGTCCCCAAATATGCTACCATGATTGGCCCATCGCCTGCCCGATCTACAAATAATATTATGGTTATTAATGATATGAGTACCCACGGCGAAAAAACCTTGGCAGATTCTCGGTGGAATCCTAACTATCAGAAAAATATGGTTTATAACAAAAAATGGCTTAAAAAAGTAATAACTAATGATAGGGTTACTCTGACTTCTCAGCCAAATTTGAGGTGTTCATTACCACATGAGTTAAATCACCTCTGAGGTGAGAAGATTTTACTCGATGATGATAGGGTGCAATTTAACCAATCATTACCACATGAGTCTGACCACCACCAAGGTGAGAAGATTTTCTCACTGGTGATTGGATACAATACATCAAATTATTACCACACATGGGTCAGTTTTGCCTCAAAATATTTATCTTCGATCTGATAGGCTGAAAGCCTATATTTTCTAATTTAGATGACTCAGCTTTGTATACTTTTGCCTCAAATACCCATGGTCTCAAAATCTGAACTAGTTTAAATAGGAAAAACTAGTATCAAGAAAAGGACCTTCTTTTGGTTTTGCTCAGCTTAAACAATAAAAAAACTTAAAAACTTTAACAAAGCGCCGTTTATTTCTTTTATTATAAAGTAAAATTATCACTTAATAACATATTTGTGGCATCTGACGGTGGATCCAACAAACTGGTGCTCACTACAGGGGGTTCTCCTGGATAATTTGATAAAGTATTAAAGCAATGGAGGCTGTAAACGTGAACAGCTCTTTTTGAATCACGATTAGTTTCTCTTGAGAGGCAACTAGCCAGCTCTTTCTCCCATCTCAAAAAGCTAGAGCAACAGCCGTTCAAATTACCTATAAAAGACAGATACACCCCAGGTGAAGGGAGCATTGCTTCCTTTTTGTACGTTTATGAAGCTGCGATAGATGGCGCCACTGATAAACAGAAAGCTCAGTACATTCTTCCCTGTTGAAGCCGCAAAGCCCAAGAGCTGATCATTCCTCACCTGGATCCTCAGCACATCTGGCCAGATGTTAAGAAGGCCCTCTTGGCTGAATTTGGATCCAAGCAGAGCTTATACAAGGAAAAACAAGCTTTCATGCGCCTTGCCATGTATGGGGGTGAAGCCCTCGTTAGTTTTGCTAAGCGTTTCTATCTCACTTCTCAAAGGCTGGCTACGTCTAACCTGCTTACTATGGATGATGCTATCACTGCCATATTAACAGGGTAAGCTTCACAATCCTCTCTTTCCAGGCATATCATATCAGTGAAACGCCACTTTACAACCTTCCGTGATATAAAAGAGGCTTTGTTAGACGTCGCCCATATTCCTTCAGGTGAGCTGCGGCCTATTGAACCATTGGAAGTGAGGCCACCTGTGCCTATTCTTCCCACAAAACCTGCTTCTTTGGTGCGACCTTAAATGGACATTACTCATTCATGCAAAGCGGAGATCCCTACTGTGGTTTCCTCTTCAGCTCAGTCAATAGGTGCGCGCCCTAAGGGTATATCCTCCAGAACTACTGGGGTTGTAGAAATGCTGGTTAAAGCGAAGCCAATTACCCCACCTCTCGTGGCTGACTCCCCCATTTCTTTGCAACCTTGCCCATGGTTGAGAATATCCCTGAGGCTGAAACTGAGGGGGGTTACGATGATGTTGGGTAATACTTATTGGGAGCTCCTGTGGAAGTGGAGGTCCCTGATCGCCTAAACGCCGAAGGAGTAGATGAAACTACCATACCAAAGGATACTTACCTCCGCCAAGTTATAGGTTGTATGGAAACTATTGACACAGCCAGCGACGCTGATCAGCTCCTATCGAGCTTGTTTCTCCCTTTACAGCGAGGGCATACCATGCAGTCTATTCTGAGACTCACCCTGAGACCGCCCACAAATTAACCTCCACTTTTCATCTCAAGGAGGTCTTAGCACTGTCAACCAACTTTGGAAGCACACTTACCAAGGTTGAAGTAGTTTTTTACAAAGTCCAGGTGATGGCTATCCAGGATACAGGTTCCTCAGTGAATGTAATATCATCTCAGATGATGAAAAAGATTAAACTGATGCCTGACCTGGATTATGCCAAGGAGTTTGGAACTACGGGCCCAAACAATACCCACGCCCTTGGCGCTTACTCCTCTCTTCCCATACGCGTTGGGAAGCTTATCTTATCAGCCCCCTCTGTGGCTTTAGATAATAACTCCTATGATTGCTCATAGGTACTCAGTTTATGATTGAATATGAAGGTATCATCAACATGAAGCAAGGGTTCCTATCATTAATGAAATACAAAGTTCCATTAATCTTATCCAACCAAGAACCCATACAAGATAAGATTGAAGCGATTGCCAGAATGCCATTACCTCGCGTTACTAATACCCCAGGGGATGATTCTGAGGGGGGTATGGATGAGGTCAGCTGTTACGTTGTAGGAGTACCTGCTGAAGTGGAAGTCCCCAATTGCTTGAATGCTGGAGGAGTAGATGAAGCCACCATACCTGAAGTGATGTATCTCTGCCAAGTTTTAGGGGAGCCAATCATTATTGATACTACCAGTGATGCAGATGAGGTGTTGTCTCACCTTAAACGCCCTATCCAGCATGGCCATACCATGCAGTCCATCCAGGAAAATTACCCTGAGACCGCGTGCAAACAACCTCCAATTTCCATCTTAAGAAGGTCTTAGCGCTATCACCCACTTTTTGGGGGATACTTATGAAGGTTGAAGTGGTTATCAAAAAGTTTGGGTGATGGCTATCTTAGATACAGGCTCCCCGGTGAATGTAATCTCCTCCAAGTTGATGAAAAAGATAAAACTTGCACCTGACTTGAGTACAACCAAGACTTTGGAACCGCTGGTCCTAACAACACCCGCGCACTGGGTGCTTACTTGTCCCTTCCCATTCATATTAAGAAGCTTATTCTATTGGCCCCCGCAGTGGCTTTGGATAATCAACGCTTATGATATGCTTATAGGTACTCAGTTTATGATTGAATATGATGGCATTTATAAATATGAAGCAAGGGTTCATGTCATTGCTCAATTATGAAGTCCCCTTAGTTCTAGCCAATAAAGAACACAGAAAGAAGAAATAGTCTTGCAAGGATGAATACCCGCTTTCCGCCCTACCTATACATTATACAAACCTCGCAAAAACGGTTACTAAAGAAGGCCAAGCTGCCAATGAGCTCCGAGCTCCTCTACCTTATTACCAAGTGTTGGATAGGGTTTTATATTACCACAATCGCATAACTCCCTGTAGTGGCAAACTTGAATCAATCTGGGAGGGGCTATTTACCATCATGTACAAGGGAGAAATGAGTATTTTATCAAGTCTTTGGCTATAGGAATTATCATAAAATGGGTACATGGCCACTTCTTATGACCCTAAACCTCTCCCAACATTCTTGAGGGGGCAATGTTGGACAATCTCCTTCTCGACTTAAGAAAAAGAATGTTGGAAGGTATGAGTGTCCCCAAATCTGTTACCATGATTGGCCCATCACCTGCTCAATCTTCAAATAATATCGTGGTTATTAATGATATGAATACCCATGGTGAAAAGACCTTGGCGGATTCTCGGTGGAATCCTAACTATTGGAAAAATATGGTTTACAACAAAATCAGCTTAAAAAGGTAATAACTGATAATAGGATTACTCTGACTTCTCAGCCAAATTTGAGGTGTTTGTTACCACACGAGTTGGATCACCTTTGAGGTGAGAAGATTTTACTTGATGATGATAGGGTGCAAATTAACCAATCATTACCACATGAGTCTGACCATCGCTGAGCGAGAAGATTTTACTTGACAATGATAGGGTGCAAATTAACCAATCATTACCACATGAGTCTGACCACCACCAAGGTGAGAAGATTTTACTTTCTGGTGATTGGATACAATACATCAAATCATTACCACATGGGTTGGTTTTGCCTCAAAATATTTATCTTCAATCTGATAGGCTGAAAGCCTATATTTCCTAATTTAAATGACTCAGCTTTGTATACTTTTGTCTCAAAAACCCATGGTCTCAAAATCTGAACTAGTTTAAATAGGAAAAACTAGTATTGAGAAAAGACCTTCTTTTGGTTTTGCCCGGCTTAAACAATAAAAAAACTTAAAAAACTTTAACAAAGCGCTGTTTATTACTTTTATGAAAAAGTAAAATTCTCACTTGATAACATATTTGTGGCATCTGACAGCGGATCCAACAGTGGGATGAACTTCATTCAGTCTCAACTAGCATCGACATTTGGACCCAATCTAAACAGGGAATATCTCCAGTGGTGATTGTAAGCTCTTATAATACTAACTGTTAACTTTACGGTTATATTAAATATTTTTGGTACCAACTCAGCTTTGCATCTCTTCAAGAAGCAAATGTCACAACTACCTTAACATCCTTTACTACTTTCAGAGATGCCATAGTTGAATTCAATGTCATTCTTTTATTTGATGAAAGGTAGAGTCAGAAGTTTTTCAGCTTGAGATTTTTTTAGAAGAGGTGGATGTAAAAAACCCTGTTCTACTCCGCCATAACTTTCCCAAATCTGCCTTTTTCATGAGTTTCCCCAAATGATCCTTAAGCCTATAACTTGACTTAGGTCAATGCATACATAATGCTAAGTTCTTACAAAGATAACAAATGACCTGGTCAATATCAGCCTTCTCAAAAGGAGGGCCATACATAAAAGTTAAAATCTTAGTGGGAGAGATAGCCCATTTAGATTATTTTGCGCAGCTCCTGCAGACTGTGATTTAGTGCTTAAAAAAGGTATAGTGCAACTACAGAGGTAATTCATCATATAAATGATATCATTTTCCTCATTCAGAACTGGTATTAGAACGCAATAAAACTCTGTGTAGGGCTCACAGGCATGGCAAAGAGAGATCTGGCATCAAAATCATTTATAATGTTGCCCAAATAATGTCTGCGCCTCCAAATAAAAGCGTTCAAATGATTGAATAGATTCTTTTTTAATAGAAAAACAATAAATCCAACTTAAAATAGTCATCCTCTCAGCTCCACCAAACTCCTCAATAAAAAGGGAATTGGCGTTAATGTAAGAAAACGCCAGCCTTCTTTAATTCCAACATAACTAACTCCTACCTATTGGAGTTCAACGAGTTCATTATGCTGCCAACTTTATGATCTTAGACGCTCTAACCATGCTAATCTAAAAAAATAAAGAAATTGTGCATGTTTGACTTCTTAAACTTAAGTAAATCAACAAGGTTACTAGAAATTGAGCTTATAGCTTCAGGGCCAAAGGACCTGCAATGTCCAAATCTGACTTTCAAAGTTATTAATACTAAGAGGGGGGGAACCATCTAGTACTAAAAAAATACTAAGAGGGGAAGGTTCACAACTGTGAGTCGCCATATTATTAGGGTGTGCAGAGGCTCTAACAGTCATAACATAGAGGAAAACTGCAGGACAATTACATTTAACTTGCACCCCATCACCTCACTATCAGATTCTGTCATAAGGGTTTCTCAAGATGCTTGACCTAGATGACACTGATAAAATATTCTGAAGAATTTCTAACTTAACATTTTGTTGACTAATCAGGGAGATCTCCACATTTTATAAACTATCAGTACACGACCTATTAGGGAGATCTCCCCATTTGGCAATAACTGCGTTCTTTTAGCTGTTAAAAAAATATGCGGTGGCTAGCTTATACTCAGACATAATTCATTTGGTCAGCAGTGTTAAGTTGGTTCATTAATTTAATAAAACAGTGGCGTTCTTCCAGCAATGTAGTTTTCATATTGTAATCATTTGGTCAGGGGACCAGAAGTCCACTCTAAAGGCCATATTTCATTCTTTAGGGACCTTATTTTCTGTCCCAGGTTTTTTTATTTGAATAGCATGGCCTAATATAAAATCAGAAAGTAGGCCAACATGAGACTTCAGTTCAACTCATAATTGGCCAATCTCATCATAAGAGTTTGGCAAAGTATTAAGAAAGTATCTGTAATTCTCTCATTCACTGAGAGATGGTGTGAGATGCAAACTCACACCGCCAGGGAACTAGCCATTAACAAAATGGGGAACAGGATACTGCATAGGGTGCTGGAGCAGAAGGAACCCAAGGCAAGTATGTACAACGCGGTATACAATATCAGAAAGCCAAGAAATATCAAAACGGGGAGGACCCCAAAGGAATGTCCACAACCAAATGTAAAGTAGTGCTAGGAGGCTTGGGTGCCGCAATCTGGAGGGGACCAGGGCGGCCTTTGGTGCACCAGAAACTTTATTTAATTGGGATAAGTTGTAATGGCCAACGTTGTTGGTTATCTCCTCAAAGAGGTCTGCACACAGGTTCACCCAAGGAACTATAAAATAAAAGTAAGATATTGGGAAAGTTTATTGTATAAGTCAACCAACGAGAAATGTTAGTCATGAGCAAACATACTTAAACTATTGTGGGGAAATTATGGGTTGGCAGAAGTGGTCTCAAGCCTTGATGCACCAATAGGCGCACGCTCCCATCCATAAGGGTATCAAACTTTGAAACTGACCTCACTCAAGTGATTGATTGAAGTTGTACCCAACCTGACTCATAATTTTGTAAATGGAATGGGTTTTGAACCCACATTCACAATTAACTGGATTTTACCATTGTCATTTATTGAGTAGCTCATCCATTTTGATGACTGAACTGAGACAAGAGGCTAAGCGTTTCACATCTCACTTGTACCAACCTAGCATATTTGGCTTGTACCCAGCACTGGTCCAAGGTGTGCTTGAGGTCAAGAAAGGCCTGAAATTTAACCTTCTGGACCTCCTGCCGCCTAGCCTTATCCTTGGGGTTGGTGCCTATTATCAAGCCATGTAAACATGACAAAGCCTCAGGGCCAAGACTTTCAATTTCTGGAAAGTTGCGCTACCTCTTCCAAAGGTAATCTCCAACTAAGTGAACGGAATTCATACTTTTAGAAATGACACACATAAAAACTGGATGCGGTCCCCTGTAATGATCACCAAATGTTGAAACTGGTATTAGAACGTTGTATTCCAACTGCACAGGTAATTACACCAAAAATACAAAGTACTGTTTTAGAACAGTAATTTTAACTAAACTTCCACAAAATAAACTTCATTTCCAGTAATAGGTTCTTTACAAAGAAAATGGAGAGCACGCTGTAGTATCAAATACTGCCAGAGGCTCATGGGCTTACTAAAGTGATTGTCTTAATAGGCTGATACAGTTTGTTCAAGAAAAGATCCCCTATCCCTTGGCAATCTTCCTCAGATATTTTTCCTCTATCAGAGATCTCATTGGTGCTTTCCATAGTTACTAAGCATCCCTCAAGGATGGTAGACTAAAATTGGGCTATCAATGTTAGGTCAGAATTCAAAAACTAGGACATAAAATTTTCATGAACAGGTGAAATACACTGTATATAATCAAATTACTGGAGAGTGGCCATAAAAGTATAGGACCCTACTACTGATGGTTTTATGTAAGCACGAGGGCATTTGAAATAGTACATTAAAAATAGGAGGCAATAGAGTAAACAAAGTCAAAGCATCGATGGATGACAATAAAGGGAACAAGAAATGCGCCAGTGATGATTTAGTGGTATGATAAATAGTAAACTCATATATCAGGCTCCTAAATATAAAATCTTGGGCCAAACGCTGAGGCAATTGTGGATTATGGTAATCCGCTACCCATATATTAGATAACGTTAAAATTATGTATGTAATATAAAAATAGCACACATATGTTTAGTCGAACCATTTACAACAGATGTCACATAGCTCAAGCTGAAAATCACTGATGCCATGGCTGCTACAAAGGATTAAGTATTGAAAGGGGGTGATACAACTATCAAAGCTAGGCTTGATATTACATTGCCTTAATCCCCCTATAAAAAATGTTAAGTCCTTAACTAATGATCTTAATGGCTTAGGAGATTGGAAATCAGTGGATTTAATGGTTTAAATGGATTTAAAAATTTCTTGTTTCCATACAGCATAAATCATTTTCATTGATTAAAAAGAATTAAGTAAAAAGATATTACTTTACAATATAAAAGGGTTTGTCTGAAGCCTTGAGATTTCGCTCAGCTCTTGGAGGTGTTTCCAGAAGAGTCCAGAAAACATCAGAAGCCTGAGATCCAATATACAGACCCCAAATCCCGCTAGGTTCATGGCAGCAAAAATCCACCATCCCCTATAGATAGCTCCAATAAAAGCTAAATTATCAAACTTCAGATTATAAATCCCCAATAAAATAGCCCTTTAATAAAATAAAATCTTAAATTCTCAATCATCTATATTTTTTAACCCAATCTGGCACCTGAGGCATCATGAAGTACTCCTTAGAGCCTGGAAAGGCCGTCGCTTACATGCAATAGTATCCTAGGTACAAAACCTAACTGCTTACATCCAAGATAAGGGCTCTCTTTGATATGGGTTTACTTTATAAGACGCCAGCGTAGCTGATATACCTGCGATTTCATATGTATGGTGCTTATATCTGTTTGGGGTTTCTGACTGTAACCCGTTTACCAAACTCACCCAGTAGCCATTATAAAGATAGTGTCCATCATAGAATGTTGTAAATAAAAGTTGTCAGTTTGGAAAAATTTTAGAAAGTTTGGGAAATTAAGTTGGAATATGAAAATCTTACCTTGAGTTGAATTTTGCCAATTTCTAGTGTAGTTGAAGGATTTTTGCATAAAAGTCTTATCCTCTCAACATACTTTATGGCACGCTAAGCAGAGTGGGGATAGAAACATGGTTTTTAATATAAAGCGGCTACCAGACATTAACTGTCACACTGCCTACCAAGGCAAGTCTAACACCCACCTACAGGACCACCTATAATGGCGCTGAAGATATAAACCATCTCATCAGCCCTTCCTAGATAGATCCAAACTGAAGCTTGGATATGACAAGAACTACCTCTCTTTCTTGACGCTTTTTCTTCTTTTAAACATCATTAGCTCTCTGAGATCTGGAGTAATTTAACTATCATAGATTTTTATTTCCTCTGGGTTGGAACTATCTGTGTGGTAAGAAAAGAAAGACCACTAAATGTTAAATTCTTTAAAGATACCTTTAAACTATATAATAACGAAGTAGTACTCTCTTTCCGCTCAGTGTAACTTTCTGAGCAATTTTTACATCTAATAAAAAGTAAAACTTAATTGCCCGCCATAGTTTTGCTCTGATATCATTGGATTCCCTGTCAGCTGCCCCAGTGTGGGGCAGCGGCGAAACCCCCCTGACATTTTCCATCTAACAGGAAAACGCACTCAGACTGAATTGCCAAGCCACACCAAACTCTTGGGACAATTCATTCCTCTAAGGATCTTGATGCCCACCTTGCTCAAACCCAAGAAGTACCCCGCTGCCCCCTGGTGCTCCCCAGAGCAAGATGCAATTTGGCCTTAGGGTCGAATATGGGAAACTATTCCCATACAATGACCAAGCCATTATTAAAATGGCTCAGGCGGTGATGCACCCTGCCTGTTTCAATAACTTCCGCCCCTATAAGGGGTATTTTGATCTCAGCTTCACCTGTGAAGCTGATGCCGCCACTGTGGCAACGGTGCCCCCTGATCTTCCAGGATACACCTCTCCCAACAACATGGACCCAGCTACCAGCTGACAATTTTTGTTGGTTCAGTTTGCTGGTTTGCCTACCCACCTTCCCCCTGAGGTGCTCCACCAGGAGCGGATGGAAGGTTTTACAGCCTATGGCTCCAACCCCATCTTGCAATTTGTGGTCTAAAATGGAGCCAAATACCTCACTAGGCCTCAGGTTTATGCCACAATCAGCCCAGAAACATTTAAAAGTTCCCCATTAATTATCATTTATGCCGCTATCCCCTCTGCCCCTGACCATCATTTCTGGGCCTGTGTTGAGGGCGGATGGACAATTAGTCCATCCTGTTTTAAATTAAGACCACCTGAAATGCAAGTGCCCATATCTAGCAGCATCCTATGGCAATGATATTTCATCTGATGACCACCAATCCACCACCCACCCTGCTCCAATTCTGGCATGGGGTACAACACTGCTTCACCCTCCCCCAAAGCCTGTTGCTTCAGCTTTACCTGCAGCTACCAATCAGCCTCCACTTGCCCCAGTGACACGAAGAAATCTTCAAATCAAGCGCAGGATTGGACCAAAGTCTGATCCCATGCAACATCCAACAAATCAACTAATACTCAACCACACGCCAGTTCCCCAATTCAATTTTGCCAGAACCCATGAAAGTTTTTGGATAAAATTAATGAATCAGGTAAGATCGTTGAAGAACCATTACTGAAAGTTGACCAAGTCTGCAATGCAATATGGGATGCAGAATACCCACCTCGTTTATATGCCCCAAAGCTAAACACTAAACCATTCCAAAGTGACCACCAGATTGCAGTAGAAGCATCTGCATCCCAGATTGCCATCCCCTCCACAAAGCCGCCGCTAAATCAGTGGCAGTGCTTGCAGGATGAATTTTACCTCCTGTTATCCCCAAAAATCCTTCTCCAAAAAGTAAGATTAACGTAAAACAACTACACAAAAATATCACCAACGCTATCCAGAATGTGGTAACTGTAGCACAGAATCTAAAAGTGAAGATTACTCAAACCAACAATGCAATGTTCGTTAAATTACCAGTCGCCCACATTAAAGCCAAAAAAGCTTTAGCTGAATATATTACTGCCATTTTATGGTTGGCAATTACTCAGTAGTACCAATCATCAGTGATATCATACAACATACCACCAATGCCCTGATGCCCTTGCTATCTTCCCTGACATGCACCCTACTCTGGGAAAAGATAGCTACTGCTGAAGATGAACCCCCATTCCCCATCACCTTCCGCCATGGAGGGATGAGAAGTTTCTGCTGCCCACCTGGTTGGTTGTTTTGTTCAGTGTAATTCATTCAATCGCTCATTTGGGCGTTTTGTTTGAATTATTTGTTGCGTTATTATTTTAGTCCTAGTTTTTAGTTTGGTAATGTCCATCCCCTAGTCAGCTTAACTCAGTTAAAAAAAAACAAAAATAAAATATAATAACGAAGTGTAAACTTTAAAATCATCTAGTAGCCTTTTTAGTGGCTACATATATTCATATAAATTCATCAAAAAACGGACATCACGTTCTTAAAATGCATTTTATCTGCTTATTAGTTTCTATATAAAAATCTATATTCCTGGTATATCCAAATTATGTGCTTATTAGACTTTAAAGTATTGGTAATCTCATTATTCATATTATTTGAATCAAAAATGATCCTTATGATATTGGGTATCAGAATATTTTAATACATTATCTGGTACTAGTACCCTTGAGGAACGATTATCTTCTTTTATAAATTGACAGACATTATAAGGACTGTAACGGCGGTAGGGAGTTGAATTGGGTTGTGTAAACTTTTGGCTAGTCAAATTTGGGCTGATTCTGTAGCCTGTTCTGCATCAATAATAACTTTAAGAATCTCAAACAGATTTAAATCAGCCAGAGCTTGACCAGCAAAAAGAGATGTTTGAGTGGAAGAAGCTTATTGGCCATGAAAAAGAAACATTGACAACTTCTCTGGTGCTTGAGTAGAAATCGCTCAGAGATAGTTTGAGACGTTATACTCTGGTTGGGTGGAGCTGTGGGACAGCTCCCACAGTGGTTGATGGTGGTGAAGATAGACTAATCCCCATGCAAAAGTTTCAGTGAGGCAGTAGTGGAGCTGAAATCTGAGGAGGAGCAATGGAAGCAGCTTCAGCGGAAACCACTGGGCACTTGCGCTTCAAATTGTCAAGTTTGAAGCACAAGGGACAAATGGCGCGGCCATTTTATGCATGCCAAAAAGGATTATCAAGGTAAATCTGATCATGGCATGGTGATTGTGAGGTGGGTGTTGCAATGAAAGGGGCAAATTGTTGCAAATGTGCAAGTCCTTCAAGACAATCAGCACCATTGGGAACTATGAACTGCAACATGAGGTCTGTGCCTTATGCATCCAAACCCTCCATGAGTTTGTAGCAGAGGTGTTCAGGGGGAGAGGTATGAGGGCAAGTTATCATTCTGGACCACCAGCATGGACTCTTCTGGCAGACGAGGTTAAATGGTTGCAATAAGTCTGGTTCTATAAAAAGAAGGCAGCTGTGATGTCACCAAGGTGTGGACTTTACAAAGGAGACGAGGTTAAAGTACTACTTGAAGGAACAGGAAATATAATATTTGGTGGTTTAAAACTGCCTTGGCCATCTCAATGATGGATGCACTTGCATATGGGAAGTGGGTCTCATACTTGACCAAAAGGCTGCAAATGCAGGTGATCTGTGGGAGCACCAGGGGGCTGTGAAGCACCGCCTTGGAGCGCGCAAGGTGGTGGGATAATTCATAAGATACGAGTAGTGGCTTAAAGTGTTTGGGGATATCTGAGCCAGCCTGGGAACATTTTAGTGGTAGATAATAAATTCCAGGAGGCGGTGCATCACCCCTGTAGGGGCAGCAGGCATCAATTATGGCGACATGGTCTTGGAGCAGCGCAGGTAAAAAAGCTTGTTGAATATAAAACTTCTTATTAATTTTTTGGTTATGTTCAAATAATTGATCAAAGCAATTGAGAAAGCAAGTTGGGGAAACCATATCAAAAGACTATTAATTCAAATGGCTTTGTGTAAACATCTATCATATGTTACAAGTTTAGAAAACTCTTTTCTTGAATATAAGAAATAAAATTTGAATAAATTTTTTAAAATTGATAATATTTTGTCTTTCTTTGAGGGACCACCTAGTGCTAAAAAATAAATATTCGTTGATCTGAGTTACAATTTATTGACAAGCGTTAAAGGTGATGAACATAATAAGTCATATTTAAAGTAACTATGCATTAACTAAATTACATAAAATTATATAAAACACTTTTATATACATACAGCCCCTTCTAAGTGATCTGGAAGTGTGAAGTATATAGAGAACAAATATAAAAAATATATACATTCTAACCAATTGAATCTTCTAAGAATGCAAAATTGGGTAACATCTATTTGAATTTATTGCAGGGAAGGCCAACCAGGGGAAGGACACTTCCCAAAAAGACATAAAGAAAGTGGAATGTAGAACAGGGGAAGCACCCTAGAGAAGCAATGCTATCTCCTGTTGCCAGCGGGAACGCCACTACAGGGAGGAGGGGGAACGTGTAAAGGGGCCAAAACAACAATTGAGTATGTATGTAGGAAGGGGTTCGAGTTGATGAACTAAACTGGGAACCAGGAGGAGACCAACTGATGGCAACGCGATGGGAGGTATCCAAACAACCATGCTTGAAAGTGGTCTACTAAGTGGGACTAGAACCGGTGGATGGCTTCTGGGAGGGTGGGGGTGAAACCTGCAATGGCATCCAAGACAAACGTGTGGATGGTCCACATGGTGATTGCAACCACAGGAGCATGGAGGGAGGGTGGGAGAGGGGATACCATAGATAAAGCAAACATATCCCTAGATAAACTGAAAAGATGTGTCTGATCCTGGCCAAGCAGACGTTGCACCTCGCGCCATATCGCTTTAGAGGTAGGGCACTTCTCCAGGAGGTGAAACAGTGTTCCATACTGGCCACACACAATGCAGGATGAGTGTAAAGCGTTAGAGCGCTCAGCAGTATGTTACACCCGCCTTTGACATCGCCACACATGGGAACGGACATGAGACAGCAGCAGAGGGTGGTGGGTTTATTTTCAGATTGTCTTCTTGGTTTCAAGGGAATAAGGAATGTCCATCATGTCCAGGTAGTCCACCCTGGATAGAACATGGGTTTGTGTGGGTATTATTTCATCCAGAATGGGTAGCCCCTGTACCTCCTGTGTGAACTGAGGAGAGGGGCGCCCTCTCTGGGATGTGTGCCCACAAATACAGATTCTCCACTCAGTGCTCCACATGGAGAGAAGGATTCATTTGAAGTGGGGTGCAGTACCATGAGGACCAGCGGTTGAAGGGTGGGAAGCCAGATATTTCATCAAGGAGTGAGGGTGTGACGGATTGGCAAGGCCCAAGGCGTGAGAGAAGTTGGAGCAGGCCACGCGGGACCAGTGTTGGGAGGGAATTGTAGGGATGGTGACGGCTGCAATCCAGGTGCCCAGTATATTTGCAGCATAGGCCTCAAAGTTGAGCAGGCCCATGCCACCACTATGGCGAGGGCCAAACATGACCTCAAGATGCACTGGCGGTGGGCGGCCTGACCAGAGCCACCCTTGTAGAAGGGCATACAGAGATTTGAAAAAACCTGGGGAGAAGGCGATGGCGTGGGCTCCAAACCAAAGTTTGGAGAGGAGCATAGAGTTGGCTAGAACAACCCTGACAGTAAGGGAAGTAGGGTGGGCTCTGAGGGAGGCTATGTACTTTGTCACGTTATCCAGATTATGGTTTTCCATCATTAAAGAGGCATACCCGCCTGCATCCAACCACACCCCCAAGTGGCGGACGGGCCCAACAGTGGGGCAAAATTGGGTAACATCTGAGTATGCAAAATTGCTTCTGGGTCCTTAAACTTTAACGAAAATTACTCCCAAAAATCTTGAAATTCTTCATACAATTAATGGTTAAGGTTTTTACTAAACAGAGTACTCTTATTTGAAAAAGATCAGTTGAATAAGCTTAAGATACATTTTAAAAAAGCTATTAGGTTTTTTTAAATTCCTAAAAAGTCTTTTCTTTTATTTAATCACTTTATCATTCAAATTTGAATTTATAAGTAAATAAGACAACAACCATTGCCATTGCGCTATATCTATTATTGAATATTACCAAGTTTGACAATTAATGGCTTACATGTTGTGATGATGCGCCACCTCATGGCATCTTTTGACTGCAGCCAAAGTTTGCTTAGCTGGCTCCACTATCCTCCCAAATCCCACCTGTCGCTTTATCAACCTTGGGACCTATCCCACACCTCATGCGCTCCCAGGCATTACTTTTAAAACCCCGGTTGCTATCCCAGAGCAACCTGCACTGTCCTTTAGGTAAAGAATAGGGACCTATTCCCTATGCAATTGCTGCCATAATTGATATGGCTCAGGTATTGTTTAAGCTCGCCAGCTTTATAAGTAACGCTTACCAAGGGGTACTTTGACCTTGGATTCTCTTGTAAATTCCACGCCATGGTCGCTGCTAAGTTGCTGCCAGATTATAGTAATACGTTTATACCCAGCATCTACATTTGCCTGCCAGCAGAAGCCGCTCTGGTGGTTAATTGCTGGCTTGCCAACCATATCACCCCTGAGCAGTTCCATCAGGAGATAATCAAAGGCTGGCCACTTACAGCGCTGACCCAGTCCTGTAATTTATGGGTCACAGTGAGAAAATCCGCTTTTCAGAGCCTCACGCCTTTGAAAAACTTCCTCTTCCATAAGAATATTCACATTGAATTCCCCCAACTGTTATCTGCTCTTCCCATAACCATCCATTATGGGCCCATGTTGAGAATAGCCACACTATCTGCTTTTTGTCTTACTTAGAGCATTCAAACCTAAGTGCCCTACCCTTGCTGATGCAAAAGACTCCACCCTTCCTCCCTGTAACATAGGCCCCTCTGACTCCCTGTGTCATGGAAATGGCTGATAAAAATTAGACTTGGCTCCCAGTCAGGGTGTGTAAGCACCCAGTGGAGGGCCCAGAATGCCAATGGCACAGCAGTCCGTGCAACTAGAAGAAGGGGGATCTAGTAGGGACATGAGGAAAGTAAATGTTTATAAAAGTACTGAAGGCCCCCAAGGCAAACCAGATGGTTGCAATGGGGGAAACCGCGAGTATTGCGGCAGCAACCCCCAAGGGTGGGAGAGGTGGGGAGGATGATGACTCCTCCAGGGTGCGCGGTTGCTGGCCTTCAGTTATAGGTAAGTGGGTCTGTGCACCAGAGGGGGCGGCACAAAACCCACCACACGAACAGGGGTGCTGTTGGAGGGGAAAATGGGCTAAGACAAGCGTTGGGGCCAAGTTCCCCTTGGTCAGGGTACTCTGGGGCCCTTATGTGGGTGGGATCAACGGCAGATGAGCCAGGTGTGGGGGCTGAGCTCGTGGGCCTTGGGGCAGGGGCGCTCTGAGGCTGCTCCAATAGAGGAGCGCTATCAGAAAGCCTGTCAATAAAGCAAATGGATGGGTTTTCATTTAACGGATATGCAAAAATGGATGGAGAGTCAACTCCATCATCAAGAGTGAGGAAGTTAACCGCGGATACAATCCACCACTGCATGGTGGGGTCTAGTGACCAGAAGACCCATTTGGCAATCATCGGAATAATCATTTGGGTGGCAGGATACTTTGCTAGATTGATTGGCGTAATTTTGAATAGGAAAAACAACAGGTGGAGTCCACAATAAGGCGTTCAGGGTAATTGACTTTATTTTGTTGCAAAAAGCAAGGAAAATAGAGAATGAACTGACAACTGCCCATCAACAAAGCAGTTTCCTTAAGTATTGGGAGGTTGGGGATTAGCAATGGGGTTTGGTTGGCTGGCGGGTGGGGGAGTGGATGTATGGTTGCCAAAATCATGACAAAAATCAAAAAAACTTTTGCTGATTTTCCCAAATTTTGGGGCCAGACCAGGTTGATGGTACTGATCCAGGCCTTGACCATTTGAGCCAGGCAGCTCAAGCAGTTTGGATTTCCTGGATTCATCCAAAGAGGCTGTGGCTCTGGCGCTAGTTGTCCGCAACCTGGTCCAAACTTTTGATTTGGTTGTCTATGTGATCTGAGCTTCTCAGATCCATTCTGAGGGGTGAGGGCAACTGGTCTGAGTCACTGGTGGCCTGGTCTAAAACCCGAATTGATTTCCAATCTAATTCTCAGACCCAACCAGTCCAGACTGGCTTCATTAGCCTGGAATTTGTAGGCCAGGCTCTGATATTTGCGCTGGCAGTTTCTTTAAAATTTTGGTAAATTTTCCCTGGTAAGTGGGGGGTCCCGGGGGCCACCCAAGGCCCCTGGCCTGCATGATCTCCTGGCAGGTCCCCTCTATTAATTTATCAGGGTTGGGGAGGGGGAGAGGGGAGAGATTTGGATATCTCTAGGTGGAAGGGAAGCTACCCAGCGCTCATCAACCATATGCACCAGGTCACTCAACTGTGACAGGGGGTCCACTTGGGCCTTTGGCCCCCTTTTGGTCCGGAAGGAATGCTGTTCCCTATCCAGTTGTAGGGGCTGGTCCCCAAGACTTACACTACCCTTTTCTGACAGGGAGGAGGCCCCCACCTGGGGCATGGACCAGGGCATAGTTCTTGCGTCTCTCTGGGAGCTTTATGGCCAGGATGGCTGCAATCTTCTGGGGTGGACGGGGGGATGCTGGGTGGGAGTTGTGGAATTCTTCTATCATGTCCTTGCAATTTGCGCAGTTGCGTGCACTCACTCAGCTGTTCTCATATGAGGGGTAGCCTTTTCCAGGCAACCAGGTATTGAATGGATCTGCGGGACCTCTGGGAGGCCAGGATAGCTTCCACCTCAACTTCCTGGGATTCCCCAATGAGGATCGGCTCTGGTGATGTTGGCCTTCCCCTTTGAAGGGGGTCAGGAGGGAGGTGTGGAAAACATTATGCTGCTTCCAGTGAGCGGGCAGCTTCAAATGATAGGTTCCATTGCCTAAGTCCTTCTCCACCTCGAAGGGGCCAGAGTGTTTTGGCTTCAAGTTTCTGGGTGGGGGCTTTTAAGGGAAGATTGCGGGTTTTCAGCATGACAAGGGAGCTGACATTAATCTCATGTCCAGGTAGGCGCTTCCAGTCAGCAAAATTTTTGTAATCTTCAATGGACTTTGTCAAATGTTCATGAACCAGGTTGTGTGTCTCGCGGAGTGCACACACACAGTCTTTGGCTGCAGGGACTGTTGAGGAGAGCTGCGGGCCAACTTGGAAGGAGGGGTTGTAACCCAGGGTGGCCTTAAAGGGGAGAGGTTGGTTGAGGAGTGGAGTGAATTGTTGTACACAAACTGTGTGAGGGGTAGGTCCTTGGCCCAAGTGTCCTGTGAGGCCGTCGCATAACAGCGCAGGTACTGCTCCAGTACCTGGTTCACTCACTCAGTCAGCCCATCGGACTGGGGGTGGTAGGCCATGGATCTTCAGGGCTTGATGCTGAGGAGGGTTAGCAACTTTTCCCAGAACCGGGCAGTGAACTGGGGTCCCCTGTCACTCACTATCTTTTGGGGAGACCAAACATGGCAAAGACATGGTTGACAAATAAATTTGCGGTCTCCACCACAGTAATAGAGGAGAGGCAGGGGATGAAGAGGGAAAACTTGGTAAAACAATCAACGACTACCATGATAGCATATGAGCCATTAGAGGGGGGAGCTCCACGATGAAATCTACTGAGACTGAGGTCCACGGGCTTTCTGCCTGCTGCAGGGGGTGTAGCAACCCCTTTTTTTCAGATCGGTCCAATTTTTCTCTGGCTTAGGTGACACAGCGGGAGATCCAGGTGGGGATGTCCTTTGAGGACCCTGGCCAATTGTAAGTTCTCTTTATGAGATCAGCGCACTTCTTGATGCCGGGGTGCCCAACGGTCTGGGGGACATGGTGTTCTTCAATAATACAGTTGTGTAGAGATGGGGGGGACCCAAACCCAATCAGGAACCAGATGGTTCCCTCCCGCAGGGTGTATGGGGCTCTCTTCCGACTTGAGGACTCTAAGTCAGTGTAAAGCTCTAACCCTTCAGGGCAACAGGTCTGGGCAGCGAGGACGCGAGGGAGGAGCGGGGCGTCAGGGGCAAGGTCAGCAAAGGCTACCATTGGAGGAGCCAAGGAGAGGATTTGGGAGGGGTGCACTACAGTAGTAAGCTCTAGCAGGTCCTCTCCACCATTGGGTGATAGCGATGGGTTCCAGCTGAGCATGTCCAGCAACACATTCAGGGGGCCTTTTATGAATTCATATTTAAAATGAAACCCACAGAGGTCCTGGTATGTGCGAGTTTGGCGGTGCCCCAGCTTCTGGGGTTTGCAGTAGTATAGTAATGCCTTATGGTCAGTCCAAACGGTGATTTTGTGCTGGGCGCCTTGCAGGAGGTATCGCCAGTGGGTGAGTGACCACGCCACTGCCACTAGCTCCTTGTCATATATTGGCCATGCTTGTTCTGTGGAAGTGAAATTTCAGGAGTAGTAGGCCACTGGGTGCTCGACCCCCTCATGCTCCTGTAGCAGCATGGCGCCCACTGCCACTGACGAGGCATCACAGGCTACAATGAAGGGGCGGGAGGTGTCATCATGCCGCAGGACTGGGGCGGTGAGGAAAACCTCCTTGATAGACTCAAAGGCCTGCTGGCATTCCGGGGACCACTTGAAGGGGGCGTTTTTCCCAGTGAGGGGTGAAGGGGTGCCGCCAGTTGGGGTGAGGGCTGGGGAGAATTTTTTTAAGAAGATAATGGTGCCGAGGAAACTTCAGAGTTGTTTCTGTTTAGTAGGGGTAGGCCAAGACTGGATTGCCTCAAACTAAGAGGGTGGAACAGCATATCCGTTCTTCAGGATGAGGTTACCTAAGAAGGTCACTTCATCCCAGAAAAATTCGCACTTTGAGGGTTTCACGAAGAGCCCTGCTTTGTGGAGGGTTGCCACCACTGCTATAAGATCCTTGGAATGTTGCTTTGGGGTAGGGGAGTGGATCAGAATATCATCAATGTAGGCTACAGCGCATGAGAAGCGCAGGTCCCCAAGCACATCATCAATGAGGCGTTGGAAGGTGGCTGGAGCGTTCTTCAGTCCGAAGGGCATCACTCTGAATTGAAAAAGACCCCAGTGGGTGCGGATAGCTGTGAGCCACTCTTGTCCTCTCACCACCCTCACCTGATTAAAGGCGTTCACCAGATTCAGTTTTGAGAAGACCCAGGATTTGGCGATGGCTTGGGCAATGGCCTTCTCTATGGCAACGAGTAGGGGTTAGGGATGGTGATGTTATTGAGGTGACCATAGTTGATTCAAGGGCGCAGGGTGCCATCTGCTTTCCAAGTGAAAACTATGGGGGAGGCGACCGGTGAAGATTTCTTGATAAGCCAACCCTTCTCTAGCATCGCATCTAGCCAAGTCCTCAAGGCCTTGTCCTCTTCCTTTTGTAGGGGTAGAGGGGGCAGTTGATCTTGACTAGGTCAACTTTCAGATGAAATGTTAGGTCATATTCGGAGTGTAGGGGGAGCTTGGAAGCCAGCGACATGTCAAAGATGAACTTATAGGGGGTTAGGAAGGGTGGGAAGTACAAAGGGAGGTCAATGGGAGCGGGGTCCGGGGGAGAAATAGAGTTAAGGGATGTGTCAAGGGTGAGGGTTTTCAACAAGGGAAACTCTCCACTCAACTTGAGGTACAAGAACAACAAGGAGCTATTAGCAAGATTGATGCAGACCTGCTGTCGCCGCCACCAGACCACCCCCAAGATCACGGGGCAGAGAAAGTCCTGTACAGTTGAGAAGTGGTCACAGAACCCAAAGTCGTGGACAGAGAAGTGCAATGGGCGTCAGATGTGGTAAGCCTTCATGGGCTCCGATGAAGCACTCAGAACCAAGGAGGCTTCTTCCATTGCAAGGTCCAAGGAATGCGCCACACTGAGGTCAATAAATTTGCCTGCCGCTCCAGTGTCAAGGAGGGCTTGCACAGTAAATTCACCTGACTCTGAGTGGAAGGAGATAGGGAACAAGAAGTAGTCTTGATCTTCTTTATTGGGGTGGGCAAGAGAGAGAGCAGACGAGGAGGGAGCATGACCCATCATTAGAAGAGATTGACCAAGAGGCGCTGGGCTGGTCTGGAACTGGGGAGGGATTTCTCTTCCTCCTTGTCCCAAATGGGGCAGCGAGGGTTGATGCGTATGCCTGCTCCACTCTCTTTGAGGGGGGCCTCCAGGTTAACTGGGGGGTGGTGGCGCCAGGGTGGGCAGGCTCTGAGCTCTGGGGGATCAAGGGCCCACTTTCCTGATCTGGGGTGAGAGCAGGGGGTGTAGCAGGCAGGGGCTCTTCTGAGGGGAGGGTACCCGAGGTGGGTACAGAGGGGGCACTTCCCTTGGCTGTGACCACTGGCAGGGGGAGAGGGGGTGGCATGCGGGACCTCAAGAGTTGCAACAGTGCATGCGGGTATATGGAAGGGCCTGGCCCCAATTTCACGGGCCACTGAGAATGCAATTTCTAAGGACCTGGAGAGGGGGTCCCATGATGCATGGGCAGCCGCAGTGGGGTCCAAGGCAGCTCAGAAGGCGGAGATGGCGATCTTGGGGGGTTGGGCACTGTGGGGGCCAGGACCATGAAGGCTTAATCTGGGAGGGAGGTCCATGGCTATTTTCCCTAGTATGAACAAACGGAGGAGGTGCGCCAGTATAGACTCAGGGGCCTGGACCGCCAAAGTAACCAGCGCCAGTAGGGGGGTGGAGTTCCCAGACTTAGCAGCAGTGCGGAGCACTCCCCTGACCCAGCGGTGGGCGTCCCTGTCTAGGGCATCAAGGAGAGCTACGCTCTGCTGGGCATTAGAAGGGAGGGGAGTTTTCCCCCCATCAACGGTGAAGTGCACCTGAAGTTCCACTAGGACACCCAGGATCTGGTCGGCCACCTCATCAGAAGGGATAGGGGGGACTCCCAACCCTATCATGTTGACTAATGGGGTGATACTTGATGCCAGGGGTCTGCGGGGTGGGGACCAGGTCAACAAAAACTGGAAGCATGCTCGGATGAATGAGGCCACTGACCAGCAGGAGAAGGCCAGGTCTCAGAGAGAAAGCATGTTTAAGGTTAGGGCGTAGGCCAACGCTTCGCCAGTGCCAGCGAGGAGGGCGGAGAAGGCCAAGATTATGGGTTGGTTCATTATGTCATGAAAAAGGCTAATAAGAATTAGACTGGGCTCCCAGTCAGGGTGTGTAAGCACCCAGTGGAGGGCCCAGAATGCCAAAGGCACAGCGGTCCATGAAACTAGAAGAAGGGGGGATCTAGTAGGGATGTGAGGAAAGCAAATGTTTATAAATGTACTGAAGGCCCCCAAGACAAACCAGATGGTTGTAATGGGGGAAACCGCGAGTATTGCGGCAGCAACCCCCAAGGGTGGGAGAGGTGGGGAGGATGATGAATCCTCCAGGGTGCGCGGTTGCTGGCCTTCAGTTATGGGCAGTTGGGTCTGTGCGCCAGAGGGGGGCGGCACAAAACCCACCGCGCAAACAGGGGTGCTGTCAGAGGGGAAAATGGGCCCAAGACAAGCATTGGGGCTGAGTTCCCCTTGGTCAGGGTACTCTGGGGCCCTTATGTGGGTGGGATCAACGGCAGATGAGCCAGGTGTGGGGGCTGAGCTCGTGGGCCTTGGGGCAGGGGCGCTCTGAGGCTGCTCCAATAGAGGAGCGCTATCAGAAAGCCTGTTGATAAAGCAAATGGATGGGCTTTCATTTAACAGATATGCAAAAATGGATGGAGAGTCAACTCCATCATTGAGAGTGAGGTGGTTCACTGCGGATATGATCCACCGTTATGTGGCAGGGTCAAGCAACCAGATGACCCATTTGGAAATCATTAAAATACTTATTTAGGTGGCAGCGCACTTTGCCGGATCAATCAGCAGAATTAAGAATAGGAAAACAACAGGTGGAGTCCGTGACAAGGCGTTCAGGGTATCCAACTTTATTTTGGCACAAAGTGCGAGGAGAATAGAGAATGAACTGACAACTGCCCATTGACGGAGCAGTTGCCTTAAGTATTGGGAGGTTGAGGATTGGCGATGGGGTTTAATTGGCTGGTGGGTGGGGAAGTGGATGTATGGTTTCCAAAATCTTGGCAAAAATCAAAAAAACTTTTGCTGATTTTCCCAAATTTTTGGGGCCAGACCAGGTCGATGGTACCAATCTGGGCTTTGACCATTTGAGTCGGGCAGTTCAAGCAGTTTGAATTTCCTGGATTCATCCAAAGAGGCTGTGGCCCTGGCTCTCAGTTGTCCGCAACCTGGTCCAAACTCTTGATTTGGTTGTCTATGTGATCTGAGCTTCTCAGATCCATTCTGAGGGGTGAGGGCAACTGGTCTGAGTCACTGGTGGCCTGGACTAAAGCCCGAATTGAGTTCCAATCTGATTCTCAGACCCAACCAGTCCAGACTGGCTTCATTAGCCTGGAATTTGCAGGCCAGGCTCTGATATTTGCGCTGTCAGTTTCTTTAAAATTTTGGTAAATTTTCCCTGGTAAGTGGGGGTCCCGGGGGGCCACCCAAGGCCCCTGGCCTGCATGATCTCCTGGCAGGTCCCCTCTATTAATTTTATCAGGGTTGGGGAGGGGGAGGGGATATATTTTAATATCTCTAGGTGGAAGGGCAGTTACCCAGCGCTCATCAACCATATGCACCAGGTCACTCAACTGCGACAGGGGGTCCACTTGGGCCTTTGGCCTTTTTTTGGTCTGAAAGGGATGCTGCTCCCTATCCAGTTGTAGGGACTGGTCCCCAAGACTTACAAACTGAAGAAATTTTTAGGTAGGGAATAAGCTCCTCCTCTCCCTCAAACGCTGCGGATGCAGCTTCTCCTGATATAGTTAATCAAATAAACTTATTAAATTGTCCAAGAGAAAATTACAGCCCTGGCATCGGTCAACTTACCTTTGTTGGTAATTCATAGGCTAATCTAATCTTCTCCCATCCAATAATCTTCCATTGATAGCCCCATATGCCTATTTATACCATTTAAATTTTTAATTGGGTGGATGAAGCTGAGCAACCTTATATTACTATTCATATTTACTTGTCCTTAATTTTTCAACCTTCCTAATAATCTCACTCCCAGCGCCACTTCCACCTTTGCAGGGTCTTCCACATGTACAAGTCCTACCATAAGATCGCCATTGAAGCAGCCACTGTCTCACCAACAACCACCCTAACAAGTTTTTCACATAGCCATGGAGACACTCAATAAAGGTATTTTTCTGTCACAATTCTTCAGCTGACTTCCATGAAGAGACCAGAGAATTTATCAAGGAGCTTGCGTTTGCTAACAAATTTCTCATGCATTGATTTGGACAAGTCATCATTCTATGACCCACACTACCAAAATCTTTCCATAAGCTAATAAACTTCTCTTGTATGCCGGAGCTCTTAAAATATGCTTAAAGTCAGCATTCCCAGTAAATCACGGCGATTCAAAATGCATGCATTGTTAGAAAGGGTCAGTTGACATTTTTACCTTTCAATCCATTTGTGATGCCCTGACTCGCATTTTGTCTGCTATAATGTATGCTCTCAGATCTGCGTAAGTCAAAGCTTCTTCTGACCCCATTGTCAGGGAACAAACATTCCAAGGAAAAACCTAAGTTTCATCATCAATGCTGTAGCACACTGTACAGAAATCTCAGGCCACAAAGCACCACCGTTAAGATGTGAGGAGTGAGGTTAGATTTTGAAAAGATAGAGTGATGAGGAAGTGAATTGGGGTTGGACGCTTATTTTAACAACAAAATTTTCTAAACCCTTCTTAACGTTTCTGGTGCTAATCAAACAGCAGTCAAGAGTGGAGCACCACCACTTTTTCAGAATTAAAGAGTTGGCCCTCACATAAGCCTTAATATTATAAAGTTAAAGTGGAATCTAGATAAAAGTACATAAGGTTTTGAAAAAAGTTCTGGATTGTAGATAATAATAAAAAAACTAGGGAAAAGTAGAACAGCAACCTATAATGAGCAGGATATCTAGCATTACCCATAGGTGATTGGGTAATAGTTTATTAACCTCATTAGCTATATAAAAAGCAGCGTAATTCTCTATTACTTCTTTTCAGATTTGATCTTTTGATATGAATTATGTTTGTCAAAAATTTAAGTTTTATTATATGAGCTTACCTTGTCTATTTTAGGAGTTTTTAATGCAATAATTTACCTTTTTATAGTCATGTTCAAGCCTTTTTTGTACTACCATTTGCTTGTAAATAATCACTTGAGACTACCTCAGTTAACAAGTTATTCCTAGATGAAGGAGCTCATGGCTGATCCTTTTGTTTGGGGGAGGAAATTGTACTTGAAGACTTTTTTGTTAATATTACCTATAACCTCTGTGAAGAGCTGCTTGATCTTTAGCACATAGTGCTCTTCAGAGTCAGTGATGACAAATAAATTTTGGATTACTAACTAATTGTGATGTTGAGGGGGTTGATCGAGGAGGATCAGCCACCACACATCTTTTATTCAAGGTATGTCCCAACTAATTAAGCTTACTAGGGGGCATAGACCCAGGACTGGTATCCGTCTTAGATCTAAGGGGTTGCGATATCTTTTCCAATTTGAAAGTTGTCCAGTAGACCTTAAATTATTCTTTTATATAAAATCAAGGTCCACACCCCCATATAGAGCCTTCACTAGAGCATAATTGTATGAAAAGTTGGCAGCCTAAGTGCCAAAATGGCAGTTTTTATGGGGGGGGGATCAACGGTGCACCGGATTTTGGCTATGGAAATCTGCTATTAGCTCTTGGATTTGTTACAATCGTTAAAAAAGATATAGCTTTTTTCATACAGTGGATACTTTTTCCAAAATACCATTAACAAAATGCCACGTTTACCCCATATTAGATCCAAATTTTCTATTTAAATCTGGTGCAGCTCCACCATTATGGGCTCGTTTGGTCAGCTTCTGTTCCTTGAAGGGAGATAGATAAGAATCATGAAAGGGGTGATGGATTTTTCAATGTGGTATTAATTCTAAGTGGAAATCTCCATTTTATATCACCTTAATGATGGTGAAAGTCCCTCTTCTTGCAGGCCAAATTGCAGCATGGAACCTTAATGTGGAGTTTTTAGTGTCTACATGACAAGGTCCACCACCTGATACTCTAAAGCTGCCATGTTTTTTCTATCCGCAAAACTCTTAGTATTACTCATGGATTTTGTAAGCTGTTTTTGAACTTGCTGATGAACTTTTCGATTATGAGAAGAAAAAACCTTAGCTGCCGGTTCTCACTGTGTTCTCCTACCCAATGGTGAAGGTAGAGTTATAACTCAGATTAGCATGCATAAGTGGCACCCCTGCTGACAAGTGCAAAAAATTCTATATGCAAACTGAGCTTAAGAAAGATCAGTTGCTCATGGGTCCTGAGCTGTGGTAGCGTAGCATTAAAGGTGTTGCTATAGCAATTAATTTATTCACTCAGTTTGCACATCTAAATGGGTTTTTATTCCAATGACCTACAATTCTTGATGTTCAACATACCGCATAAGGCCTCCCAGAATCTTATTTTGAATTGGCGACCTCGTTACTTATTATATTCCATAGAACCTCAACATGGATAGAAATGGATAAAAAAGCAGTTCAATATCTTCCACTGACGTTATTGTTCAGCATTGGATTAATATTCCATATTTTGTAAATTCATCAAAGACCATCATAGTATTGTCAGACCCATTAGACGCGCGTATAATCACAATGAAGTCCATCAAGTGAGAGGTCTAAGGACCTTCTGTTTGTTGCAAGGGGTGGAGGAGACTGTTGCGTCAGTCCTATCAGACTTGGAGCAGACACAAGCCAAACAATGCTTTAATTAAGCGAAAGCCTCTTTAGTGAGTTAAATCAATAGTACCCACGTTTGATCAGGTTAATATATCTTTAACGCCAGGGTTACCCATGATGAGAGGATAAATATTGTCCATTACATCGTGGGAACGCAGGGCAGAGAGGAACAAAACATGATCTCTTAAAATATTACCCTATCAATCTGGGAATTACAGCAGGAGAAAGTTTTTAAGATTTAAACTTACCTAAAATATCAAGGCCTTCTAGGTTTAAACACTGGTTGCAAACACAGAGTCAAGGTAAAACTTCACCTTCAAGTGGATCAAGGAAAGACCTGCTTGAAAATGCTTCAACAACAGGTTCTGAACCAAAAGTGGGTACAAATAAGGAGGGTAGAAACCTGGATTTGGATTGACATGCAACGGGAAGAAGCTAATGTGGCACCAGATGGTGTCAGCAGAAAAAAATGTTTTGACTTGAGTACTCACAATGGCAATCTCAAAGTCATTATTTAAATTAAATCTCATAAGCAGATTATGGTTAAGTCTATTTTGCAAGGTGTGGTTGGAACCCTTGACATACTCATAATTGAAGTCAAAACTGAGGAGATCCCGGTGAGTCCTAGTTTCTCTGTGCACCAACTTTTTTGTATTTTATAGTAGAGGGTGAGCGATTTATGATCTTTACACACCACTAAAGAATATTTAGAACCCTGTAAACGATAAAGTCATTGCATCAAGGACCAGATTATGGCAGCTAGCGTTTATCATAAGTGGACCAAGAGCGCTCAGTTACACTAAATTTGAAATCTAAGCCATTGAGTGTTTCTGACCCTTATGCTCTTGCAAAAGGACATCATCCTGCCATGCCAGAGGTCTGACAAGCCACCATAAAGGTTTGATCATCAGTAAGACCTAGAATATGTGCAATGGTGATAGTTACTTTATTGCTTCAATTGCTAACTGGTATTTGGGAGTCCAAATGAAGGGCACGTTTTTTTCTGTTAATAGGTGTAAGGGTGACATGAGCTCACAGATAGCTGGTGAGAAATCCTTTAAAAATATGACCAACTCAAGAAAGATACGCAGTTGTTATTGCTTCATAGATTAAGCCCAAGAGTAATGGGCCCTAGTTTAAAAGTTGCAATAGCAAGGCTATCCTTCAGGATGAGAGTTTCCATAAATTGCATTTCATCCTTCTAGAACTCACATTCAAATGGTCTTGCAAATAAACTAGTTTTATGTAGAGCTGCCTTCATATCTACCATATCCTTGGCATGTTGCTTATCATTAGCAGATTGGATTAAATGTTAGTAAAGTAGGCAACTTCACAGGAAAACATGAGCTAATCAGAGCACCATCAATAAGCCACTGAAAATTGCTAACGCGTTATTAAGTCTTAAGGGCATAACTTTAGACTGGTGTAATCCATAACTGGTGCGAATTGCTATCGGAAATTCAATGTCTAGACTTCACCTACACTTGATGGAAAGAGTTGCTGTCTAGTTTTGAGAAAACTTAGCATTTAGGGTTTATGTGTGTGATAGAGGCCTCATGGATAGGGGTGTAGATCTGAGACTGTAAGGAATGTTTAAATGGCCATAATTCACAATGCCTCATGCTGCCTTCAGGCTTCTGAGCGAAAACCACATGAGTGGAAATGGATAGGGTCTCTTGATCATCCACCCTTCTCAATGATATTATTCCAAGGTTTAAAGCCTAATACTCCTTAACTGTTTAGGGGTCCAATATGAAGTTAATTCTAGTCAGGTCAACCATCAGAAGAAAAACTCAAATCAAACTCAGAGTGGTTTTGGTGAATATTCACACCATCCACATCAAACAAAGCATTATAGGGCTTTAGAGTCTGCGGAATGGTAGGTAAGTCAGGCATGACGTCAGTAGTGGAATATATCATAGTTTTTACTGCTAATTTTCTGTTATAAATGTTGATAGTAGGGAGATTTCACATGAATGAGTAACGGAGGTAAAGATAGATTGTTTCTTTCCAAATTTATGTTCACAATAGAAAGAGGCACCAACCTACCCCAAAATAATTAGGTATAATAGCCCTAGGATCTTTGAAATTTAGCCATAAACTCATGCGTGTGTGCACTGAAATGAAGTGGTTTACTCGGAGGGAGAAACCCATTGGGGCACACATGAAGCACCCAAAAGGTTCCCCATTGTGACTTTAAGGTTCAAGGCCTGCATCACTTTCATAAAATAATTACCTGTAGCACCGTTATTTACCAGGAAATTCAAAGAACCTTACGTTGCCTTACTGAAATTTGTAGGCAAACTAAGAACTAAACATAGTCAAATTCATTCAATTCACTTATAAGAACTAACACGTGACCCTTGTTTCTTAACTAAAAAGATTTTCTGGTGCATCTTTTTAGTTTTTATGTGGTGAGAGGGCATTTCTGATGTCAGTGCATCTATTTTTTTGTGGGAATCTGAGGGGTCAGCCAAGTTAAAATAATCTGACATATCCTCATACACTGGAACTAAACAGCTTTTTGCTTCAATTTAATTGCCAAGCAAGATTTGTAAAGGAGATAATGTGGGGTTATAAGATTTGTATGGATAAATATTTACCAATGGCTCATCTAAGATTTAATCATAGCATTCTGAATATTAAGTACTGGAGTGCTCATTTTATATAAACAAGGGCTCCTCTGCAGAATGGTATTGTACAAGGAAAGCAGAGGGTAGACAGCAAATGAGTAATTTGTGAAGCGTTGTGTCCCATAACTTGAACTTAACATAGTCAACAATTTCCTGTAAGGGTAACGTTGTCATGACTAGAAGAACAATATTCATTTTATCTGGGTCATTATTAAAAAACCAGCTGATTAGCAAAGCAAAAGTTTGATCACCTTTGCAATGAACAATGTCAAGTTAGTTGGTTTTTTTGGACATGTCAGACAATTAGATGTGCGACTAGGTATTAAGAATGCCCTGGTGCTGAATACTTTAAATTTTTCTAAAATTTCGCGTCTAATTTTTGGCAGAATTGTATCACCTGGAGTAATAATTTTATTCCTATTTTGTTGAATAACCATCTTGAGATGAGGGGCTTGCTTTAAACCCCCTAACAAATTGGTCAACTGACATGGAAGTTAGCCTACATCATAACTTGAATTTAACACAACTATATAAAGGAAAGCAACCCCCTTTTATAGACTTGAAGGGGTCTATGGGAGAAAAAATATTCTATTAACCAATAGCCCCTTAGGAGCTCTGGTAATCAGTTGAACTAACAATTTGTAAAAAATGTCTGATCGTCTGTCTTACTTTAAAAATGCCCCTGCATGATTACGTCAACCCAAAGGTTGATTCAACATCTAAATTTAAGCTTTGCCAAGGTGATAAGGAACTCAAGAGCGTTAATCGTCTAAATTGTCATTTAGCAAAATAGATATGCCCTCTGCTAACCTGATTCTCTTGATCTTCACTATTAGCCTTGAAGGCATAAAGCTAAGAGGAAACAACTTAATAAGTTTTTTCTCTTCCTGGTCCCCTAGTTTTACTATTAAAAATATAAAATCTTTTTCCTCCTTGTACTTTATGTAATTCTCTATATTATATTTACTAAGAAGTCAAGAGTTGTAAACCTCCTGCAACTGCCCTTTTAAAGAAATCCTAGGCAAACAGCACTGGCGAGCACCTACTAACGCTAGGATTCCAACAATTGATGCTCACTACAGGGGCATTTGTAAACCACACTCTTATCCTGAAAAATGATGACTTACAAGTGTATAAACCCCTAACCTCACTGTTGTAGCTGACCTAAAGCTAGACGCTTTGGAGAAGCAACTAGCCAAAGCTTTATTGTGACTCAAAATGCTTAAGCAGCGCCACTCTCTAGCTTCACATAAAGTTGTGCTGCTGTTCATACATTCACTGAGCAAACCCTTGTCTCTTTTAAACCCCAATTCAAATATAAGTTTACAACTGGGAGGGTAGCATCGCCTAGTTTCTATATGATTATGAATTTGCCATGGATGGCAAACTTACCATCAAAGAATCAAGCAATACTTCCTTTCTTGAAACTCACAGTCTAAGAGGTAATGGTTCCTCATGGAACTCCTTAATACTTGGGCAGAGGTCAAAAAAGTTCTGATGGGTGAATAAGGCTCCCAAATGAATTTACACAGGAAAAAAGGCATTTTTGTGCCTTAGAGTGGAGATAGGGGTTTCAGTTACCACCTTCACCAAGTGGTTCTACTGAAAATACCATACGCTGTTAATTTCTAAAACGCTACTTTGGATGCAACTGTGACCGCCATTGTAACTGGCTTGGCAGCTTACCCTTCCCTAGCAAGGTATATTATCTCTGTCAAACGCCACTTCTGGAATGTCTGGGACATAAAGCAGGCTTATTAGAGGTTGTGAATTTTTGATAAAAGCTGATACTACTCATTGAGTTGTGATGAACCACCAAGTCTTAATCATCGAGGATCTTCCCACTGCAGGCCAGTAGATGGAGCCCACAAAGTCTTCTATGGGATCACCTGTGCCTTTTTGCTCCTTTGAAACTGCTCCTTCAGAGATAATTAAAACAGACATAACTCAAAATCATGAGTACAAAACCCCTAATCTAGCTAATACAGTGCTCACGCCCAAAATTGAAGCTGCAAAGCTTACTCTCCCAGCTAAAAGGATAGTTACGCGCTTTAAGTGTCATGGAACTTGCTGATTAAAGTATTACTGGGCTTCCAATCTAGGTGTGTAACATTACAGTGAAAAGCCCAGATTGCTAATGAAATAGCAGTTCTAATTATTTGTAGGATGGATGCCCTATGAATTCTGGGAGGAAAAAAATCAAGAACATACCAAAGGCCCATGTAAAACCAGATGCTGCAATGGTGCAACTGCAAGTCTTGCAGGGGCATCTCTCAAGGGTGGGAGTGGCAAGTAGGATGACCAATCATCCTGGGTTTGCAGTTGTTGACCTTTGGGATCTGTTTCAAATATTATGGTTCAATTTTATAATAAAAACTCTGAATAACATTAAAATTTTAAAATTTTGGAAATGAAGATTGGGTTCACAAATATAATTTAATCAAATTGATTCAACTGTTAGGAGGCCTTGGTCTTTGCCTAACGCCTGCAGAGAGGTTTTGTGATGGGTCAAGGGCTGGAAGCGCCATCTGGGCGGCAGATCAATTTTTCTAAAACGATTTGGGCAGGATTGGCCCGTGATGGGATGGCCTAGATAATCCTATGCCTGGTTTCTGCCCCACAATTGTGAGGATGATTGATCCTCAGCCCCAGATAAGACTCAAGGTCAGATGAGGAGACAGACTCATTTCGCCTATATTCCACAAAATTTAGGTAGATCAGCGGGGAAAATTAGTCAAAATTCTCCAATTAACTCAGGGAAAGAGTGGTGGACCTGCAAAATTTCCACCAAGTGTTGAAGGAGAGGCAGTGCATTGGGGCGATTTCTATAAGGAGAGTGTCTATAACTCTCCTGTTCCCAGCGTGGTAGTGCTTGGTGCACAGGCCCAACTCCAGGGAACTAGTTGTTAGAATAAAAATCATTATTGCCAAGCAGAGGGTGCTGGAGCAATAATAACTCAAGCATAGAAAAGTGATAAATAACCAGCCAAAAACGTTGCGGTGCACACTGAGAGAAGGGGTAAATGGCCCAGGATGGAGGGTACCTGGACGAACCAACAGTGCATGAGGTGATAATCTTACTGTGTCCAAAATGGCAAGATTCAATGGAGCATGAGACCTTCTCAAAAGGGGTCCACACACAGGAACGTTTGGAATAACATTTAAAAAAATAGTAAAAATAAGAGTATTTTATTTGGGATGTTGAACAACAAGGAATGTTGGTCGGGGAAAACATATTTAACCTCAGATGGGGGAATATGGGGTGTGCTGCAGTGGGCCCAAGCACTGACCCGCCAATAGGGAAACGCTGCCATCTGAATTAGTTGAATAAGCTGAAACTGAATTCACTTGAGTGATTGATTGATGTTGGATTTGACCCAAATGCATTGTTTCATAAATGGGATGGGTTTCAAAACCCTGTTCCTTGACAAACCAAATGGAACCATCTGCGTTAATTTAGTAGACCATCCGTTTTAACGCCTGGACTGATGTAAGGGGCTGGGCACTTGGCACCCCACTAGTACCAACCTGGGCATATTTTGCTTACACCTAGCGTTGGTCTAGGGTATACCTCAGGTCTGGGAGGCCCTGTAATTTCACCTTCTGTGCCTCCTGGCGCCCAGCCTTATCCTTAAGGTTAGTCCTCACTATGATGTCATGGGACCATGACAATTTCAGTGGATCCAAAAGTTCCTTGGATCACCAGATTGGCATAGTGCTCCAATGGTATAACTTTTGATAATTGCAATCACTGTTTGATGGGCTGCCAGATCAAGGGACTGGAGGGCCCAATTTCTGACCATTGGATTTAAAATGCAAAATTTGGCATATTAGGTTGGGTTTAATACAAAATCTTGGAAACAGGCGGAGTCTGCAGAATAAATTTTAGTGGAAGACCAGCTTTTATTAAAATGTAAAAATGAAAATGAACTGAAAACTGCTCCTTTCAGAGGTAGTTGTGTTATAAACTAAGTATAGGGAAAGGGGGTCATGGTTATACTTAGACAAGAGAGGCTGACATGCTTGAAGGTAAACAGACTGGGCTTGAGGAGTTGCCAGCTAGCTTACGCACTAGGTCATAAAAGTTCTGGCAACATATTCCCGTGATTCGCGATGAAGGGACCCTCACTAATCCAAATATGAGAAGATTTGAGCGTATCAGAGGGGAAGCAGAATTGGATTCCACTGGAGTCAATTCCAACAAATTTTTAAAATATTTATAGAATTTTTTGAGAATGAATTATATACTCAGATTGGCATTCCAGAGCCTGGAATTTGGGCTTTGTGTTCCAGAATAGTTTTCCTAACTAAAGAACAATTTTCTGAGTTTCAAGGTCAACTTTCTCCATTTCCAAAGAAGTGAGGGATGGTGGGGTGGAGGCCAGGGGAGGATGGAGTTGCTACTGTTGACCTCTGGTCTGGATTACCTCCCTGCAAACCTCCTTTATTTTGTCAAAAAGGGAAGAAGCATCCAAGAGGATGCTGTGGAGCAATTTTTTGGGTCCAATGCTGTTACCCAACGTACATCAACAATATGGTCCAAGTCCCCGATTGGACCAAAGGCTCCACAGAAGCATTAAATCTCTTCTTTTTCCTATAAGTAAACTTATCTAGTCCAACCCAAGAGGTTAAGTCTCCAGACTTATACTAAGGTCATCAATTTTAGAAGGGAAGGGCTGTAACATGGCTTGTTGTAGGGAGATAGCCGACCAATCTGAAGTGTCTGGCTCTAACTCCCCTCCTATTTCTCTTCTGAATTGTATAAATAAAACTTTGGATGACAAATATGAAGAGGGTTATGAGGACGTATGACACTATGACCTCGGAGCCTCAGTGGAGGTAGGAATACCAGACTGGCTGAACACTGAATGAGTAAACAATTCCATGATACTTGAAGACACCTATCTCAGCCAAGTTCTGGGGTGCCCAGAGTTTATTGCCACTGTTAGTGATTCTGAACAGTTTATTGACTTATTAATTCGCAATAACTATCAAATTCATACACTACAGTCCATTAAAGGTCAATACCCCTGAGAATGATAATAATTTGCTTCTACTTTTCATCTTAAAGAGGTTTTAAAACTTCCCCTTAAGTTGGTGAGACTGTAGACTAGCTAGAATCTTTTATAAACAAGGTATAGTTCATGACCAAATTGACATTGGATCTCTGGTAAAATTTATCTCGTCAAAGCTTATCAACAAAATTAAGTTTGCGTCTGACTTAGATTACACTCAATAGTTCAAAACTGCAGGTTCTAGTGACACTCATGTTATTGGGGCTTACTCCTCCCTTCCAAATAAAATTTGGAAGCTAATTATATTGGCCCATGCATTGGCATTGGACATAATACTTTTTAATATGCTCATAGATACTCAGTTTAAAATCAAATAGAATAGAAGCATCAACCTGAAACAGTGTTTTGCCTCCCTTCTCAACTATGAGGTTCTTTTGGTTCTAACCAATAATCAACCTAACAAAAAAGAATACTCCTGCTTAATTGAGTATCAATCATATTCACTATAAATGAACTACACGCCCTCTTGGCGCCGTACAAAAATGTTGCAAGAGTCAATGGACGCCTCTGAAAGCATTCCTTTTTACGCCTCAGAGGAGATGTTAATTAAGTCTGGGGAGCAACGGGTGGTTGACACCAAGCTTAATTTACAAATCATCATAAACTGCTTATTCCACTTATAAAGTATTGATGGAGTAAGTCCTATAGAGCCCGAGTATTGCCTAGAATCATAGAACCTGCCTACCAGCAAACTATTTTATTCTGCTGAGGAACCTTTCCAAGCAGGACTGTATCGTGAAAAAATACCAAAAGATAGGAAAAGATTTGCTCATTCCCCTTGATACTATAGAGAAACTTTACTGCTCATGGTCTGTGTCAGAAATGGGCCTACCTCTGACAAACTATTGTGTGATTTTCCTGATGTTCATATCTCATATGAACTAACCTCAGAAGAGCTTGAAGAAGTTCACTCCTCTTGAGATTCTTATAGTAATATTTTTACAAGTCTGCTCATGATTATAGCATATGAAGGATTGCAGACACACAATTGATGTTGATGATCCCAATTCCATTAGATATAAACTCTACTGAAAGTCAAAATTTAAGGAGCAACAACTGAAGGTGGAGCTCAAGCAGTTTCTAGACGCTGGGTTACAAGTATTTTTAATTTTTTTAATTAAGGTACGCCAACCAGGGGATGGACATTACCAATATGCAATGAGCAAAAGAACTGAACGAAAGAATTAAACGGATCAAAACCAAAAACCAACCAAAATAAAAAACTAAAATAAAACTCCAACCAAGCGGGGAGCGGAATATCATTAACCCACCATGGAAGAGGGTGTGGGGGGTCAGGCAGCGTTTCTACAGACATATTCGCTAGTCAGCATCACTGTATTGATTGTAGAAATGGACAAAAGCAGAGAGCCATGGTGTGGGGGCATCAGCGTGTGTGGGTGTAGGTGGTTGGATAGTTGGTTACCTTCCTCAATATTAGCTTGGTAGACAGCTTCAATGAATTCCGCTATGTGGTGTTCAACTTGAATAAAGGCTTTCGAGAAGTAGGGAAAATTTAATGAGACTTTGTTAAATAATTTTACAGATGGGTCAAAATCTGCTAATTGTGCCACATGCATGACCACATCAATGGCTTAAATGGGCAATTTTGTGATTTCCTCCTGTGCTGTTTTAAGGAAATCAGGGTGGAAATCAACTACGCTCAGCCCATGGTGGAATTGAGCAACAGATTGGGCCACCGCTTTGCGTAGGTTTGGGCAATGGGGTGAGACTACCGCAGCTAAGGCGAGCTGGTGGTCATTTTGGTAGGGGATGGCATTGGGTCGAGGAGTGGATCACTTAGGGGATGGGGATTTGTCCGAATCAGAATTGTAACATTTGGTGCAAACAAAATTGAGTGGGCAAAAGGTTTACTGGAGTCCTCATTGTTGACAATGTTACCTGATTCGTCATTATTGGCCAATAATTCCTTTAGATTTTGGTTAAAAGGAATAGTGGATGGGGATTTTGTGTGGGCAAAAGTCAAATGGGCTGCTTGGGTTAAAATGGTGGTCCAGGCCTGTTTCTGATTGGTGTGGGTGAAATTGGGTGGGTTAGTGTGGGTGGGTTTGGTGGAGGCTTATTTCTCACTCTGGCCCATTGAATAAGAGCGTTGAAAAGGAGGGGGGCAACAAAACGCCCCATCTAGAATCTGCCAAATATGTATCAGAGGCTACACCAGAGGAAGAGGCTTATGTGCAGGACTCTTTATAAATGGTCAAGTCCAAAATAAAGGAGAAAAATTTGGTAGCCATTATCCACCCAAGCCCAAAAGAAATGCTCAGGCGCCACAGCAATACAAGCATGGGGTTTTGTTGGGCCATGGCAGGGTGGTGTGGGATTATGGTGGCAGTGGCGTGAGGTGCAGCAAGGAGCTCTGCTCTAGAAGGAATGACGAAGAAAAGGTTAGGCTGTGTCTTATAAGCCAGAAGCCCCGCCATCAACTGATCAAATAACAACTGGGATGGTAGGTGAGATGGGAGGGATGCAAAGAACACAAATATGGTATCTGAAGGTTAGCGAGTTCAGGTGGTAGGGATAGGAGTGTTTTTGTAAATTAGGGGAGTAGAAGCCGATGTTGCAGCATCCTCCTCCATTTGAAAGTCAACATCAAAATAGCCCATAAATGGGTGAAAATTGATAAAGCCAGCTTGTGCAAACACAGCTGTGGCTACTTCAATAATTGTCATGTCAGCATATGGGAACAAATGCCCATAGTCGACTCTTAGAAAAATTGGATGTTGGAATAATGGAGGGCGAGAGGATGGGGGTGAGAAGGGTGGATGCGCGCCAGGTGGAGCGCTAATCCCCATGGAGGGACAAAATGGCCTAAAGAAGATGGTGGGCTTTTAGACCCTATTTGAACGCGTTTTCCTGTAGAGCAGAAAATTCTAGGTGGTGGAGCACTGCTACCCCACATTGGAACAGCAGGTGGTGGATCCATGGACATTTTTTGGAAAATGGGCGTGGCTAGATGGCAGTGGAAAATTAAGTGCTTTTTTTCTTATTTTTTTTTTAGTACTAGATGGTCCCAACCCAAGGGGGGGGATTCATCGATGTTGTGCTTTTTTTCTTATTAAAATTCGTTCAAAGTGATATTGATTGAAAAGAAAAATCACACTGGTGTTACTAATACCTTCCAAAAATTCCTTAGGAGTCTCCTTTATTATCATTAAAAAGAAAAACGGAGGTCATTGGGTAGATATGGACTACCATAAATTGAATAATCTCACTAGGAAAAGAACTATCCCATCCCTCACATCAATGATATGCTTGCACAACTCTCTGGCTCTAACTATTCTTCGCTATAGATTTGTCTAGAGAATACTGGCAGATGGACCTCTTTCCTAAAGCTCAAGATAATTGTGCTCATATCTTCAGTGAAGGCCTATTCAAGCCTACCTGGTTACCCAAGGGTTGTGCAATGTGCTCGCCTCATTTCAACAAGCGTTGGATCATAACCTATGGGCTCTCAATCTGAGTTGCATGATAGACATAATTGATGACATCATAGTTTTTTAAAACTTTCAATGATCATCTTGCGCCTCTAAAGAGAGTTTATAACTTCTACGTGCATCAAACATTAAGCTCAAGCCTTCCAAGTGCACCTTCTTTCAAAAGAGACTAGATTATATTGGCCATTCCAATTCACAAGAGGGAATTTAACCCTTACAACATAAGGTGGAAGTAATATCCAAATTTTTTCAGTCTCAAATTCTGCGGATTATCCGGGTCTTCCTTGGTATGATGGGATACTACTACAAATTATTCCCAAGTTCGCCCATCTCAGCTAGCCCCTCATTCGCCTATTGGCAAAAAACACTCCATTATCCTGAGGTACAGAACAAAAATCAGCATTTGAGATGCTGAAGTAGTTGATTCAAAACAACCCATCCTATGTCACCTTGACTATGGTAAACCCTTTCTCCTGTCTACCAATGCCTCTTATTACGCCGTTGAAGCTGTCTTGGCTCAATTGGATGAGAGTGGACTGAATTACCCTGTGTCATACTTTAGCAAGATGCTGCCAAAGGCTGAACGCAACTACAGTATCACGTAGAAGAAATGCCTAGTTGCTTTACTAGCCGTGAAATACTACCAGCCCTGTCTGTATGGAACCACCATCATCGTGGTTACTGACCACGCCTCCCTGAAATGACTCCAAAATATGAAGTATCCTACTGGATGGCTAGCTCGTTGGGCCTTAAATTTTCAACATTATGATATGAAGATTGAACACCAGACTGAAACCATCCAAATGAATGTCAATTAGTTGACTCACTTACCTGTTCTTCATTTAGATAATAGTGAAGCTGGGAGGTTGCATGACCTCCTCATGACCCCTGACGCCTGGGATGTTGAAGATGATCCCTTGAAGAAGCTGTTAGCAAGATACTCTTACAATACTAAGGTAGAGAGTAGGAAGTTATAAAAAATTTAGGGGCCAACTGGCTTCACTATCTTTGGCTCTCAGAGCGATTACCTGCTATCTTGGATTCCCACTCTACCTTTCACATGAAGGGGTGAAAAAAATTATGAGTGGATTAAATAACAGGTTTACTGGGAGCGAATTATGGAATCCATTATTAGTGTACTGGAGGCCTGTTTAACCTGCAAAAAGCTATTAGTCTCAAGACTAGGTACCAATATCAACTACTATCCCTCAGCAACCATTCCACACAGTAATTTTAGATATGGTAGGCCCCCTACCCCAGACTACCAGCTTTAATCGCTACATACTAGTAGGAATTGATCACTTCACAAAATAGATTGAAGCAGTGGTTCTCCCCGCTCAGACTGCAAAAGCCACAACCACCTTCTTACATCAAAATATCTTCACGTGGAAAGGTTGCCCCAGGTCTTCCTTTGTGACAATGAAAAAAACTTTACCTTTAGAATAGTAAAAGTCCTGGCTACCTCCATGGAGAGCAGAAACTCTTTTAAGCCTTTATAACATTTCTACTAATGGTACTTTGGATAGGAGAATAGAACTTTAGTATCCATACTATGAAAAATGGCCACATTCGACCCTCTCCAATGGGATAAGTTCTTTCCCAATGCCCTTATGGCTTATTGGATTAGTTATCATCAGTTTTTTAAAATGTCTCCTTTAGTGTTATATATGGTCAATAATATATGATAGCTGTGCTCTTAGCTAAAGATGTCTTTACTGCTAGGACTGATGATCTTGAAAAGGCCACAATGAAGTTGGCCCAACATATCATCTAATTATAATCTGATGCTATGACTAATCTAGCGAAAACTGTCACCAAAGAGGGTCAAGCAGCTAATAAATTTAGACCACCTTTACCCTCTTTCAAAGTCTCTGACTTAGTGTTGTGTTACCATGCCAAATCACCCCCAGAAGTTCGAAGCTTGGGTCCATATGGGCAGACCTTTGCTGTCTGTCAAGAAATCACCAAATTCTCTTGTCTCCAAAAATTCTACTCCATCAATTCCCTTGGCATCATCAGAAGGAGAGTGCAATATATCTCAATCTATCAAGATTAATGATTAATCTCATCCCAATCAATTGAAGATTCAATTGCACAGAGATTAATTCGCTCTGATAGATTACAAGCCATTAGGAAGCCTATAAATATCCCCTCCTTTCAATAATAAAAATTAGGTCGTTTTATCTCTGTAGTTTTATATTAAAATTTATTGCTTTTGGGAGAATCCACTCAGTGTAACTTAAAGAGAAAAAGTGGCCCATTGGAAGTGTAATTCAAAACTTGCAGATGGTGCTCACTACAGGGGCACTCTGAGTTATGCACCTTTGAAAACGTCAATCACTACCATGGATTCTAATTATTCTCCTGAAGAAGCTCAAGACCATGAGCAAGGCCGTATATTACGATGGGTTCACTTAAATTGAAACCCAAAGCCCAATATATCCTTCCACGTTGGAATTTCTTGCCAATTTGGAATTTTATGGTCCTTACATAAGCTTTACCTCAGATTTTCAAATACCCTGATGTTTTAAGAAATATTATCAATCAACTGCTTGAAGGTGATTTAATCCCTGGAATCCATTCTACTAAATCTCAACTTAATACTGTAACCTCTATTTTGTGGGAAAGTGTTGCAAACCTCCCAAATGCCAAAAATTGTCCCCAAGCTATATTTGCACCAGCTCGTACAACCAACCTTATATCATTTATTACCCATAGTGGGAATGCACCATCAAGGGATGCTCAAATTATTATAAGGACTTCAGTCCTTGTTTAATAATGTTTCCAAATTTTTCAAGTCTGCTTTTGAGTTTAGTTGAGATAATCGTGGTGCCATCATTAGGAATTGGACCCTTTTCAACGAAATTTATCAACAGCTTATTCAACTCGATATTGGGATGTCTGGTTTTGTTGATGAACAGTTCACGAAGTGGGTTCAGGAGATTCAGAGAGAATGGAGAGAGGGTCTTTTCCAACTCTCTGAGTGTAATAAATCAATGGAGGGTGAAGTTAGAACCCATCTTTTTCAATTGGAGAAGCTGTACTCAGGCATTCAATTCTGAGTCAATGAGGTAGATAAAACCACTAGAGCTGTGGATCCCCTGGGGGTAGAAGTACCTTGTGGGCCACCTGGGGGTGATGGACCACATGGACCACCCAGTGCTGATGGGCCTCGGGGACCCCCTGGGGATGTGGGGCCTTGTGGACTGCCAGGCGTGGAAGGACTTTGGGGGCCTCCAAGTGCTGACGGGCAATCATGATCCTTTCAACAAAATTGACTCTCTCTTGAGTATGATGGATGGCTTTCGTGAACAATTCTATAAATTATCCAAGAAGTGTAAATTAACTTCTGATGGGGTACCAATCGATCCCCTCATGTCACTTCATTCTTTATCTGATGAGTTGGTCAATTTGGGTAAATGGGAAAAGGACACCAATATCCTGCTCCATGCTTGTGAATCTAAAGGAAAATTTCTCCAAGCGAAGATTGAGACATTGGAACTCAAATATAATGCACAGCAGGAACAAATTTTTGAGTTACCTTGCTGATTAGATGAGAAAATGGGGCTTGCTGAATTGAACCATCAGATTAGTGAACTTCGCATTGAAGCCACTGGTCCTTATCCTCAATTTTCTTAAGCATAAGACTCCAACTCTTATGTTTCCACTCAATAAGAACAACCTGGAGTGCATGTTTTGACCACTAATGCCCCATGAGTTTCAAACCGGTATTCAAGGACAAGTATTCCCTGAGGGAAGGCAGCATTATCTCCTTCCTCTATCTTTATGATAAGGTGCTAAGTGAGGCTAAGGATCACCAAAAGATGAATTATGTGCCAAATTGCCTTACTCGTTTGGCTCAGGATATCATGATAACCCAATTAATGACTTTCTCTACCTGGTTTTAGGTGAAGGAAGCGTTAATCAAAGAATTTGGGAGTGAGCAAAACTCTATCCACTCAAAACAGGCTTTTATGGGTATACAGCCCCACCAAAACGATCCATCAAAGACTTTGCTAATTAGTTCTATCAGGAAGCTCAGACTCTAGTGGCTTGTGGTCAGTTAAACTTAGATGATGCAATTATGGCAGTTATGTCAGCTTCATTTTCCAGAACGCAAATGCAAGTTTATCTCATCAGTGTAAAATTTTTTTTGAAGTACCTTGGACATTAAGGAGGCTTTATAGGAATTTCCTCTTCAATTCTCCAAAAAACCGTGAGTTTATGAGTCTCCTAGTCCTAGTCGCCCAAAGTTTATGCTATGACTGAGAATACTAGGGTGATACAGTGTAACTACTGTCATCAATAATCATATTGAGGATCATTGTTTCAAAAGAAAGCAGATGAGAAGAAGAAAAGAGATAAGCCTAATAAGATTATCCACCTCAATAATGATATGAGTGTGCAGCAAAAACATCAAATCCCTGTCAAGTATAATAAAGACAAACATTATTCTTGTTTCTTGCCCTCCTTGTTGGCTTTATCCTCTCAGTTTGGAAGCACCATTACCCATATTGACTTCCAAGTGAATCAAGTCAATGCCAAAGCTATTATAGATACAGGATCTCCAGTGAATGTTTAAAAAAAATTTATTATGTGGATCAAATTAACACCCAATATTTCTTACTTTGAAGAGTATGGCACAGCTGGACCTCAGAACACTCAGTCAATTGGAGTTTCTTCATCCCTGCCTCTGAAAATTGGGAAATTAACTTTTACAATTTCTGCCATTGTACTCAATAACTTGAGAATGACTACTTTTGGGTCTCAACTTTTGTGGGAATTCGATGAAAATTATTAATTACCCCTGATTCTTCGTTATCTCTCTTGGGGTATAAAATTCCCTTACTTTTAACTGATCATGCCTCTACACTACGTCAGTTATATCTGCTAGAAGGAACCAAAAGGTCTTATTCACTTTGTTATCACGTTGGAGATTTTCATGTAAATTATCCCCTACATTGGCTGGTATTGAAGAGGGGATGCCTATTTCTCCCCCAAAAATTTAGTTATTTCGCCAAAAACACAGGTAATTGTTAATACTTCTTTGCATTTTTTGATTCCCAAAGAACATTTGTTACAAGTTCAAGGCATTTTCATTCCTTCTGCTAAAGAATCCTTGCCTTGTACTGGAGTATTGGATTATTCTTATTCAGGATCATTATCTGTTTTTCTGGAGAACCTTACCAATGAGTTGAAATTGGTAGATCAAGAGCATCATATTGCTTATGTCAAGTTACTGCCCTTATCTCAGGTTTATGATGTTAAACCCTTTGAAACCTACAAGATTTTGGGTTGGAAAGTGAACAGGAAATCCTTACTGTGGGCCCTGATGTCAGAAAACACCTCTCTAGTGAATAGGAGAAACAAGTGCTCTAATTACTAGATGAATGTTCCGACATTTTTGCTAAGCATATTTACTACTTTGGGAAGATGAAAGAAGTAATGCACTCCTTTGAAACTGACGACCACCTCCCTATTCAGGCAAAGCTTTATCATAAGTCTAAAGTGGAAGAAGCCCAAGTTAACAGGGAGTTGCATCAATTATTAAAGGCTGGACTATTAAAACCCTCCAACAGTCCTTGGGCTCCCCCATTGCTTTTAATTAAAAAAGGATGGTTTCCACTGAGTGGTTATGGATTATTGCAGACTGAACGCTATTACTTAATGAGATTTTTATCCATTACCTAGGATTGATGATTCTCTTAGGTTGTTAGCTGAATCCACTTATTTTCCAGCTATGGACCTTGCCAGTGGATACTGGCAAATTGAGCTATCCCCAGAAGACCGTGCCAAGTGTGCCCTGATATTGAGTGAAGGTTTGTATGAACCAACTCGTATGTCTCAAGGATTAAGCAAAGCCCCAGCAACTTTCCAAAGGGCTATGGACATTATGCTAAGGGATCTAAAGCTTACTTGTGTTCTGTTATATCTTGATGATATTACCATGTTTTCAAAACATTTACTGAACATTTGGACCATCTAAAAGAAGCTTTCAGATGAATTCAGAGCTTTTCCTTAAAATTCAAACCCTCCATATGTTTAATCTTTAAAAACAAAAAAAACTTTTTAAGACAACAGGTCTCAGCTAAAGGGATTTTACCTTTATTGGACAAAATTAAAGCTATCCAACGAATGCCTCCTCCTAATTCTCTGCGGGATATTCAAAATTTTCTCAACATGGTTGGATATAACAAGCAATTTATACACAAATTTGCCATTATGGCTGAACCCTTATTTCACTTGTTGCAGAAAGGAGTGTCCTTTGAGTGGGGTTCAGATCAGGAACAGTCATTCAATTCTCTGCATACTGCCTTGACCAAGGCACCTGTTCTAATTCATCCCCAATTTGACAAACCTTTCTTTTTACATACTGATGAAAGCAATGTTGCTATTGGGGCTATCTTATCCCAGTGTGATGAAGAGAAGAATGATAATCCCGTCACTTTCTATAGCAAAACTTTGTATAAGGCTGAACGGAAATAAAGTGTCACTGAGCGGGAGTGTTTAGCCGTAATTCTAGCAATCAAGCACTTCCGTCCCTTCTTATATGGTAACTTTTCACGGTTATTACTTAACATTATTATTTATGATAGTTGCAGAACATGAAGATCCTGATGGGAGGTTGTTCTATTGGGCTTTAAGGTTGCAAAATTACGATTTTTCCATTGTTCATCGCTCAGGTGTTCAACAGCAAAATGCTGATGGGCTGTCCTGATTGCCTATTCTGACCTTAGAACTAGAAAAAGAAGATTGCTTATATAATCTTATTGGATGACCTGAGTTGTGGGATCGAGAAACTGAAGAGGATCAAGCCTTTCTAAAATCAATTACCAAAGATACTATGATTTGGGACGGAGCTTTGTATAAAAAAAGTCAAATCCAAGTGGTTGACCTTTCTGCATCCTAACTCAAGATTTCACGCTGTAATGGAAGGTTATGAACAAGTCGGTCATAGCAGCTTAAAGAAGACTCAAGAATGGCTGAAGACTCGACACTATTGGAACAACATGGATGACTTCATCCAGGAGACCCTTGACTCATGTCATATTTGTAAACGCCATAGAACTACTAACCCTACTTTTCAACATCAAGTTATGCCTCCAACTAAAGCATTTGATGTAGTTGGCATTGCCGTTGTAGGTCCTTTTCCTCAGGGATTGCATGGACATTAGTATATCATTATGGCTGTTGACCATTTAACTAAATGGGTTGAGGCCATTTCCATTGCTACCCCCTCAGCTAAGTCTACAGCGCTATTCCTATATCAGCATATTATTTCTAAACACGGGTGTCCCAAGGTCTTTATGTCAGATAATGGGACTAACTTCACCTCGCAACTCATACAGGAGTTATCTAAATTATTTAAAAATGCTCAGCGGTTTGTTGGTCCATATAGTCCATCTACAAATGGGGCCATTGAACGAGTTAATGGAACCCTAGTCTCGATTCTAAGGAAGATGGCATCCACTGCCCCCAACTTGGCGAAATTTTGTTTACCTAGTGCCTTGTTTGCTTATCAGACAAACTATCAGCACATTATCAATATGTCAACTTTTAAGTGCATATATGAGCGGGATCCTTCAGTCTCTTCTAGTGTCAAGACAATTCTTGAGGAAAGCGTCTAAAAAAACTCTAATTTAATTTTGAGGAATCTGGCTGATGAGATTATTTGTCTTCAAGATCAAGCAATGAAGTCTTTTGATGCACCACTTGAGGGAGACTTAAAGAAGCAATTAACATAAACTTGCCTTACCTGAATACCAGATTGTGGATTACATTATATACTATCACTCTCAGCCAGGTAGGCAAACTGAAAATTTAAGAACTAACTGGTCTGGTCCCTATTGTGCTATATTAAAAAAAGGATTAGAGTATTCAATTGTTCATGTTGATATCAATATATAGGGATAAACCGTATTCAACCTAGGTTTTAAAGAAGTCACCCTCCACTGTTATTGAATCTTGAGGGGGTTTGTCAGAATATTGCCAAATTCCCTTGTCTCTGAAAATTATACTTTATCAATTCCCTTGGCACCATTGGAAGGAGAGCGCAATATATATCCATCTATCAAGGATAATAATTAATCTCGTCCTGATCAATTGATTAGAGATTCAATCATGCAGAAATTAATTTGCTTTGATAGATTACAAGCCGTTATAAAGCATATAAATATCCCCTCCTTTTAATAATAAAAAATTAGGACGAATTATAAACTGTATTTTTTACTTAAATTTATTGCTTTTGGGAGAATCCACTCAGTGTAACTTTGAGAGAAAACCTTCCCCATTGGAAGTGTAATTCAAAACTTCCAGACTGTCACTTACAAGACAGGTGATGAATATTACATCAATTTTCTTTATTCTGGGGTTATTATCAATTGAGTACATGGGAAGTTCCTGTGCCCTTATTTGCTCCCACCATTCTTGAAGGGGGTAATGTTAGACAATTAGATGTGCGACTAGGTAGTAAAAATGCCCTGGTGCTGAGTACTTTAACTTTTACTAAAAATTCCGCGTCCAATTTTCTGCGGAAGTTTTTCACCTGGAGTAATGATTTTACTCCTCCTATTTCAACAAATAACATACTTCAGGATGAGGGGCTTGTTTTTAACCCCTAAGAATTAACCAATCTTTATTGGAAATCTGCCCGCATGCCCAGCATGAATTTAATGCAACTCCATAAGAGAAAGCAACCCCCTTTATAGACCTTAATGGGTTTAGTGGATAAAAATATTCTATTAACCAATATCCCATTAGGAGCTCTAGTAATTAGCTGAACTAACCATTTGTAAAAAATGGCTAATTGGCTGTCTTAACTAAAAATGCTCCCTTATGATTATGTTATCCCAAAGATTGATTCAGCATCTAAATTTAAGCTTTGCCAAGGTGATAAGGAACTCAAGAGATTTGATAGACTAAATCATCATTTAGCAAAATTGATATACCCTCTGCTAACCTGAATTCTCTCAACCCTCACTATTAGTCTTGTAATAGCATAAATACTAAGAGTCAACTTAATAATATATCTTCTTCTTGATCCCCTAATTTTACTATTTATAAGATATTTTAAGAATTTATTACTTCTGTGGCTAATAGTATTCCCTGTAATAAATTTAAAAGAGCAGTTGAAAGTTGTAAGCCTCCTGCAACTGCCCTATTGTTGAAATCCTGTGAAAACAGCATCAGCGAGCACCTAACAACGCCAGGATTCCAACAGGACATGCACCACTTGGAAAAATTATTGATTCATAGTTTTAAAAATGGTTTCCTATGGCGAACATATGAGGAGAGTGCTTAATAAGTCACATAATCATTGTTCTGTGAATACTTGATACAAGCCAAAGGAATATGAACCAACTATCATACGTTGTTAATTAATGAAAGTTGGTTATATAATGTCAGGTTAAAGGCACGTCAAGAAAGCCTTAATTTCAATGTGGATGCTGTAGCAACCAGGACAGAAGTCTCAGGTCAGAAGGAACCGCTGTATTAAATGAGGATTTAAGGTAGAACTGAGACTGATAACTTGGTGAGGCGCTGGAATAGGATAGATGATTGGTTTTTGATGATTTGAATTTTAATTCTACCTTGTAGTTGCTATCAACAACATAAATAGCATCCATGAGCGGAGTACCACCACTTGCTTCAGAATTAAATGGGTGGATCTCACAAAAGCTAATTTATTAGTTAAGTGAATGTCAGAAAACTGACGTTTACAGCAACAGTGTGTTCTGTTGGTTGGCAGGCCAACCAGTATGTAGACTGGCTGACCTTGTCGTTTTTCCTTAGTGACTGGGCTAGAAGCTCTGGATGACTCATTGGCGTGTCACCTGCACCATTTGGGGATCCCTCAGCCTAAACCTCAACCAACAAGAATAAACATAAAATTATATAAAATAGGGACTAGGAAAAGGGAGATTTTTATTGAAAGGGAAGCACCAGGTATTGGTAATTACATTGGGCTACTGCACCCATCACCAACCTATTGGCTCATCGCTGGATCTTCCAAACAACCACTCTATCTTTCTACTACTGCGCTTCTCTCTTCCATCCAACAACTCTCTCTTCCTACCACTGCGTTTCTCTCTTCCCTGGTGTCAACCCTCTTGCCACGTCCTTCCTGATGTCCAAATATTAGTTTATGGCTCATACCACAGCCTTCAGTCGCTGATGAGCCATATATTAAATTTAAATTATTATCAAAGTAGATTTGACTTAGTTATCATGTGTTGAAAACATCCTTGGCCGCAAGCTAAACTTGAAATATCCTGGCTTTTGCTGACAACTCATTTGACTCTTCTAGTTGCTTATTTGGGGTATCGCTTACCTCAGGTTATTGTTGATTTTTATAGTATTCACTGGAAACAACCTTGGAAACCTCAAAATCAGAATTTTCATTTTCCTTCGGCATAAAATGAATAAACCAATTGGATCATCCTCAGCTACTAGTCGCTGGTGATCCATATACTAATTTGAGGCCAGCAATTGTCCCCACCCAATTTTAACATTCAACATCAGTGGAATAATAGTTCAGCATAACCCAATGGGGGAGCAACTATCAAGCAAACACCTAAACACAACAAATATTGTTTAATGAGCCATTCTGCAAGGATTGATCATTTTCTACAAATATCAATTAATTATTGGAGGAATCCATCCAGTTGAAATTCTGACAAGTTATTTAAATATAAAATTAATTTCTAGATTTTGCAAAAAAAGATTATGGTTTTAGTTTTTTTATAAGACACTAGGGAAAAGAAGAAGCCAACAACCTACAATAAGATGTATGTTTAGTAATAATCATAGGGGAGGAGGGTGATAGCTTATTGACCCCAATTACATTGTAACAGCATAGTTATTCTTTATAAGTTAAGTTTTCAGATTTTTTTGACTTTTGGGTATGATTGTTATAATTTGATGTTTACCTAGCCCAAGTTCACCTTTTCAAATTAAAAATTTGCAATTAATTAAATTTATAGATTTAAATCAATCCCTTGTCCGTAGTACTATCATATTTTATATTGTTTTGTGGTTACACCAAGTATTTAGTTATTTCTAGATGATGAAGCTTCTATTTTTGTCCTAAGTTTGGGGGATTGAATTGTGCTTGGTGCTTTCTTTAGTAAAAAAGATTTTTAACCTTTTTGGAAAGATTATTTGTTTTTAGCATGCATTGATCAGCAGAGTCAGTGTTTAAAAAGGGTTTTGAATTATTAACTTTTTATGGAATGGAGTAGTATAATCAAGGAGGATCAGCCACCACCAATCATCTTTCATTAAGGTATGACCAAGTTGTCAAGCTTAGTAAAGTACACTGCCCTAGGGGTGATACTCCATAGTACTAAAGGGGTTAAATGTACATCCCAGTTTGATATCTATGACAAGGGACCTTACAACTCCTTCACCATCCAATATAGCTGCTTAGGATAGCCGCCGTGGTACCATGTTGGGATTTCCTATTTTTTTATCATCTAGAACATTTAAATAAAAATGCGTGGCTGCCCTCTCTTGGGTTGGGTCACATTAGTACAAAAATTGAAATATCTAGCTTAGGTTTTGAATAAAAGGGTTTTAAGCTTGAATTCATATTTTTAAGTAGAACTTCTATTGCTCTATAAAATCTAAAGATTTGGTAGAAATTGTGCTTCAAATGATTAGGTTATTAAGACCCAAAGTAAAAAAGGAGGCTGTTTATGAATGCTTTCAACATGGTAGTGAGTAAAAAGAGATTCAAATAAACAGAGAAAAGATAATCAATGATGGCAAAGAAACTAGATGATAAGGTTAAAAGGGTATTCCACTTTAAGTTGATTTCAGGAGGGAAGTGTTTTTTAAGCTTTATAGTATAAATCTGATAATTGTGATCGCGTAAAATGGGTCTTGGTTATATAAATGAAATAAGGTTCCTTACACTATTAATTTTTTTTGAAACTCTAGTCAGGAAATACTGCAGGCATATAAAACCCTTTTTCAACTATTAATCTCTGAGAAGAAACAACAAGAATAATTGGTGACTAAGGGTATCCAAAGTGCTATTATGTGATCTTATCCACGTTTATTTGTAAGTTTTGAATAGTAATGTGTCCAAAATAGGTTATGTTAAGCTCAAATCCATCAATCATTGATATTGCTTTTGTTGTCATTCAATAATTTGCATAAGCAAGAGCTCAAATTTGTAAAATAAGCAAAGTTTATTTGCTTTATATTATGTAAACAATTTGGTGGTTAATATGCTCTATACTAGTAAGATCTTACATCCTTTCTACTAAAGACTTACTTACTATTAAGAAAGTGCTGTTCATTTAAAGTAGTCAGCTGATGCCTTGTCAATAACCTTGGCAACTTTAGCTTTTGGTCCATATTTAGTCAATAGAATATCACAGTCTAGTAATGTGGGCGACTTGACTTGACTTCAATTCAATTTTAATCTTATCTTAGGACAATTAGATCCTATAAATAAGCCATGATCCATGGAATTACCATCAGTCTTACCCCAAAGGATCTCTCTCTTTATGATATCAGCAAAGGAGAAGTTCTTAAGCACGATTAAAAATGCATGTCTACTAGGGCAAAGGTTAATTTGAGGTTTACTTTTTTAGAAACAGTCATGAAATACATTGGTCAGTTCCTAGGAATAGGTACACTCACAGTCAAGAACCTAGCTGTTTCTAACATATTATAGCCACTACAGGCCTCAATATACTCTTCCCATCTCTTCACTATGTGGGATGCTAAATTTTCTTCAACTTTCTATCCATTAATACATCCACCAGATAGAATTCAGGAGCATCAGGAGGGGGACCTTGTAGAAAGTGAGCTCACTTTATTTAAAATATAAAAAGTTTACTATCTTGGCAGGTAAGTCCATATAGTATCAAGCATGTCCCACTTTATCAAGATGCGGTAAGAACCTATCTGTATGGGGACCAATTTCTGAAATTGTTTCTTAATGGGGTTTTTTAGCATTAAGCATCATTTGATCTCCCAGCTTTCATTAAAGAACTTTTATTTACTTGCAATTAGATTTTTTGTTTAACTTTATGGTTTTGTCAAGTTGGTCATTGCCTACATATGGATTTTATCAATCAGCTTTAAAAATCTGCTACAGTTTCCATATTCAAACCAAATTTTTCAAGTAGAATACAGGGTTATAACCAAAGTTAAAAAATGATGGAGAGTAACCAGTTAAGTAATGCTGAGAATTTTTTAACTATATGTTCAATATGGTAAATTTTTAGGCCCAGTAAGAATGGTTAAATGTTGTATAACATCTCAGGAACTGCTCTAAGTTTATATTAACTCTTTCAGTCTGGCCATCTAATAGGGATTAATAGCAGTATAAAAGAGATTTAGGAGGGTCGACCTTAGGACAAATATACCATACCAAGATTTTTTGTAGCCAGTTTAGGTTTCGACCATGTGATGAATAAAACCTGTACTAGAATGGAAGCAGGAATTACCCTACCAGGCTAACCACCCTTGGTTAATATTAGTAACACACTGATAAGGAAAATTTTACCAAATTACTCCCAAAATGAAGGTAAACTGCATCCCGCAATCTCACAATTCTCCTGGTTACTCCATAAATCTGGAAAAGAGTGTGGCATAAACAATTTGGCTATCTGTGCTGCAGTCACAGTAGCAGGGAATTAAAATAAGATGGGCAATATCTCAATTAACTACAAATATGATTACATTGTACCCTTATGAGGTTTTAAGGAGAGTTTCTTTAACTCTCCTGTTCCCAGAGAGGTGGTGCAGGATGCACAGACACACCGCCAGGGAACTAGTCATTAGCAAGATGGTAAACAGGGCACCGCGGAGGATGCTGTATCAAAAGTGACTCAGGGAAAGGGTGGACAATGTGGTATTTAGTAATAGATAGACAATAATTAATTAAAATTTGTTGGACTCCAAAGGGGAGTCCATATCCAAGTGGAGATCTGTGCAGGAGTGCTGGATGCTAATTTTGGAGGGGACCAGGGCGGTTCAGCGGTGCACAAGGTATGGGTCATTTTTAGATAAAATAAACTAACCAACGCTGTTAGAGACCTCCTTGAGGTGGTCCGCGCACAGATTTTCCCAAGGAACCATATTCAAAAAACTTAAAGCTAATGAGGAATTTTTATTAGGAAAGTTGACCAAAGAGAAAGGTGGGGGTTTAATGAAACATACTTAACAATAGGGGAATTTGTCAACAGGAAGAAGTGGTGCTAAGCCTAAGTGAACCAATAGGTGCAAACTACATTGACCAGGGTACTGTAGCTCAATATTGACCAAACTTGGGTTATTGAATGTAGGTAGGGCTGATCCAATTTTAAAAATATCAAAAAACAAACAAGTTTTGAAACCCTGTTTGCTGAGCAACTGAATCAAACTATTGTCATTTGTGATGTAGCTGGTGCTTTTTAATGCCCTTGCTGTAACGCAAGTTCAAGCATCACACTCAACCATAGGGCAAACCTGGGCATATCTTGATTGCACCCAGCGTTGGTACAGGGTAAGTCTTAGGTCAGGAAGGACTTTTAATTTGACCCTTTGGCCTCCTGTCAACCAGGTTTATCCTTACAGTTGGTACTCTCAATCATGTCATTAAGCCATGACAAGGTTTGAAACTTAAAATTGGATTTTACTGAAAGAGAAGTCCAAGGGCTCTCCAAAATTATCTAGAGGAACAAGTAAACTAATGAGATATATATGACTTGGTTCTAATTTTTTATATACTAAGCAATTATTAGTGTACCAATAACTTTGTGCAGAAATACCCTTCCAATTATATGTTCTGTGAATGAATTTAAGGGGTTTGATTTGTCCATATGGCCCCCATTAATTCAGTCACGGTTTTTTAAAAACTCCGATTTTACCAGGCCAGGGAAAACTCATAGGCGTCCTTGGGATAAGCTAAATTATTTTTGACATGGTACCCAATGAGAGGTCCTCTTGTTCATCTCACATTTAACCAAAAAAGGGTCTTACTCTGAGAAGAGAAGTAAGGCTAAGATTAACTTTTTTAAAAGATAAACTTTCCCAAGGTTTCAGAGATGAAAGCTTGGTCTCAAGATGCGGTGGGATATCCCCCCTTGGGTTGGGACCATCTAGTACTAAAAAAAAAGATGCGGTGGGATAAAGAGACTTGTGAGAATTTTATATATAGGAGGGAATATGAGCCTGGTTTTACAGCACACTTTTTTTAAATTCAGGCTCTAATGCTGAGGTGCAACTCAAGGCGTCAGCAAGTCAATTATTTTCCCCCTTGTAAACTCATGTTTGAACACAAACTGAACCAAGATCTCGTGCTAGCATGATTGTTGCAGATTAGGATTTGAGCGATTAATAAAGCGGAGTGCACTATGAGTGTTTTGGACACAGAATGGTATGGAGGCCCTAAAAAAGTGATGACATGAGTAGCTCAAGGCCTCTCCTTACAGCTAAAAGCTCATCCTTTAAATGGCTTAGCTTAGATATTTTATGGTCATCTTCCACAAGTAGTAAACTGTGGATCTTCAACTACATCATTGCTTATGATGAGAATTGTGTTTGCTCAACCATATGACATCAAACCAATTATAGTACTCTAGCGTTTTATAGTTCTCATCAATGCCTCACCTTCATCTCCTGTGAATATATTTAATTCAATTCAAGGTACCCCTACCAGAGGATGGAAATTACTGAAACAGAAATACCAAAACAAACTAAACCCAGGACCATCTAGTACTAAAAAAACTAAACCCAAACAACCCAAATCAACCACCCAAAAGAGCAGCAAGACACACAAAACAAGAACACAACCAATTAGATGGTACAGTGGAGAGCTGCTTATCCCACCATGGCGGAAGTAGAAGGGGGGTCAAGGAGCTCATCTGAAGGTTCCTCATCATACAAAGCGCGGGCCAAAGCAGAGAGCAAGGGCGTGGGGTTATCAGCAATATGGGGGGCGAGATTGCAGAGGACTGGTTGGTCATAGAAATTTTAGCATCATAAATTGCACTCAGGTGAGTGGAAAAGAATTTTTCCACTTGAATGTGAATGGCAGAAGTTGTGAGAGTAAAATGGCGCCAGTGCAGGTTAACTTAGCTTTGGGTTTTGAATCAGAAATCACTTTCTGAACAGCATCTGAGGCATATTTGTGAAGATGTAGTTTGAATTCTTGCTCTGTGGGGTAGATCAGGGCAAGAATGGAAAGGGAGACCTTTGGAAAGCATCTTCTCTGTGTGGGCAACAGCATTGCTGTGGAAACATGGTTTAAGCTGGGCAGCAATTGCCACAGCAAAATGGTGTTTGGCGCATAACAGATTGTCATACGGCCATGGGGCAAAAAACACTGAGGGTTCATAATAGGGTTTTTTTAGGGATAAATTCTCTCATGCCAACTTTGGAGTCTTTAATCAGATTACCTTATTCGTGGTTTCAACCAATGAGGACCATGGGTTCATGTCATATAACGCCACGTTTTCCTTGATATTGATGAATGAGGCAGGTGATTGGGTTGAGGCTTGGGAGCATATTGTTGTCCAAGCCACTTCATAATTAGTGGGATCATTGGTGGCAATGGGATTAGGAGGAGCCTGATTAGCTACTGCAGATGCAGCAGCGGCATCAGGTTTTGTGGTAAGGGGGCTGGATTCACCCATTCTCAGATAGCTGTGGGGTGATCGGCGGATGAGCAGCTAGAATAACAGACTATAGAGGTAGTGGAAGCAACGAAGTAGGGGCAACTATGCTTTGAGTGAATCAACTCAAAGCAGGATGGGCATATTGTCTGCCCACCCTTAATGAGGGCCCAGAATAGGTGGTCAGGGGAGGATTTAATGAAGGAGTGAGGGGGATCTGCATTGTAATATTAGTAAATTTAGGGCTAATCGTGGAAAAGGCCTAAGACCCAGTGAGGCATGTGGCCCATAAGACTACAAATTGAAATATGGGGTCAGTTCCGTAGACAGCCAAACCTTCTATCATCTCCTGATGGAGCACCGCAGAGGGAAGGTGATTGGGAAACCCAGTAAACTGAAAACCAACATGGAATCAGTAGTGAGATAAATGCACGTGATGTTAATTGGGGTGCCCTCAAAGAGAAGGGGCACAGTTGCTGCAGTGGCAGCATCAGTTTCACATGTGAAACCTAGGTAAAATTACCTCTTATAGGGGCGGAAATCAATAAACCCAGCGGGTTGCATTAACTTCTGTGCAAGTTTGATTATGGATTTGTCACATCTAGGAACAATTCACATATTCAATCTGAAGGCTGAAATGCATGTGAGATCAGGTGATCACAAGGTGGGCATTGGGCCACTGCCTGGGAGCGTGCAAGGTGGATGGCAAGATCCTTGGGTGGAACGAACCAACCTAAGAATCTTTTAGAACTGGATGAATCAGTCCAAGCGCGTTTTCCCACTGGATGGAAAACAATAGATGAGATTTCATTGCTGCCTACATGGGTGCAGCAGGCTGTGGGGCTGTGGACATCATTGGGTCAATGTTGTGGCTAATTGTTTACTAATCTGTTTGTACTTTTAAAATTTGCTCAAAATTGAGTTCAAGTGGAAAGAGTTTTTTCTTATGTGAATATAAGTACAACTTAAGACAACCTCGACCTGCCATCTGTGTTGCTTGAAAGATCAAATTCTATAATCTACTATCAGCTATCATGCTAATATTGGTTAATATGATAAAAAATGTAACAATTACATCACTGCATTGCCTATATCTTTGATAGATTGATTCTATAAAATTGTTTCCAGACATGGAAGCCGCATTCCAGTTCTGTTCCCTTTTATCTATATCTTTTAAAAACATAGGCTAATTCCGTGGTAAGCATTTCTGCTGAACAATCTCCACAATACCTTAATGAAAATGTACCCAACCTTCATCCTAATGATTAACAAGCTCATGGCAGCATCATGAGCCTATTATCATGCTAAAAATGGGGATCCTGGAATGTTCAGGTTCTGTGGAAAAGGTTGATTCACAGTTTATTCCAGGGGCCTCATCATAGTATTGGTGGGTCACACATTATTACCAAAAGATGCATCAACACAATTAAATGGAAACAATATTTCTGAAATTCTACGATTATTTGAGGAACTATGAATTCATCTTCATAATGGATTCTTAACGCTGGTAGTACTAAACAAGACTACAGTGGGATAGAAGAATTTACATCTAAAGGGCTTATGTTTTGCCCTATATACACGCTTAATTTGAGGTTCATGTATCCATACGGATATACTATTTGAGTGCTATTCTACTTGTGCATTACTTTACCTGTTTTATTCAATTGTAACAGCCTACTTGAAGTAAAGCTGCAGCAATCATAAGGTAGGAGGCATTAATTGCACTATAAACTCCTTGAGGGGTCAACATGGTGGAGAACTGAGGTAGAGAGCAAGGTATACTTCACCTTATGGAAAGCGCTTTCCAATTTAAGCATAACTGTAATGAAGTAAACCACTAACTTATACTATGCAGCAACAACCTCTAAAAGGCGTATACTAAACTTCTTTGGGAAAGTAAAGGTTCATAAAGATCTCCTTAGCTTCTTTGCTGAGTCGGCTTTAGTCAATTGCAAATTTCTTTCTCATTATCTGAGAATAATTTATTTTTCACTTACTAAAGATGATTTTACCAAAAAGTCTAATTTTGTTTTCAACTGATTTTATTCTGTAATCTTTCTTGTTAGTTGTCTGCCATAATTTTCAACTACTCAATGTGAATGCACCTTGTGGGTTTCATTGTCCTGAGAGAAGATGAGTAAGTCATACTTATATGCTTTTTACATACCCTAAAAGATATCTTAGGGCAGCATCTATACAACATTAAAACTTTGGTGGCATTTTTGAGGCCAAAAGGAATTTCTCAAAATTAGTAAATGACATTCTGGTTCTAAAGGCTATGAGCCATTCCTGACCCTGTTCTATTTTTATTTGGTTGTTTGAGTACAAGCAGTCTAAAGAAATGCTTTCTCCTTCTCAATGAATCATAGAATTTGCACTTCAACAGGTATAGTTTGTAAGTCATGTATGGTTACTTTTATTAATAACAGTCTACATAAGGATGAATGGTCCTATCAGCTTTCTCAAAAACAGTAGTGTTGAACTAATGGGGAAGGTCTATCTATAATATTAAAAGCAAGTGTGTATGATGCCCAACTGAAACTACATCTTTTAGAGCTTTTAAAACTGGATATAGTTGGTCGGGAGGGAGTATGTGTGCACCTCAAAGCCAGATTTTATTTTTCATAATAAATTAAAAAGTCTTATATGTAAGAAGTTAATTATTTATAAGTTTTTAATGAACATTAGTATATTGTTATGGCTGAGAAATTCCATATTTGGTTGATTCAATAGTTTAAATAGTTTTGGCAAGCTGTTGGTAGCTATGGGTTGATTAATAATGTAAGTCCTGGGGAACGTCCACTGGCAGTTGATTGTGCCATCTTCCCATTCCCAAGTAAAAAGACACCAAAGAGGATGGCAGTACCCCTTGTTACTCAGGGAAATCTTGCTCATGTAGTAGATGAGCGATGGGTAACAGCTCTTACGCTCTGGATCCCACCCCCAGTACCCACACTCACCTCAGCAGAGCTGTTATGGGAAATTAGCAAAATTTGCGCCGAAATTGTCAAATTGAAATTAGCTAGATCTAATTCAAGTGGAAATCTGGACAATGCCTGAATCTCAAATAGCCAGAAAGGCATGAAGACTGAGGTATTGGTCAGAATGCCCAATGGTTCCAATCTGATTAATATTCCAATTGAACAAAGCACCCTCCTACCAAAGTCATTGAGGACCATTCTTGACAATCAGGCTATAGCATCAGGTGCCACCAATGAGGGTTCAAAGCCCCCAGTAGGTAATTTGGGCATTGCAGCTGATGTGATGTCATTGACCAAATGAACAGTCCAACAACCAAGCGCGGGCAGGTTGGGCATACTGAACCCGTTCCCAACCAAATGGACCTGCCCCTATGAGGGGTGGCCTTGGGGGATCCCTGTTGCTCATTAGCCAAACGCCATCATGCCAACCATCAGAAATGTAACCCCAGCCTCAGTTCAGATGTGTGAGGTTGAACTGATAGTGACTAAGCCCACTGCCAAATTTTGAAATGTCAGTTCTCAAGGAATAAACCTGCCCATTCCCAAAAAATTTGCCAGTTAGGTCAAAATTGCAGGACCCAATCCCAGCTTGTCACTACCCCACTCGACCACTCTTTGACCAGTTGCATAGCACTGTGAAAATTGTTGGTCAATTTTCTTACTTTCCATTTAAATAAAATTTTGCCAAAAAACCAACCAATTTTTATTATCTCTTCTGACCGCATCCCTGATGGCGTTTCCCTGATGGTCCATTGGTCCATATACCGGATGGGCTCTATCAGTACTCTTGGTTACTATGGCCCCCTCCATCATCAATTGGGTTCAGTGAGCCCAATATTTTTGGCTCTACAACCCCATTATCACTAACTTCTGGCAGCAAAACACAGGGATCTTGTGGCCATATGTCCACCAATTGCAAGAGAAAATCAATCTCCTTGCCACCCCAGTTGAAATGGCCCCATATGCTGAGGACCTCATTGAGAATATCTCAGTGATCCCACCCCCTGCAGTAAGACCTCCTGGGTCAGGAGTGGGTTCAGTGTGGTTTGTCGTCAGGATCATACTTACCATTTTTCTGCACCAACAATTCATCATTTCTTAATGCCCAGCTCCATATCAAGTCATTTGGTCGGCAATGCCTCTGGAATTCTGGCTTGCTTTTTGGGTGCTTACGCATCCTGACTGGCAGGCTGGTCTAAACTTCTTCTGCCGTTTCCATGACATATAAGCTTAACAGATTTAATATAGCAGTTAGTGATTGGTTGATTTGAACAGTAATTTTTTTGGTAAGTGGTTAGTGATTTTGGTTGTTTTGTTACTTTTAGTTTTGGTTTATAAAGCGCTAGGTGCTTGATTGAATTTGGTATCTAATGGTTTTAGCTAAGTGGTTTAGTGATTTAGTTAATTTGATAGGTTTAATTGGGTTTGGCTGAGTGGCTGGGAGTTTTATATTGATTCATTATAAATTAATTTCTAATTTTATCAATAACAATCTACAGATATAAAAAAGATTTGGTTAGGATCATCAGGAAAACTTTAAGCCCACAAACAAATCTTTGTTAAACTAGGTATCAACAAGTATTAGCCTAAAATTTTCTTCACAAAACTATCATTATGTTTATTTATTTGTATCAGAGTATTTACTTGAGCAAATAACTAGCAAAAAAGCACTAAACTTGGCACAAGTAATTTATAAGGTTTAGTAATTTTAATATACCATTTTTTTATCTCAAGCCAAGCTGATCAGGGGATGGACATTACTGAAAGAAAGAAAGTAGACATTGACATGAAACCTAAGCAGGGTCAACTCCATTGTAAAAAGTTTTTCCACCTCTTGATTGAAACTCAGATTTTTCTGGTTATGCCATAGGTAAGGTTTTTGTGCTATTAGACCTAAAAACCACCAATAGCTTCTTTTGGCTGTCATCCCAATTGATGTGTGAAGGGTGGAAATTGAACCTGCGACCTTCAGGTTGGTAGACATATGCCCTACTGACTTACCTTCCACCCCCTTGTAATATACTATTTTTAATAAACAATTTAATTTTTCAATTAGTTCTATAAGGATCTAACACATATTTTTAATGCTAATTATATAGAATTTTTGGCTGGATGTTTTCATATGCATTTAATTTTTCATAGGTTTTGATAAATGGTTGGTAGTTTTTGGCTGTTTTGTAAATCAAACCATTTGTTTTTGCTGAGTGGTGGTTTTTTGGTTGATATGGTGGGCTCAATAGTTTCAGGTAAGTGATTGATAATTTAGTTATCTTTGAAAGTCTTAATTGATTTTGGCTAAGTAGTTGGAGGTTGGAATATTAAATAGGTTTAATGGTTTCTGAACTTATTAATGGCTATCTACCAATATAAGAACTAATTTAATTTAGAATCATATGGTAATTTATAAACACTGTAGCAAAACATGGGTATCTTACTAGTTTGAATATAAAACATTTTTTAATTTTTTTCTTGTGAGGAGTGGATAGCATAGTGGTTTGGTTCCTGCTCCACTCTGGGTCATCTTTTGATTGAAACAGGTTCAAAACCAGCATAGGCTAAAAAAACTTGATGTGTGGTATATTTGTCCCAAGGTTGACCCACCTCATTTACTTTTTTTATTTTTGTCTTGTAACCATACCTCTAATGCTTTCTTTCCAGATCAAAGTGAAGGGATAAATAGGACTAGAAATGAAAATCATGTCCACAAACAACATAAAGTAATAATTAAAATTAGAATGCTCAGTATGGAATTAGTTCCTTCTGCAGCAAAGGATTATTCCAAGCCTTTCAAACATATAGGTAAATTTTCTACTGAGAGGTTGAGCAATGAGGTGAGTATATTATTTTCATTTGAGGTTGATGTTGAAACTTCTTTGGTTTCTCTTCCGCCTTCATGAATTTTTTACCTTTTAACCTTCAGAAAGGGGTAAAGTCAAGTTGTTAGACCTTAAACTTGTTTTCACATCATATTAATGCCACCAATCTACCCCTAATATAATATTTGTAAATACTTTTGTAATGACATAAACTGATATTCTTGTTCTAACCCATGAGTTGAAACTCAGAGGGGTCCTGTATCTAAAGATTAGATATCTTAGAAAGCTCATCCATTGACAATAAATCCTAAGCAGATGCGTGAGCTTCAAGAAGTCAACCAACTAATTATTGATTGAGCTTAAGATATTCTTTTGTTTATCATGATGGAATCCTGAATCATGCTCTGAGAGGAGGAGACTAGCTGATAAAAAAGATATATAGAGTAAAAAAATTGTTGGAAGATAAAGTCATGATAGTACAAGTAATTGGCGCCTCAATACATAAGATAGCTTTCCCAGAAGCTATTTTTATCAATAACTTGGTTTAGATAAATGGCTACTATGAAAATTGAGGGGGCATATTGAAGCTCAATTTCAGCAATATCAGTAAATAATTCATATAAAATGCTTGATACACTTTGGCCTTCTGTATGCAAAACTGCATTATCTGATTTTATAAGAGGAAACTTGAAAATCCAAATATGGGATTGTATTAAGTTTTAGTGTTATTTGCTATGATAATGAAACGGTCAAAACAGGTGTAATATCCAAGCACAATAATCATAGATTTGTGGGCGAACATTACAATCTAGATGCAAATTTGTCATTCATTAAAGGATAGCAGGATGGCTAGGTCATAACTTGATAAGTACAATTTTAAAATCAGAGTATAAAACTGAAGGGAAACTGTATTTGCGCAGGGTGAAGTCACGTGTTCCAGTGGAAAGGATTAATAAGTGATACTATTTATGACCACCTAAAAAGCATTAGGCTTTTGGTATCATCTAATATCATTTAGGTTTATAATGAGGTATCCAACGCCACCATATTAAAAAGGTTAGCAACGTTTGAGGGGAGTTTTATTAAGATTTGAAACACTTAAGTGAAGATCATCAGGCGGGACAATCCATACACTGGATTCTCAACAAAAATCAGGCATAAACTGTATACAATACACCTCAACGACATTAGCTATGAGTATGGCCTTGGCTTAGCCAAGAAGTCATATAATTTGTTAGATAATGGACAACCACATTAATATAAGGAAAGAAACTTTATGTTGTTCAAAATTTATGAACAACATCTTAAAAGGTGTTTTAAACCATCAAATGAGATCCAAAACTACAGTAATTATCAAAGAAAATAATAATTCAGCTGTTACTGGGGGAAGTGCCCTCAATTTAAAGGTTGCTATGTATAGATAATTATTAACCAAGTTGGTGATTTCTTACTCTAATCAAGCCAAATTTTGCGCAAAAACAAAGAAATAATTTAAATTTAATTTTAGAAAACTTAATTTGTGAGTTTAAATGTTAGAAAATACAAAGAACCTGTAGGGAGAGTATTTAAGCTACAAGTAACTGTAGTGAGTAAACCGCTGAGGCGATGACTCAACAAAATTTGTATAGAAAGATCCTTGGAAACATTGGCTCCATGAGAAAAGGAAGTCAAACCAACTTAAACTCAAGGTGAACCCTATTCAACGCATTTACATACAATTACCTTATCAAGGTTTATCACTAAATTCAGAGAGCGTCTGTAGCTCTCCAAAAACTGGACATTTGTTTGGAAATGGCGCATCAGATCATTAATTATTAAGACCTAGAGCAATTAAGAGAAGGATGCTTTATATATGCTCCAAACATGGTATGAGAGTAGGGTTTTCTTTAGGAATAAAAAACAATTAATTTTGTTGGCTGGGCAACTAAGTTTAATGATTACAAAGGACAGTTTAATGTAATTTAATACTCCAAGTGGGCAGAGACTTTTATACTTCTATGGTAGAAACATAATATTGGTGATTACAGGAATGGTATTATATAAAGAGGTAATAAGGTTCTATATACTATTAGTGAACTCCTTGATGGAGTCCTCAGTCAGGACTGATTACAGGGACATGTAAACACAACAAAACATTTATTGCAATTGTAATTACAACAGGTTAATATTTTCAAAGGTATATCTGAAAAATAGATATATGAAGATAGTGCGCCTTAAAATAAACGTTTATGATGCAGAAATATACCTTTTTTTTAGTATTAGATGGTCCCAACAGAAATATACCTTTAATAAATGTAAATTCTTCAGTTCCTCCGCGGTCTCATTTTTTACTTCCATTATGGATTATATGGTGTGAAGGTGACGACTGAGTGCACCTAAAAGTGATAAAATCTGGTTTATAATAAATGTAGAATAAAATGCTGCGTCAGTCCTTTTCTTGTGTATGATCCCCCACAATATATATGCTGAGGCCTTGAAATGTGCTTTATGTATTAGCATATTACAAGGCAAATGATCCTTCTTATATTTCCCATTTTTAGCACACCAATAAGCTCTTGATGCTATTATGGAGTTTGTGTGGTCATTAAGCAAAGGTCAGGTACTTTTTCCTCAAAGTATGTCAGAGATCATCTGGTAAAAACACTTACAGTGGAACTGCTTGAATAATTCTGGATATTTTCAAATAGAAGCACAGAATTTGTTTAGGCGTCGTTTGTCTGATAACAAATTGTTGGAACTGGTCTATTAAAAATCAGAGTCAATATGGCGTTGTAATTACTAACATTTATATTTGAATAAATAATTAAAATTGAAGTGTTTGACAGCGGATTGATGGAATTGATATGCTGAGAGACATAGACGTTGGGGTGAGATAGTCTCAGGTAGTACTCATATTTGTGGAGAACACTCTTTGGGTTTTGATGAGGTCTATAGGGCATTAAAGCATCATTACTAGTCAATTCATATGGATGATCAAACTCATTTCTCATCAATTCCTCCACAAAATTAAACATAGCAGATTAAAAAATTCCTGCAAATGGTGGTTGAGTTGATAGCTAATGTGGTTGTCCCAAGCACCCTAAAAATTGCTTCAATAATTTAGCATGTATACTATTTATAATGTTCCCCTTGATGGGGCCCTTGAGCATGTAGGCATTGGTTGACGTTTTCTCTATACTTCCAGATGGTCCCTCACTGATGCTGAGCTTATTCTTACAGCCAAATCCCATGGTTATCATAATAGAGCACACGCCCCATTATGATTAGACTGGGCAAAGGGTGAAAAGTCCAGGTATCATTCTCTTTATATCTCATCTTTCTAGGCCAGCAATTTATAGTAAGCCTTGTTTTGGAGCTTGATCAATATTTGGTGAAGTTCTCTAAATAATGTATGGAGGTCATTGTAAGCCCTGGGGAACGTCCCCTGGCTCTTGATCGGGCCATCTTCCCATTCCCAAGTAAAAAGACACCAAAGGGGATGGCGGAACCCCTCTTTACTCAGGGCGATCTCGCTCACATAGTAGATGAGTGATGGGTAACAGCTCTTCCACTCTAGATCCCTCCCCCAGTACCCACACTCACCTCATCAGACCTGTTATGAAGAATTAGTGAAACCTGCGCTGAGATTTAAAATTGAAATCGGTCAGATATAATTTGAGTGGCAATCTGGCTGATGCCTGAATCTCAAATGGCCAGAAGGCATGAAGACCAAGATATTGGCCAGAATGCCTGACAGTTCCAATTCGATCAATAGGCTGATTGAACTAACATCAGGTGCCACCGATGAGGGTTTGAAGCCCTCTGTTGGCAATTCAGGTGTTGTGACTGATGTGATACCATTAACTGAATGGACGGTTCAACGACTGGGCGTGGGTGGGTTGGGCATCCCAAACCTGTTTCCAACCAAATGGACCCACCCCTATGTGGGGTGGCCTTGGGGGATTCCTGTCACTTGTAGGGAAAAATGCCGTCACACCAAATGTCAGAAACATAGCTGAGCCCCAGTTTGGATGTTTGAAGTTTAACTGGACAGTGGCTCAGCCTACCGCTGAATTTTGCAATGTCAGTTCTCAAGGAACAAACCCGCCCATTCCCAAACAATTTGCCAGTTAAGTCAAAATTGCAGGACCCAATCCTGGCTTGTCACTACCCCAATTGACCACTATTTAATCAGTTGCATAGCACTGAGAAAAATGTTGGTCGATTTTCTTCCTTTCCCTTTAATAAAAGTTTACCAAAAAAATAAACATTTTTTATTATTTCTTCCAACTGTATCCCTGATGGCATTTCCCTGGTGGCCTGTTGGTCCATATACTAGATGGGCTCTACCAGTACTCTTGGTCACTATGGCCCCCTCCGTCATCAATTGGGTTCAGCGAGCCTGATATTTTTGGCTCTACAACCCCATTATTACTAACTTCTGGCAGCAATAAAATGGGAATCTTGTGGCCGTATGTCCACCAATTGCAAGAGAGAATCCATCTCCTTGCTGCCCAGTCAAAATGACTCTATATGCTGAGGATCTCATCGAGACTATATCAGTGATTCCACCCCTTGCAGCAAGACCCCCTGGGTCAGGAGTGGATTCAGTGTAGTTCGTCATCAGAATCATTCTCACTATATTGCTGCACCAACACTTTGTTGTTTCCTAATGCCCAGCTCCATATCAAGTCGTTTGGTTGGCAATACCTCTGACATTCTGGCTTGCTTTTTGGGTGCTTACGCATCCTGACTGGCAGGCAGTTCTAAATTCCTTCTGCCATTTCCATGGCAGTCATTCCCTCTATATGAATGTAGGAGTAGAGGAATGTAGGCAGGGTGGGCTGTCTCCCAACAAGAGTTAGAATTTCAATCTTCCTGTGGATTAGTGTAATGTGATGATTTATGCAAAGACTGCAATTATGGGAAGATGTTATAGTGGATGGTCTTCCTGAAGCCAATTCATAAAAAGATTCTGACTAGCTTACTGTTGGCCGGCTCCACCATGCTATTATTTTCAGGCTGATAAAGGAATTGTCAAGTCCCCTCAAACACCCATTATTTTTGTAATTTTGGCTATCACCTAGTAGGTGAAGTTAGTACTATTGTCCGTCAAGGCAATTGGAGGCACCTATATGTATAGTAAATTATCTTCTAGATTGATTTTAGCAGTCATTGCATCCCCAAGTCTAATCTTAATTTGTCTTCAACCCACTTTTTAAGGTGGTAAATAGACACCACAACAGATTTGAGTTTACCTTCGCTGGAAGATAGTAGCCCACAAAGTTGATCAACATTTTTGGAAGGTAAAGTTTTGGTTTAATAATTGATACAAGGTGATCTTGCGGTATGGTGCTTCTGATTGACACTCCCTACAGCATCCAATGGCTTTATAATATCAGTGCACCAATTCCCAGTGGTATTATTGCTTCAGGTGTACATATGTTAATTTGAACCCTCCTTGACCCATAGTTTTATGGGCCTTGAAAAAAATACTTTTGCTAAGTTATCTTAGTATTAGACATTTGTGACCTTTTATTGATATATAGAGCTTTCTATTCTTAACAATAGTGTTATATATCAATTGGTCTGGTGCGCAGTGTGTCTTCTCTGGTTCATTGTTTTATTGTTGGTTTTTCACTTTGTTGTAAAGGTTATCTGACATGTTGGCAGCCAACTTGAAGGTGGAAAGTCATTACAGTACATTAGCATAATGGTGTTTTGCACCAGATTGATGCAGAATATCAAATTCATACACCTGAAACTTCAGCTCATAGAAGGTTAGTCGTCCTTCTGGCTCTTTGAGGTTTTGCAGCCATCTAATGGAGGAGTGGTCAGTTACCACTTTGAAGTGCACTCTGTGAATGTAGACTCTAAACTCCTGGCATGTGTAAACTGCCATTAAGAAAAAACATGGTCATGTTGTAATTAAACTTGTACAAATTTAACGTATGGCTGCAGTAAGCTACAGAATGCTCTACCCTTTAATCAAACTGTGACGGCAAGTCCCACAGAGTTTATATATGCGTCCATTTAAATTGTAGATGTTTTGTCAAAATTTTGGTACAGGAGCACTGGAACGAGGTGAGGCAAGTACAAAGTTTTTCATAAATCCTGAAGAAATTTTGCAGTCCATTAAAATTATGTCCCAATCTCAAAAGGTAGAATAGTGGTTCCCTTATTTCCAAAATTCTTTATGGAGTGATTATAACAGCTGACCATCCCTAGGAAGACCTGGATGTCTGCTTGTTGATTGGCGTCTTAATCTTCTCAATTATCTATAATTTAGCGATCTGAGGCCTAAAGCCCTGTTTGTTATTAATAAATCCTAAGTAATTAAGTTGTTCCTGGAAGAGTTTGCATTCCTTAGGCTTGATTTTAAGGTAGCAGCAGAAAGCTGACAAAAGACTTTATTCAGGTGCTGTAGGTGCTTGCTAAATGTTTTAAAAACCGTCTGTGTCATCCAAGTATACCCAGGTGCAAGAATTTTGAGATCACCCAAAATGTGCCCATGAACTGTTGGAGAGTAGCAGGGGCTTTACATAGTACTGCGGCATTTGATGGGCTGGAACAGCTTTGGATCATTATTAAACGCATTTTTCCTGTTTTTAGGGCAGCTCTATAACCATTTATTGGTATTACTATGGTGAAGAAGTATTTTTTCCACTTTTCAGTCCAGCGCATTGTTGATTCTTTGGAGAGAATAAGAATTTTATTTATTACTTCATTGCGCCTCCAGGAGTCAATTAATACATGACCAGCCCATCTTTCTTTATCCAATTGAGACAGGCGATGCTTACGCACTCTTAGATGATACCAGCATGAGCTTTTAGAACATCTGGTCTATTACTTAGATATTAATACTTCCATCATTTTATAATGATGGGTAGGAAAATGGAGAGGATTTGGCGGGTGTTTCATCATATAATATGATAAAGCCCATCCTGGGCGCACCCCAAATCATAGTCATATGTTGCAAAAAACTTTATTATTTTTTGAATAAGGCTATTGCCTGATCCTTTTTCATCTACCGTCATGCTAGCTGAGGGAGTTATGAGGTATTAATGAGTGGAAAGCCTCATGCCTTTTCTTTTATTAATCCAAACTTCTCCTTTGCTTAACCTAATATACGTTTTTCACTTCTTCTACTAGTAAATTAAGGAGGATGGTAAAAAATTGATGCCTTTTTAACTGAATTGGTTATGTGTAAAGGTTAGCTAGTAGTAAGATGATCTCTATATGATTCAGAAGGATGATCTCAGGCACTGTGACAAGTATTTAATGAAATTAGTTGAAGGATGCAAACACTTTGCCTAAAGATCAGGCAGCATTTCAGCTCAATTTCTATCTTAACTATGACCTGCTAACTGCAGTATATTCAGGAGCGGCCAGACCTCAGTAAACTGGATTCTAAATTAAAGCTCTAATGTGGTAAATATGGTTTAACTGCACCTCTTTTGATACTTAAAGGCTTGTGGTTCCATCCTTAAGGTCTAGTTTTATGGATAGCAGAGCTTGGTTCTTAGTCTGCTGGCATCCGCTTCTGTAATATATTAAGAGATTCTGTCCAAGGATTTCTAGGTTATTAACTTTAAAGATAGTTTTTGACTCTGTAACTCTTCATGAAGGAAGTTCCAGTGAGAATATCGTGTGTGTGTTTGGTAAGAATATTGCAGAATCTAATATTTCTATGGAGCTGAACCTTAGTGGTAGCGTGCTTTAGGCTCTAGCAAACTATTGAATTGGGCCACACGGTCTTTATATATTGCAGTGGTTGATGTTCAGCAGACCCAAGATTTTTAGTAAGCTTAGTCAATACTATGTTGATGGGCGCACCACTATCTACTATAGCCCAGAACCCAGACCTTAACTATGCTAATGTCAATATACAAAGCTAAGAAAAATAATCATTAATAGTATTTATTAGGTGTACAACTATCTTGTTAGACTATAAAAGGTAGCACTGTAGCTCCTTGTAGGGTTGAGGGTTGGATTTCTTCAATTCCCTGATTGGGATAGTCACATTAACCTTTTCCAGTTTTGGCATGTCACAAAAGGCAACTGGTAATTTTTAATTTCATAAGTTTCTGCATGTAGGGGTTTGATACGGCCTCTGTGGCCTGTTATATATTCTTCTCTTGGCAGAAGAAGGTGGTATTATTAATATAACATTAACGATTAAAGTTCAAAGTAATGGGACGTTGGGGTGCATTGTGTTTCTCCAAAGATATGTTCATATCATGAAGAAATAGAATATCCCTTTTCAACTCTTACCACCCTTCTCCCTAGTCTTTAGTATCTGCTGTTCCCACATGGTGCAATTTGTGCTTGCTTCCTTGGCATTATACTGGTTAGCGGAATGTCATTTAACGCTATATAGGTGGCACATATAGCTTCATATTTCATGTTTCTGAGTCTAGTATAATCATGCAGTTCGTTTTGGTGTTCTATTATGAAGGCTTGCTTTGTATTTCTTAGTTGATGCATTACCCCTTATTGAGTGCGTCAAAGGTTGCAGAGTAATGGTGGAGGTAGTTAACCATCTGAAATACATTACAATCATCATATAACAATGGCAACATAACACATTATAGCACTTTGTAGGGTTCTCAAGCGTTTTTAGAGGGCTTTTTGTGTATTGTAATTGTTTAAGACTTTTGCTCTGTATAGTACCTGATCCTGTAGACAAAAGAAAATGGAAAATTACAAATATTTGTTTTTATTAGACGGATATGTTATGAAAAACAGTCTTCATGATGTTCATCTTATCTGCTCCTCTAAGATCCTTTAAAATGAAAGATTTTTCATTTCAGCATGACATCTAGTCTCACTAATTTTTTGGCATCAACAGTTCTTGAATTTCTAGGTCTTAAAAGTAAATTAACATGGCGATACTTGCCTTATCACTTGGACCATCCATGAAATTTAAACATAGACAGATTGTATGTTCATTTTTTGTTAAACTTTGGCAAGTTGAAGGGTTGATAGGGTAACCTCTGGTGTCCTTGATTTCTTGGCTGAGACCCTGCGGCGCAGGTGGGATGCCAGTGTTACCAATTAAATGCAAAAAATGAAAAGTTGCAATTGATGGGCTGACAGTCGAAGCAAGATGAGATAGTATGTCATTGTGGTTAGCTGGGACAATTAAATCAGCACGGATAAAGGGTTCTAAAATAGATATAATGTCGATTTCAGGAAGTTTATATGACTGGATGATATGCTACTCAAACTGGCATATTGGAGGGGGAATTGAGACAAATCTTAGGATTGATGAAGAAGGTAACGAATAATTCTCAATTGAAATGTCAATCATTTGATGAAGCAAGGGGAATTAAGCCGAGGTTTGATATAAATGAGAGCTTCTAGAAAAGGGAAGACAAATAGAAGACTACCAAGCCAAGGAGGCATCTGTCTTGAAGAACCGAGATATAAAGAGTCACATGAAGGATTGAAGACGAGGTCTTTCCCATGACTAGGTGGTTGCAGATAAGTCTGTGATTAATATCAAATAATAAAGGTCAGAATAAGGGGTGATTGCTTCATATATAGTTTATTGAGTTTTATTAAAGTTGGTGATTTTCATATTGTCCGATTTGGTTGCTCAGCGGCTAATACCCTGTGCAAACTGACTTGGCAAAATCAAGCCTATACTCCAAGAATTAACAATGGTGCTCACTACATGGGGCCACCGGCCAACTGTAGTTCTTTGACACTAGGATACAATGATGAGCCCTCATTCATTATGACAAAGTTTAATTGGATTCCACGTGTATTATGCTGAAGAAGCACGGGAGGCACCTAACAATGAACTGAAATTATTTACTGTAACCAAACTGGGGGATAAAGAATTTATGACCAATCTGCAATTAGAAAACTGCCCTGAGATGACGGCCAATCAACAAGGACACTCCACAGATGTGACTCCTCAGCAGCTGTGGGATATTATGGAGTGGCTGTTACATGGGTATTGACTATACAAAGATGATGTCTGGGAGTATGCCTTGACTTGTTTTATAACAAACGAGACCAAGAAAATTGCTACGCCCTGTACATGTCCTTTCTGGACGTGACTACAATGGTGTTGGCTCGCCATCTTGGTACCCACAGAATCAAAGATTATCTAGTCGCTTATGTGCAACCATCTATTTGCCAGCTATTGCATGTGCTGGCTCGCCACAATTTATAGATTGGAGATGTATTACAGTTTGCTCAAGCACAGCAAAACAATACTTACCTCCTGCGCAACTGCCTCAATTGCCCATTTTCAGAGTTACAGGGGGCGCTGGTACAGATAAACCATCATGTTGGGGACGTCTGCCATCAATTGGACATTTTGGTACCACAGTTAAATCTAGAGATACCCCAGGTAATAAGAGAGCTGTTGGATCTTCACGGCCTATAGGCAGAATGGATTCAAGATGTAACAATGTTGGGAAACAATATTATATGCTTTATGATGGATCGTGCTGAATGGGCAGAAGTGCTCAAAGCCATAATTGCTAAGCTTAAGGAAAAACACTGATGTAATGTCAAGTGGCTGATCAATTTAGTTCTATATCAATGAATTAACCCAGATTTGTATCAAATGGAGTAGTCAGTGAAAGACAATGCGCACATCCTTTGGTTGACATCCCCCAAATATCTCCAACTAGTCCGTTGAGTTACACAACTGGAAGTTGTTAGCCAGGATGAGCGCCATCAAGTTTTTCATTTTCCAATTGGTGAGACAAGAGAGTATATGGACATGCAAGCATGGCTTGATACCCTTCTATGGAACAACAAGGAGTTGGTATGGGAACAAGAAGCCCTCCTTGACCAAATAAACAACGCTAATCAACAAGCGGGAAAAGCTAGCTGGCAGCATGCACAAATGCAAAACATAATTGAAGATGTCCTCTTGCAATTACAAGCAGTGGAGCAGAAACTGAAAGTTGAGCAGGAATTCTATTGGGAGTTGCAACATAAGTATGAGACACTGCAACGGGAATTCCAGGATGGACGGTGTAGATGCTATTTGGTTGAAACGGAGCAGTTAATTAATGGACATCTTGTGGAGTAAACCAGAGCCGGGGGAGTGGTGCAATTAGTGGTAGTTCAGTGGAAGAATACTATATTCAGCTAATGAATATCCCTCAGGTGGTGCAATGGAACCCCCGCGTGATGCTATTTCTTCTGAGTCCATTTTGACAGATTCAAGTCCATCCAGACAGCTGTATGATAGTTCACAAGGGGGTGGTTCCCTTAGTCACTCCAGAACTAATTCGCCTGCTCCTTGTGGCAGGAGCCTGGAGCAAGGCAATGCTGTTCAAATAAAAAATTGCCTCCTTTCAGTCATGATGGGAATCTACATGGATACTTTAAGTGATTCAAATTCATCATGGAAGGGCTTCTGATTGGTGGAAAGTGAAACTGTTGCTGTCTGCTCTAGATGTAGATAGCGCTGTGTTATAATTTAGGATGGTATTGCTAGGATCCATCATGCTATTCACACAGGTTGAGCCCTCTGAGCAACGGATGGACAATGTGGGGATTGTCAGTCCTTCGGATACACTTGAAATTATACTTAAAAATAGGAGCAATTGCCCCAATCAGTTCTTTTACCTATTTTTGTAAATACAGCTATTTTTCGCTGTCCCGTCTCATCTGCACTAAAAAACCTACCTCTCAGAATCGCCCATTTCGCTTATATACATCAGCTTCAGGAAATACTATTTCTCATTGCTTAGGTTATTCTATTCCGCCAATTTTCCTCAAATTCAGCTTGTTATTCTTAATCCGCTGTCACCCTATTTGTAAGCAATTTACTTTGTATTTGTCAAATATAAACATTGCCTTATCGCCTTATATAGAGGCAATCCAATAAACTCATTATATCCAATAAGGCTTGTTATATCCCAGTATCGCCTCATCTCAAGGCACTCAAATATTGTAACTGATACTAAGTTTGGCGGATTCCGCCTGGCTTTCCTAAGACTATTGTCCAGTCATATCAAAATTGTGACACGCTGATCAAGTTACCTGCTACCTTCCAAGTAGCTTAGCATCCTACGAAGAAGTTAAGGCAATTGTTCTCCAGCTGTTTGGGAGCGTGACCAAGATGGCTCAACGGAAAGCTGACTTCCTGACTAAACAGCTTCACCGTAATGAGACTCTGTTAGAATTTGCTATACATTTCTCAGGGGAAGCACATGTACTACTCAGAGCTAACATTTTTTTGCTGAGGATGTTGGTATAGTGATGATGGTGGCTGTTAAACCATATTGGGAACTATATAACGCTATGTCTCACATTTTGGATGGAGATGCTGGACTTATTCAAATCATGAACATTTTATGATGACTCTTTGCAACGATCAGTGCCCCTAATGTAGCCCAAAAAACCTCTGCTGTCTCCGCACCAAACTCTTCAGTATATGGGCTGCAGTGACTGAACTATCAACTGCTGGAATTTATCCATCCCTCATACAAATCAGTTGACTCTTTTCAGCCTATGTACGCTTTGCCAGTTTTGTCCCAACCTGAAACCATACCATCACCTTTGGACTGGTTCTTCCACTGCAAGCTATATATGTGAACCTTTTATGAATACTTGCTTCCAGTATGGATGAAGAGGGAATTATGCGGGCAATTGCCCAAGCAAACCACAAGTGTATGCAACGCATACTGAGAAAATCAAGCAGGGAAAAGCTCAAGTGAAGTAGAGACAGGATGCTCTACCTCCGCTAAGACCAATTCACTTGTCCCTAATGATTCCCCAGCATCTCTTTGGGTAGTATTTGGAACTCAATCAGATGATTTATTATACCAACAGCTATATTGTCTTTCTGCTCAGCGTAACTTTCCAAGCAAAATTACATAAATAATAAAACAATTTAAATTCACCCATTGTAGTTTTGCTCTGATGTCCTCAGATTCTCCACCAGCTGCTCCAGCGTAGGGCAGCGGCGAAACTCCCCCCGCCATTTTCTGTCTGGCAGGAAAACGTGCTAGGACTGTTCACCCAGTCATTCCAAACCTATGGGACAATTCATTCCGCCCAAGGACCTTGACGCCTACCTTGATTGTACCTAAGCGGTACCTCACTGCCCCTAGTGCTCCCCCAGAGCAACATGCACAACATCCTAAGGGTCAAATATGGGAAATTATTCCCATACTATGACTAAGCCATTATTGAAATGGCACAGGCGGTGATGACACCTGCCAGATTTATAGATTTCCATCCCTACAAGGGGTATTGTGACCGTGGATTAACCTGCAAAGCTGACGCTGCCACTGCAGCAACTGTGCCCCTGGTATTCTATGGCACCCCTCTCCCCACAACTCAGACTCAGCTCCCAGCAGACACCACCTTGGTGGTTCAGTTTTCTGGTTTGCCCACCCACCTCCCCCTGAAGTGCTCCGCCAGGAGCTGATGGATGGTTTGGCAGCCTATGGCTCCAACATCATCTTACAATTTTAGTCACAAATGGGGCCACACGACTTGCTGGGACTCAGGAATATGCCACAATCAGCCCTATATTTAATAAAATTGCAGTGTCAATTTTTGATGTGCACTGTTATTCCCTCAGTACCAACAATCTGTTTTGGGCCTGCATTGAGGGTGGGCAGACGATCTGTCCGTCATGTTCAAGTTGGACCACTCAAAATGCAAGTGCCTCTCCTTAACCACTTCTGATGGATTGGACAACTCATCTGCCAACCTCCAATCCGCTGCCCACCCTGTACAAGTTCTGGTATGGGGCACAATCCTACCTCCCCCACCCCAAAACTGGAAGCTGCAGCTGCACCTGCAGCCACCAATCAGCCTCCTACTCGCCCCAATGCCACAAATAATTCCTCCAATCATGCATTGGATTGGATCCCAGTTTGATCCCATGCTTCCTCAAATGAATTAACTAAAACTCAACCGTACGCTGATTTCCTAATCCAATTCAACCAAAACCCATGGGAATTATTGGCTGAAATTGACGAATCTGGTAAGTTCATTGAAAAATAATCTCTGCAAATCAAGTGGTTCAGTAATGCAGAATGGGACGCCAGATACTACCCTCAACTTTATACCCCACAGCCAAACGCCAAATCATTTTGCAGTGATCACCAGCTTGCAGTTGAAGCAGCTGCAACACCAGATTGTTGTCTCCTGCATAAAGCTGTCACTAAATCAGTAGCAAATCTCATAGGAGGAATTCCACATCCGGTTAGCCCCACAACCCAAACCCCAAAAATTAAAATCACAGTGAACCAGCTACACAAAAATGTTAACAATGCTACTAAGAATGTGGTAATTATAGCACAGAATCCAAAAGAAAATATTCTGAAAGAACATTGCCACTTTTGTTAAACACCCAGATGCCCGCATCAAAGCTGAAAAAACTTTAACTGAATATCTCAGTTCCATTTACCTAGCTGGCAATTTCCATTAAATCCCAATTAATAGAGATAAAGAACCCCATGCCGCAGATGCCCCAACGCCATTACTGTCTGCTGTGACACGCACTCTACTATGGGAGGAAGAAGCTGCTGCTAAGGATGAGCCCCCAACCCCCTCCCCTTCCGCCATGGAGGGATAAGCAGTTTCCGCTGCCCACCTGGTTGGTTGTTTTTTTGAAGAGTTTCACTCAATCCACTCATTAGGTTTTTTGTTTGAAACAAGTAGTTACGTTAGGTTTTAGTCAATTTTGTTTTTTAATGTCCATCCCCTGGTTGGCTTGCCTCAAGTAAATATCATATTTTACCAACAGCTTTCTGTGGGATACCCCTATTACCTTTAAAAAAGTAGAAATTCTCTCCCAAGCCCTGAATTCCGTCAGGACGTGCAGAAGCCATATGCATGGCAGATCCTGGAACAGACCGGCACAAGCAATGCGGATCCCTCAATGGACGTTGCCTCTTAAGTAGGGGTTAACTTAGCCATTCCAGTGGAAAAAAATCGTTAATGAGTATCCTCAGGTTGGCAAGGGCATTTTTTCCTTTTTGAGTAACACAAAGCCCTTGGACGTACATTTAATAAACACTGATGGTTCTTCTTCCTCAGAATGCACTTACTGCAACATTTTCATTCAAAACACAAAAATCCATGCTATTATAGACATGGGAGCCCCTGTGAACATAGTCTCTACTAAGTTGTTGGCTAAGCTTTTGTTGAAACCATATGTGGACCATAAAGTAGTATACAGAACTGCGGGAGCATAGCACTGTGTCTGAAGGAGCATATAGCGCGTTGCCTTTGTGATTTGGATCAGTCCAGTCTTCCGCTCCAGCGGTGGTTTTGCCAAATAACAACTATGGCATGTTAATTGGCGCGGCATTTATGAGGAAATTTGGTGTTGTGTTAATTATGGTGGAGGAAACTCTTGATAATTTAAGACAACAGATCCCCGTTTACTTTACCCCTTGTGGAATCCCAATGGATATATTCTGCTCTAGTCAAATCAAAATAGCATTCAGCGATGGAGTGATTCTACTCATTATTGACAAATGAAGCGGTGAACCAGTGCCCTCTTTAATCAGAATTATGAGTTTACAAAGAGATCCCACTTTGTGCAGCGAGCGCTTTGAGCCTACCATATGGACATTAGTGCATAGTAGGGACTAAGCTTGAAATCGATGTCCTTAAAGGGCTTTATGGGGAAATTATGGTGCCTCACCAGCACTCACGGCTTGAGCCACATGTAGCTCCAGGACTACTGCCACATGGGAATAGTGAGGTGAAGGTGCTGTTAGCGAATTTACAGAATGAGACAATAACGATCCAGCGACACCAAGTGGTGGCTTCCTACACTTAGTTCCTATAGAGGAAGTTTGCCATATTCATGAATTTGGCTTGTGGGAGGATCTCAGACTACCAACAAGCTCATTGCTCGGCATATTGGTAGTGGTTCCATGGGAAGAACTTACTGGATTATCAGCGGAACAGCAAGATAAGGTTATGGCGTTATTTTAAGTAATAAGAGATTTTCACACATGATGAATATGATTTGGGGTGCGCTCAAGGGGTGGTACATTGGACAGATAAGGGGATCCCCTCACAGTTGGTCACAGCCTATTAGATGATCAAAAGCAGCGAAAGAGGTTGTCTCCAACGAGGTGGATAAACTTATCATGCAAGGGATGCTAGAGCTGTCAAACAGTCCATGGGCTCACCTGTGCTCATTGTAAAGAAAAAAGATGGCTCAAATTGAGTGGTTATTGACTATCACAAACTCAATAACATAACAAAGAAGGATTCATACCCTCTTCTGAGGATTGATAATGCATTGGACCATTTGGGTGGGGCATAATTTGTCCGCCATGGATCTGATCTTGGGATACTGGCAGATCAAATTGCCATCACCAGAATGGGATAATTGCACTATCATCACTTTGAGAGGGTTATTCCAGCTAACTCGCATGCCAAAAGGGTTGTGAAACGCCCCAGCTACGTTCCAGTGTGCTATGGATATGATTTTAGGTGATTTAAAGCTGTCCTCCAACTTAGTTTATCTTGATGATATCAATGTGTTCTTGCAGACGTTTATAGAGAACCTTGCCCACTTGGAACAAGTGTTTTGTCACCTCGCTGCCACTAATATCAAAATTAAACCTCAGAAGTGCATTTCTTTAAAGAACAATTAGATTACCTTGGGTTTGTCGTGGATTCAAATGGGCCTAAACTGCAGCTGGCTAAGGTGGAAGCGATAAGCAAGATGACTTGCCCAGGTAATAAGCGGGACATTCAAGTGTTTCTGGGGATGGTCGAGTTGTTACTGACGGTTCATTTCCAATTTCAGTTGCATTGGGCCCGCTTTTTGAGTTGTTAAAGAAAAAGGCTTTTTTTAATTAAAATGGAATGATGCCAGAATGCTTTTGATGTGTTGCAAACTGCATTATCAATTGCACCAATTTTTCAATATCCCAACTTTGACAATTAGTTCATAGTGAAAATGGATGCATCCCTCTCCACTATAGGGGCAGTATTATCCCAGAAGGACGATGACGGCGTGGAGCAACCTGTTGCATTCTGTAGTTGAAGCTTGAACTGTCGCGAATGAAGATTCACTGTGACCGAGCAGGAGTGTTTAGCAGTGATCTACGCTTACAAACAGTTTCAGGTATATCTACATGGGGTAAGATTCCAAGTAGTGACAGACCATGCTTCCTTGCGCTGGCTGCAGAATCTGCATAAACCGGAAGGACGTCTAACACGTTGGACACAAAAGCTCCAGGAGTATGATTTCAAGATTATACACCATCCAGGAGCAAAACATTGAAAAAGCAAATTGGCTTTCCTGGATGACAATGGTCGCTATCATGGAGGATTCAGCTGAAATAATGTATGAGAAGATGGTGGTGAACAAACACCAGGATGAGTCGCCAAAAGGTGATTAAGGTATTAGATAGTATCAGTGAGGATAATTTTCTACATGAGGGTAAACTATATGAGCAGATCAGAGACTCGACGCTGAGTTTCCCTAAATCTTTGGCTAGACCCACAATTATTATGTATGCTCATTGGGCTGTAGGACATGGTGTATTAAAGAAAATGCTGGAGTTTTTGTGACCCCGTTACTATTGGGAGAGCATGCATTACAACGTATTGGAAACATTAAGATGTTGCCATCAGTGTCAAGTGGAAAAGCCATTCCACAAGAAGACCACATACCAGCTGGTTAAACCCCAGTTTGCCTGGCACACCGTTTACATTGATGTAATGGGACCTCCGCCAACTAGCGCTAATTATTTTAAGTTTATAATCGTCACCATTGATCATTTGACTCGTTGGGTGGAGGCCAGGGCCATTAACAACCTGGGCGCAGTCACCACCGCCAAGTTTATCATGGAGTGTGTTATGCAGGGACATGGCTGCCTGCAGTTCATTCTAACGGACACAGAACCAATTTCACTTCACACATCCTGCCAAAATTGAACAAGTTGATGGCAATCAGCGGGTTTTTAATCACCCCTATCATTTGGAATCAAATAGAATGGTGGAGCGGGTCAATGGAACCTTAGTGAACATACTCTATAAATTAGTAAAGGAACGACCCTCAGAATGGAGTAACCTTCTACTGACAGCTGTGTTTTCGTATAATATTAGCTATCATTCGTCCACTGGTAAGAGCCCTTTCTAAATGCTGTATGGTTGACATCTAGCTCTGCCCGACTTTCTTTACTCGTGTGTAGAGGACACTGGTGGTGTGGACCATCAACGATATTTGAAAGCTCATATGGATATATTGCTCAAGCTGTAAACAGAAGCCTACTCTACCAGTTTGGCCAAGAAGTTTCGCAATCAGGAAGCTGATCAGAAGAGATGGAGTGGACTTCCGCTGTTTGCTGTAGGGGACCATGTTTTATTCCAAGACCAGTACAGATTTGGGCGGAAAAACAAGCTCTCCAACTTCTAGGCTGGGTTCGTTCAAGATAATTGAGAAGACTGGCATGGATGTCTACACTATCAAGGAACCTGCGGGGGGTCAGATTATCAACTGAGTTCATGCAAAGTTCCTTCGAGCATATAAATAGTAAGAGCCTATCGTCCAGTCAAAAGAAAGGGGGTATTATTGGGAAGTTGATATTACTGGACAATATGATACCCATACTGGCGGATTGGAGGGGGGATTGAGACAAGTCTTGAGATTGACGGAAATGGTATATGGATAATAATTGATCAAAATGTCAACCATTCGGTGAAGTGAGGGAAATTATGCTGAAATTCAATATAAATGTGATCTTTTAGAAAAGGGAAGATGAATAGAAGACTACCAAGCTAAGGATGCATCTGGATTGAAGAACCAAGATATAAAGAGTCACATAGAGGATTGAAGAAGAGGTCTTTCCCGTGACTTGGTGGTTGCAGATAAGTCTGCGATTAGTATCAAATAATAAATGGTGAAATAAGGGGCAATTGCTTCATATATAGTTTATCAAGTTTTATTAAAGTCGGCGATCTTTATATCATCTGATTTGGACGCTCAATGGCTAGTACACTTGTGTAAACTGACTCAGCAAAATAAAGCCTATATGCTGAGAATTAAGAGACAATCTGTCAGGAGTGGTCAGCATAGTCAGAACTGCTGGTATATTTCGCCCAATGGGCGCCTCATTGCCTTCAGGTTTGAGCTTATAAGACTAGATTTGTGTGCATTGGTATTTTTTTGATTTTCCAACTTGAGGGTCCTGCCAACATCTAAAAAGATCACCACTAATTTTATTTTAGAACTGGTTCAGCTTGATTTATAGTATTGATGCTCTGTATCCATAATATGTTTGACATCTGACAACTTAAGCTTATAGTGAAATCCTGGACTTCAATGCAATGTTTTTCCTCAGTGATATTTGAAATTTTAAGGGCTTATTCCTGCGTCAGGTCATTCAATGGACCGAAATCTTAATATACGATGTTAGGCAATTGTTGGTGCCATTATAGATTCTTTTAGGGCAATGAGGATGGCTAAGACAGGCTCAGATTTCTGCTCAAGGTCCTAAAATTGGTTGTGGTGATTAATCACAGCTTCAAGAGGCAAATAAGCTGATGTTCTAACCCTTCTTTATAATTGATAATGGTGCAACCCATCTACGCATGGGCTTTTAGTTGATGGCTCCAAAATGTATGCCACACAGCCTCTGATCTTAATTATGCATCACCCTGGCTGCTGTAGTGGTTTACACATGCCACCCATTTTTTGATACTCCTCAATGGTCCAATATATCACCAATGATATGGGCCAATTTGTTATTCTCTGGTTTGCAAGTTAATCCTCTTATTGATTACCTTCACCTGCTTGTCATTTATTGTGTAAGATTACCACATGACCTCCCAGAATGTGATATCCAACCGTTTAACAAGAGTTGATTGTCTCAGCACTAAGCCTCTGCAAAACCAGTTAATCTTATAGTCTTGTAATGCTGTCAAGCTAGGATCACATGGTCTGTCAGATATTGGACATATTTTGATATATCCTCTAAATTACCTGCATCTAGCTGTTGATCTTCTTAATAATGGCAGACATTGTCAATACTTGAAAAAAGTAGTAATTTTTTGTACAGGTATTATTCATTTTTATATCTTCTAAACATTCCAAGTGGGTATCATTAATTGCCTCAATGAAGAGTCAGGACCCATAGAGTAGCCATTCCATGACCCACACAACGTTTCTGTTACATACATTAGCCATCTGGCCTAGAGACTTGAGGTTAGTGTCCCTACAGGGATGAGTTTAATGGCGGGAATACAACTTACCTCATTGTCCATACTTATAAGGTGGAAAAGGTCTTGCTCAAGTACTCCTAGGTCCATAGAATGATGAAAATATTATTTCATAAAGCCACTGGCAAAGAGGTTGGAAAATGACCTATGGTGAATGGCTTTTAAATCTTAATTTTTTAGAAGCCCCTATAGTGAGCACCAGTATGTTGCAATTAGAATTACAACAGTGCAACGAGTCACCTTAATAATGCACTCAATCAGGTATCTCTTTATGAAATCATATACCTCAAAGTATTTGTTCATGTAAAGCAGAACTAGGCCTTTATAAAATGTAATTCCTTCAGTTCCACTGAAGTCAAATTTAGTACTTTAAGCATAGAAGATCTGGCGTGAAGTTGAAGCTTTATTTCACTTAAGAGAGATATAATCTGTTTGATAAAATAACCTTGAATGTTGCATTGCCGCATCTTCCCTTTCCAATGTGTGACCTCCACAAAATATATGATAAGGCCTTGAAATGTGCTTCATAAATCAGCCTTCTTGAGGCGCCTCAAGGTTCTGGGTTACTCATGCTTAGGCCACTAATAGGGTCTTTATGTCGATGTAGCAGTTTGGGTGATCATCAGGACAAAGGTCAGGTATATCTTCCTCAGGATATAACTGAGAGAAGTTGACAGGAACATTTATAGCAACTCAGATGATTAATTCTAAAATTTTTGAATTAGCAGGCATGGAACTGGTTTAGGGCGTCAAATTTGTGGTGACAAAAGTTATACATCAATATGTCTAGATATAGAGTTGACATGGCGATCTAATCTATAACAATAGATTTAAGTCAAAAACATTAGCAGAATGTTTGACAGTATATCAATGGGAATCAATCTGATGATGGACACAGATGTTGGGGTTCTAAAACTAGGAGCTGGTAGTGACTTGATTGAGCACCAATTGTTAAAGGTTTAGGATTTTTTTTCTCTTTCTGGATAATAGCTCGCTTTAACCCCTTATTCAATTGCAAGAGGTTCCTTGTACGTGAATTGTTTAACTTGTTGTTAATGGATTATAATGAGCAGTATTAGTATGAAGACTACTTCTCTAGTTGAGTTTCTGATAGCCAAAATAGTTATTAAGGCCTAGCTAACCTAATGTCCTAACCTTGGATAGATTCTGGAAAATCTGTAAAGACTTCTTTTCTCTTCAATAGAACTTAAACTCACTTGGTTCATAGATTCTTCCTCTCATTTTTCATCACGCAGAGTCCGCAGATTTCACAACAATAATATAGACAAAGGATATTTTTGTCCTTCTAACAACTCTAATCTTAAGAGAAAAACATATTAATTATAAAATTACTTATCTTAATTAAGTCGAAATGTGTCTGTATATGTCAGATTTATCATAAAACCAAGGAAATTTATAGGGTATTATGCACACATATTCAGTTGGTGCCCAAATTGGTGATGGCGGCTGTCGCCAAAGATTAACCCTCTAGGACTGCACGAAATGATGATATTCCTCACCAAAATAACTGGTTTCTCTACTACTCAAATGTGACTTTTCTAAGTTGAAACAAAGAACTTATTCTAACATCCTTTCTCAACTCCCATTGAATTACCCTTTTTTAACAACCTGTATGGTAATGGGACTCATCTATAAACAGCAGATTACAATCCAGAAAAAATTAAATCCAATTATGCTCTAACATAGGCAGCATTACTCAACAGCAATTTATTGACCCCTTAGTTGAACAGTAACTTTACCCAACTATCTCCTATAAGCTAATTAAGTTATTGATATTAGAATCTAAACCTAAATCACTTGTTTATTACAGGGATCATCCTCAACGAAACAATCATTCTGGCGGATCTTAATCTGGTGGATCAATTGATATTTATTTAGATTAAAATTTATTCAAGGTATGCTGACCTGGGACAGATATTACCAAAACAGAAAATCCAAACAAAAAAATCTGAAAATATGAACCAACCGCCCTAGCTAGCAGCGAGACACACAAAAAACAAAAAAAACAACTCACCAGGTGGCACAGCGGTGAGCCGCTTATACCACCATGGTGGAGGGGGAGGGGGATCAGGTAGATTAATGACTTTGACTTCAGCATTGAAGAGGCGGACCAATGCTAAAAGCAAGAGGGTTGGGACACCCATGGGATGAGGGTTGAGGTAAAAATAATTAATTGTTGAGATATTGACTAAAAGTTTGGCCTGGAGCATAGTCTCTTTAAGGTTGGTAACATGTTGTTCAACTTGGATGTGGCGTTGGGAATTTGGGCTAATTTCTCAATGTTGGCTCTGGTGATGCATGTGGATAAAAATCTGACTTTTCAGTGACCTGCTTGACAGCAGTGATGGCAGCTTAACTGAGGCGTTTTATTTCATATTTTGTGATAGCAGGGAAATTGGGAGGGAATTTGGTGATATGCAGCCCTTCTTTAGACTCATCGACAGATAACGCCACTGCATTGTGGAGATGGCGACTTTTTTTGAGGCCACCATGGCCTCAGCTAGCTGATGGTCGTTCTGGAAAGGGGTAGCATTGGGTCTGGGGGACAAATTTTTGGGTGGGAGTGCGGCATCAAAGTCTGAATTCAGATAAGGATCTAAATTAATTGGGAAGTCTGGTGGTGGGATAATTTCACCAGATTCAGTTACTTTATCCAATAAGTCCCAAGGACTTTGGTTGACTAGGATTGATTTATGATAATTGGCTATGGTTGGTAGGTTTTAGGGCGGGAAATTTTTTGGATTGAATATGTGTCCAAATCTTCTCCAAATTGGTTGGCATGGGTGTAATTTGGCCAGCTTGGGCTTGTATTGTTAGATTTTGCTTCTTATTTAACAAGCGCACGGCATGTGGGGTGGGGTCAGCCAAAATCCCCATTTGAACGCTATTGGTGTGGCCTCATGGGTGGAGTCAGCAGTGTTCACAGGGTTTAATTTGTAACGACATACATCTTTTGTATGGTCCAACACATGGCAGAGGGGGAAAATTGTGCAAACATTGTCAGTATGAGCCCAAAAGAATTGGGTGCAGATGAGATATAGACACATAGGGGATGTGCCAGGCCATGGTCAGCTGGTGGGGTTAATGGTGGCCATTGCCTGATGTGCCGCTAGGCGCTCAGCACCACTTGGTACAAGGAATTGGAGGATGGGGTCTGTTATATAAGTGGACAGCCCTGACATCAACTCCTCATAGAGTGTTTTAGGGGATGGTGTGAGGGAAGAATTGTAAAGGCCATCACCAGTGCAGTATCATTGGGGAGACATGTTTGGGTGATGGTAATAGGTATGTTTTTGTATATTAAGGGCGCTACTGCAAACATCAATGAATCCCCCCCTCGGGTTGGGACCATCTAGTACCAAAAAAAGGGCGCTACTGCAACAGCATCTGCGTCCTCTTAAGCGGGGAAGCCAATATCAGGATAGCCCTTGTAAGGGCAGAAATTGATAAATCCCACTGGTGCTATTGTGGCCATTTCCAGCTCATTAATTGCTTTGTCAGCATATGAAAATGATATCTTTATCAACGCAGAGGCAAAAGTGGATTTCGATTAAGGTAGGGCTAGGGGGTGAGGGGTGGGTTGGGTAGACTTGTGGGAGGTGCAGTGCTAAGCCCATAGAGGACAAATTGGCCAGAAGTATTTGTCAGACTAATTGAGCCCATCCGCATGCATTTGCCTGCCAGGAGGTAAATGTTAGTGATTGGAGCACCACAGCCCCACACTGTGGCAGCTGATGGTGGATCTGAGGACATTTATGGAAAAATGATGTGGTAGAGGTGGCGTTAAAAATAACTGTTTTTTCAGAAAATACTCAAAAGTGATATCAAGCGGAAAGAAAAACCTGGATCAATAAATATTTAATAAGAATATTTCTCCAAATATTATTGTATTTAAAATTGGTAACTTCAACAGCCAGTAGCAGGATGAATACTCTTGAGGATAAGCAGATGAATCATAATTGATGAAGCTGGGTAAGGTGGGTAAGAATCCCAACTCAGGATAATGTAGTCTAGAGTATTGCCTATATTCAGGGGGGACACAGTTAAGGCGGTGGTGGGGTATATAGGGCATTGAAGTATCTTTATTTGAGTCAATGTCATATGGTAGGTGTCAGAAATAATGATTTTGGGCTCTGCTAGTTGAAAGGCTAACCAGTATGAAAACTGTTCAGCCCTTGCCGTTTTACCTTAGGCGTCAGGGCTAGCAGAGCCAGCTAACCCCTTGGCATGTCACCCGTGCCATTTTGGGGATCCTTTAGCCTAAACCCTAACTAATGAAACAAATTATAAACTTATAACAAAAGGTAGAATAGGAAAAGGGAGATATTTATTGAAAGGGAAACGCCAGGTATTTATACTATCTACAAAAGGGCTACTGCGCCCACCGCCAACCTATCAGCTCTTCTGCTGGTTCTTACAGCCAACCAATTCTCTTCTTATTACACTAATTCTTCTTCTACTCTATTCTTCCCTGGCGTCAACCCTCTCGCTCCATTCTTCCCAATGTCCAAATTAGTTTTAGCTCATCCTCATCCTTAAGTCTCTGGTGAGCCATATAAATAAATAATCTAAATAAACGTCAAATTTGGATTCACCCTTTGGGTTGATATAATTGCATTGGAAACCACTTTGATTGCTCGCTTTGACTCAGAATATCTTGGCATCTTGCTGACATCACTTCTTAATAAATGAGGCACCAGAAACAACCTTGCCCGCCTCAAACTCATAATTGTTAGATCTACCAATATCAGATTATCAGGCAGCGAATTCATGGATAATTGAATACATCAGCTTTCCACCTGAAATCCCACAAAGGACCACAAATGGCCATTGGCGTTGACCACTGATTCTGCTGATGGATTGGATCATCTTCAGCTATTAGTCACCGGTGATCTTTCTACTAATTTGGGGCCAACAATTGACCCCATTTGAACTTAAATACCAACTCAGCGGAGTACTAATTTTGGCTCAACCCAAATTGGGGAGCAACTAACCAGCAATCATATTGAAACATATAAAATCAGTCAATAAACCATTCCTCTGGGATTGGCTATATCATTTTGAAATAAAGCTAAATCATTGTAGGATTCCATCTGTTTAAAATCATGACAGTAGGTTAAACCCACTTTTAAAAAACCTTCTTTTTAACAGATAATTAAAAGAAGTTAATCAATAAAAAGGTAGATTTTTAATAAATGGTTTGCAAGTGATATAGGAGAGTAAATTAAGTCAGTTTTAATACTAAGTTTGTTATCAGAGATGTGGCCAATTACCTTTTGAAGTTTGGAAAAAATATCAATGGTAATTGTCACTAAATTGACCATGGGCTCCATTAGTGTGCCAGGCCAACCAGTATGAAGACTGGTTGGCTCTTTGCCATTTCGCCTTCATTGGTGTATTAACCACACAAGTCTGCGTCCAAATACCAACCAACCACCAATGACTTTGCCTTAGCCTCAGGTGCCCTTGGCGTATGCCCTGGCAGTCCTGCCCCCATCCTGGGTGGCTATAGCACTCCAACGCTGCACCCTGCAAGGTCGGCGGCCAGTCAGTATCTGCCATTTAAGCCATCAGGCCAGGTTCCCACCCATTCCTCAAAAGGCTGAAGCATGGGAGCTGGCCGCACTGGCCACTACAGGCATGATCAATTAGCCTAATGGGGATCTCTTGCCCCATCTTAATCCTACTCTAGCTGCTAAATTACTAACAAATAAAAAAATATAGGCGAAAGATTGATGTTTATTTGGAGGGAATGAATGACTAATTATACTTAGGCTACTGCACCTCTGAAACCCCTCGGCCATCTAGGCCAGTACTCTATCTGATCATTTGTTTGTTAAGCATTCACACATCATAGCAATTCCCTCCTAATCCTCTCATCTGAACACCAAATATTGCTTTAAGTAAATCCATCCCTGGAATGGGTCGCTTGTTGATCATATATAAATCCATATTTAAATTAGAACTTTATGTAAAATTGACATAAATCTCCAGTGCTCCAAATTAGTTGATGGAACCATATTCAAATGGATGGTAACATATTCATCAGCTTTCCACTGAGAAACTCCCACAATGACCCTTGAATTGCCTTTTCCACAGAGAATGCAGATTCCGCTGAACCTAAACTCATATTAATATTTATAACATTAAAAAGTATTGAACTAGGCGATAGCTGGAAATTACACCCAACTAACTGTCACCCCTAGTCCTGATACTATCAGAAGGAACCCATCTGGTTAAAAATCGTGACATTGTTTTCCCTTAACTAGATGGTAATCCTTCAGCGTGTTTACCACAGTGATGGTCCAAGACCCCCAGCGCTCCCCCCAAAGGAGCGCTGGTCTTAACCAATGGCTTTCACCACTCCATAACCAGTCCTCCAATTAATTGAGCAGCTTACCAGCGAAGCCCCTATAGTGAGCACCACTGTCACAAAATTGATCATGGGCTCCATTAGTGTGCCAGGCCAACCAGTCTTCATACTGGTTGGCCCTTTGCTGTTTTGCCTTCATTGGCATACCAACCCCTACAAGTCCTTATCCAACCCACCAACGATTTCGCCTTAGCCTCAGATGTCCTCAGCATGTGCCCAGCGAGTCCTGCCCCAATCCTGGGCAGCTCAGGCACTCCTGTGTTTCCCCACCCTCGTGACCCTTCACCTCCCATCTGGGCATGCTCCAGCGAGTCCATCCGCCATCTTGGGCGGCTATGGCACTCCTGCGCTGCACCCCACAAGTTTGGTTGCCAGTTAGAATCTGCCATTTAAGACAGCTGACCAGGTTCCCACCAGTTCCTCAAAGGGAGGAGGCATGGGAGCTGGCAGCACCAGCCACTTCAAGCGTGATCACCTGCACCTATCAGAGATCCCTTGTCCCATCTTAACCCTACTCTAACTGGTAAACTACTAACAAATAAGAAAAGTTGGGCGAAAGATAGTCTATTTAGAGGGAATGATGACTTTTTTATGCTTAGTCATCTGCACCTCTGAAACCCTCGGCCATCCAGGCCAGAAATATATCTGATATCAATTTCATTCATACATACATAATAATAATTCCCTCCTAATACGCTCATCTGATCATAAAATATTAAATTAGGTCAATCCATTTTTAGCATGAGTCGCTGGTTGTTGTATATAAATTCATATTTAGAATAGAACTTTGAACATCCTTGGCATGAGTCACCAGTGCTCCAAATTAGTAAGTGGATTCATATTAGATGGATGGTAATAAATTTATCAGTTTTACGCCACAAACTCCCACAATGACCCTCAAATTGGCATTTTGGCAGTAAATGCAGATTTTGCCAAACCTAAACTCAATTTAATATTAATAACGTTAAATAGTATTGAACTAGGCGTTAGCTGAAAATTACACTCAACTGACTGTCACCACTAGTCTTGATACTATTGGAAAGAATCCATCTAATTAAAGATTGTGACAGTAATATTGCAATTGGCTATGTAATATTTTACAAGTTTAAACATAATCTTGAAATTTTTGGCAGGCTAACAACTTTATTATCATGTTATCTTTACCCAAGGTAAGCCAACTAGGGGATGGACATCACAAATATCAAAGAGAAAACAAAATAAATCCTCGCCTAACAAAATGAACGATCTGCCTAAAAATGAGCGGACAAAACACAAAATGCAAACACAACCAACCAGGTGGGATAGTGGGAACCGCTTATCCTACCACAGTAAACGGGGATGAGGGATTAGGGGGCTCATCCTTGGCATCATCTTCACCCCAAAGCAGGGCATGTGCTACAGTGGAGAGCAAGGGCGTCAGGGCATCAGCGGGATATGGAGAAAAATCTTTGATGAGGGGTGTAGCATGAAGACAGCAGGGGACCATAAGAGAACAATATAATTTCTCAAAGCTGTTTCAGCTTTCATGCATGCATTGGGGAGCTTTAAAAACGTGAAAATATTGGTGCAGGTAATCTTGGCTTTGGGATTTTGTGCTACCACTGCCACGTGCTGGATGGCATTGTGGGTGGCTTTTTAAGATTTGATCAACATATTCTTTTGGAGTGTATCATAAGTGGAGGGTATATTGGGAGGAGGGATTCCTCCTTGAGCATCACCACTGATTTGGCAACATGTTTGCGGAAAAATGGCAATCTGGCTTAGCTTTTGCTTCAACAGCCAGCTGGTGGTTGCCATGGAACTTTTTGGCGTTTTTCTGGGGGATGAATAATGAGGGGTAGCTTAGCATCATGGTCATCATACACAAACTGCTCAAGTTGGATAATGGGGTTTTCAATAATATTCCTAGACTCATCAATTTCAGCCAATAGATCCCAAGAATTTTTGTTGAATTTAATTGGGGAATCAGCATATGCCTGAGGTTTGGTAAGTTTGGTTGGAGGATGCATGGGAGCAAACTGGTGTCCAAGCCTGTGCTTACTTGGAGGGAGCATTTGTGGCACTTGGGCAAGGAGGAGGCTGATTGGTGGCTGTGGGCGCGGCTGCAGCATCAGGCTTTGGAGGGGGGAAGGTAGGATCATACCCCATACCAAAACTGGCGTGGTGTGTGTGGCAGATTGGAAGCTACAGACGAAAAATCAGAGCTATCAGAAGCAGCTAAGGAAGGGTACTTACATTTTGAGTGATCCAATTCAAAACAGGATGGACAGATTGTCCACCTGCCCTCAATGTGGGCTTAGAACGGATGGTCAGGGGCAGAAGGAATTATGGTGCGAGGGGGAATTGGCACGGAAATTTTATCAAATTCAGGGCTGATCACGGCATACACCTGAGGCCCAGAGAGGCGTGTGGCCCCATTTGGGACCACAAATTGCAAGATGGGGTTGGAGCCATAGGCTGCCAAACAGTCCATCAGCTCCTGATGGAGCACTGCAGGGAAGAGGTGATTGGGGTAAACCAGTGAACTGTACCACCAAAGTGGTATTTACTGGGAGCTGGGTCCAAATTTTGGGAAAAGGCTTACACTGGAAAACCAGGGGCAAAGTTGCCGCAGTGGCAGTGTCAGCTTCACAGTTAAAGCTAAGATCAAAATACACCTTATAGGTGTGGAGATCAATAAAACTGGCAGGAATCATCACCACCTGAGCCATTTCAATAATGGCTTGGTCATGGTATAAGTTTCTCATAATTGACCCCTGAGGCCAAAATGCATGTTGCTCTGGGGGAGCACCAGGGGGCAACGAAGCACCACTTGGGTATGAACAAGGTTGGCATCTAGATCCTGGGAGGAATGAATTGTCCCAGGGTTTAGTATGACTGGACGAGCTAGTCTGAGCGCATTTTCTAGCTGGATGGAAAATGGCAGAGGGAGCTTCGCTGCTGCTCACACTGGAGCAGCAAGCGGGGAAGTTAAGGACATTGAAGTTAAACTACGGCGGGAAATCAAAATTTCTTTTTTTTTGATAAAAATATGCTCAGAAATTATCGCCAAGCGGAAAGAGGTTCAGTAGTTATTAACTTTATTATCATATTAGCAATCTAATGTTTAATTTCTGCTTGGACATTTTTAAAAATGTCCATCTTTATTTAATAATACTTTTCTAATATTGAGATTTACAATTTAAAGTAAATAAAGCTGATGCCTAATCACCAACCTTAGCAACTTTGATATAAAAGCAATTTTGATCGATGGGATATCACAGGCTGGGAATGTGAGCCTACTTGGTATATTTCACCTCAGTATTTACTATCTTCTTGGGAAGAGCAACTTCTTTAATCATTACATGATTCATGACTGTATCACCAAAGTAAGTAGAAATAAAAGATTATATATATAGTTAAAATTCTAGATCATGTAATGAGTGTAAGTAAATTTCCTTAGAAATCTCTTTATGGTCCAGATACATTGAACTTATAGGAGAAATTTGAGAATTGAAATGATATAGGAACTGCAGAAGGAGATTTTAAAAACTTGCAGAATAGCTCTCAAAAGGAAACAATGAGCATAGTGTTTGGCTAGCTTTATTTTCTCCTAGAACTAAATGTTAATCTATAAAATAAAGCATCCTAGTTAAAAGAAAAGTCAGCATGGCAACTCAACTTGCTTAACTTTAGAGACAGACTCACCGCTTTAGGGCTCTTTTCTGCGCAGATTAGGCACCAGACAACCTTTGCTAACATCACAATTTTTCTCACTAAGCAAATCCTCCTAAGATGCTACCTCTTGTAGCATTAATTACACGGTTAAAATGTCCGCTCCCCTGGAGAGCTTTTTGACACTCTTAGACATTTTCAACATGCATTGGCCCTCATGACTCAATGAGAACCTTTCCAGCATCTTCCTTGGCATTATCAGCACTAAGATATCAGCAAAATAGTGTTTTCTTCCCAATTGGTTATGTCCAGTCTAGTTACTAGCGTTTAAATTATTTTATACAACAAAAGTACAAACAAAAGGGTAGACTTAAGATTTTAAAGTAAGGTTTTTTATTAAGATTAAAGTTGAAGTATTTTTATACTTCATGGGATAAAAAGAATATTAAATAAATGAGATATTTTGATATGATTGGGTAAATGTGGGTTCAATATGAGAATTTCTCAATATCCTCTAGTAAGACCTCTTCTGAATGCTGTTTTTGTATCTGTATACATTGAGCTAAATTTTATAACCACAAGCTCTATCTCACTGTGGTTACTGGAACCTGGATGTTCAGAAGCCTTTGTGCTAGTCCCCGCTTCTGAGTGTTGGCTCATTGTGCTCTCTATTGATAATGGTAATACCCAATTTGGTAATCCTCGTCTTGATTTCAGGTTTGAGTGATGGTGCTCCTACAATGTGCCTTACATCATGACTTCAAGTCACTCTGGAAAATTAAAAATTCTGATTAGTCAAGGTTCACTTTTAAACTTTAAATTATCATCAGTAAAATTTGGATCACTTTTTTGTAGTGTCTTCAGTAGAATAAATAATTTTGGCTTTTAAAAAATGTATAAGGGATCAATTTCTACAAGGAATTTTGGCAGCATCGTTGTCCTCATTAACTAAATCTTTTAACTCAGCAGGGCACTAAATAATTGTAATACATCTTCTAATGTACTTTAATGAAAATTTCTTAAACTGTCACCCTGAGATGACTGAAAAGTTCTTGGATTGCCCTCGCTTTAAAATGGCCTTTATCTCCCTCATCTGCAATGAGCTTGTCGCCAGTTACACTAGTTTGAGAAGGGGTTGTTTGCACTCATTCCACTAGTCACAGAATGACTAGGCGCACCAGTTGTGGTCTCATCTGTGACACTTCCACTATCAAGATGAGACCTAGGGAATAATCAAAGGTGCCATTAATGAACTCTACTGAAATAATAATAGTGTTATCATCTTGGATGGAGTACTCTCTCCTCTCTTAGTTAATACAGTAGCTGGCCCAGTCCAAATGGCCTGTAGTTTCTCTAGTTGTGTCCTCTCAGGTGATAAAACAAATACTTACTTTTATGTTGAGCTTGGGTAACTTTGTCCTTCTCTAGCCCTCACGTTGGCTTGTAGGGAGGCTTTCTTCCATGTTCTTTGAAGCTTCTAACTTTATTCTGATCAAACTTCCAGCTATATCCTGTGGGTAACTCCCAGGTGGTAGATTCTTTTGATCCGCTGAGATGATGAGTGCCAGGAGGGTAGGCAGCGCGGCCTTTAGCCCATACAGGTCTTTTAAGGGGGACATTTCAAATACTCAATGATGGCTTAACCGGTAAGTTAACAACGCTGATGGCAACAGCTGATCCCAATTAAAATTGTATTCTAGTAAATTTTCTTTAAAATTCTCATAGGGTCCCGTTTACTCTCATCAATTCTGTCAGAGGATGGATTGTAGGGGATAGTGAACTGATGCTTAACCCATACAAAATCAACCAGTTCTTAACCACGTCTGAGATAAAGATCTTTCTATTGTCTGACAGTAGAATTTAAGAACATCTGTGTCTTATGATCACTTAGATATAAAAAATGGGCAGTGAAATTCACAGTATATAACATGAATGCTGATGCTTCAACCAACTTAATGAAGTAAACAACTGCAGTTGGATAAGCTTGGCGCCGCTAAATTCTGTTAGAAAAGGTCTTACCATGTCAATAGAGACATTGCTGAATGGCGCAGTGGGGGAATGGGTGTAAACTCAAATCATTTTTCTAGTAGACAAAAACTGGTTGTTATAATTTTGGGCGGTATCACTAGGATCCGCCAGGCTATTTATACAGGTTGAGCCCTCTGAACAACGGACAGATGATGTGAAGATCGTCAGTCCTTCAGATGCACTTGAAAAATATATTGAAAATAGGAGCAATTGCCCCAACCAGTTCTTTTATTTATTTTATAAATACAGCTACGTTTTGCTGTCCCGCTCATCTTGCACTAAAAAATCTACCTCTCCCAATCACCCATTTCGCTTATATACATCAGCTTCAGGCGATACTATTTCTCATTGCTTAGTTTATTCTATTCCACCAATTTTCCTCGAATTTGGCTTGTTATTCTTAATCCGCTGTCACCCTAGTTGTAGGTGATTTACTTCATATTCATTGAATATCAACATCGCCTTATCGCCTTATATAGAGGCGATCCAATAAACTCATTATATCCAATAAGACTCGTTATATCCCAATATCACCTCATCTCAAGGCAATCAAATATTTGTAATTGATACTATGTTCAGCGGTTTCCGCCTGGCTGTCCCAAGATTATCATCCATTCATATCAAAATCGCGACATTACCCCCTCCTTGACTGGATGTTAAGATCCTATTGTTTGTAAGGTCTGAGGAACTTTTGTGTACTTGGTTAATGATCTGATCACTTGTAGGATCCTTAATAGTATACGCGTTGATTCCAGTCTTCTCTATTACTTCAAAATGGGCCAATACAGATACTAGCCAGCTTATGCTTCCACCTGAATCCATGTTGATTGTGAAAGAGAACCATATCGCCTTCCTTGAATGGCACCAACCCACTATGGCGTACCTGATCAGCGGCCTGATTCCTAATCTTCTTAGCCAAGCTGAAGGAATATGCTTTGTTTTGTAGCTTGATCAGAATGTTCATGAGATTAGTCAAATATTGATGAGGTTCTAGTCTGCCAGTGTCTTCTACACACGCATAAAGCAGCGCCAGAAGAGCCAGGTGTCTGCCATATAGTAATTGGAAGGGGCTCTTCCCCGTGGCAGAATGAAAACTAATATTTTAAGTGAACACGGCGGTGGAAAGAAGAGAGCTCCAATCATAAGGGCGATCCATTACTAATTTTGTAGTATGTTCACCAGAGTTCCATTCACTCGTTTGACCATTCCATTGGACTTGGGTGATATGGGGTCATCAGAACTCCGCGGATTTCCATAAGCTCATTCATCTTGGGAAGGATGTGCAAGGTGAAGTTGTTGCCATTATCAGTGAGAATAAACTGAGGGCAACTGTGTCACTGAATAATGCATTCCAACATGAATTTAGCCACTTTAACTGCCCCTCAGATCTCATATCACCCTTGCTTCAACCCACTGGGTCAAGTGGTTGATAGCCACTAGAATTTACTTACAACAGTTGCTCCTGTTGGCAAGGGGCCAAAAACATCGAGGGAGACCATATGACAAGCGAAATGTGGTTTCACTAACTGATATGACATCATATGGCAGAGCAATTTCTCCACTTGGCACTGATGGCAACAGGAAAAAGCTCCAAGCACATCGAAACTCATATTTTCCCAGTAGTATCATGGGCGTAACAACTCCATAGTCTTATGCATGCCACCATGCCCGAACCCATGTGAGCGCTCATAATGATTCTCAGCCATGTGGAGGGCCATGGTGAAATCACCATAGTATCACCAAAGCGCTTGTACAGTTCTCCGTTTCATTGGAAAGTATTTGTGCACAATTCATTTTAACATTTTGATTACTTGAGGTGGTTCATCATATTTTCTGCTGAGCATCTTATTATACATCACATCACTAAGGTCCGCTGTCACTGCAATAGTTGGTAACTGAGATAAACAGTCCGCATTCTGATGCTTCACTCCTGGCCAATAGAGAATCTCAAAATTGTAAGCCTGTAACTTGAGAGCCCATCGAGCCAACTGTCCTTCTTGTTCTTTGAGATTTTGCAACCAGCGTAATGATGCATATTGGTTATGACTTTAAACTTTACCCCATGCAGATAGACTCTGAATTGTTTATATGCATAGATTACTGCTAAGCACTCTCACTTGGTCACAGTATAGTTACACTCATGACAGTTCAGACTATGACTACAGAAAGCAACAAAATGTTCTTCTTCCTCATCATCTTTCTGAGAAAGTACTGCCTCAATACCGCAAAGGGACGCATCTGTATGAACTATAAACTCCCAGTTGAAGTTTGGATATCACAAAACTGGTGCACTGCTCAACTCCATACGGAGTGCATCAAAAGTATATTGATGACGTTCCGTCCACTTGAACACAGCATCCTTTTTTAACAACTCTAATAGTGGGCCCCCAATACAGCCAAAACAAGGGATAAAGCATTGGCAGTAACTGACCATCACTAGAAATACCTGTATGTTGTGCTTACTATTAGGTGTAGCCATTTTGCTAATGGCCTCCACCTTAGCTGGTTGTGGCTGCAGCCTAGTTGAGTCTACCACAAAACCCAGGTATTCTAGATGATCTTTGAAAAAGCTATAATTTTGAGGTTTAACTTTTATGTTCACCTCAGCCAGCTGGCGGAATACAGCTTCAAGGTGGTCTAGGTGTTCCAAAAAGGTTCGGGAGAAAACGTTAGTATCATTGAGGTATACTAGGACGCATGACAGTTTCAGGTTGCCAAGAATAGTGTCCATGGCCCGCTGAAAAGTAGCAGGAGCATTAAACCTTCCTTGAGGCATCCGTGTCAGTTGAAAAAGGCCCTTAGAGGTGATCACAGCACATTTTTCCTGTTCCACCAAGGGTAAATCAATTTGCCAGTAGCCTGATATTAAGTCCATCATAGAAAAGTAACGGGCACCTCCTAATTGGTCCAGAGCATAATTAATTCATGGCAAGGGGTGAATATCCTTTTTATAATACTGTTGAGCTTCTGGTAGTCTATTACTACCCAGTTGGTGCCATCCTTCTTTTTTACAATTATAACAGATAAAGCCCACGGGCTTTTGGATGGCTCAAGCATCCCTTGTTGTAATAACTTATCAATTTCTTCAGTAACCATGTCTTCTGCTGCCTGAGAGTGGAGGATCAGTTGAGACCTTATTGGAGGATGATCCCCGGTGTCCAGTTGATAGACCACCCCCCAAGCACACCCTAAATAGTGATCATCAACAGCAAAAATCCCCTTGTATTTCTGAAATAAAGCCATTGCATGATCTTTTTGTTCATCCATTAATCCCATTAAATTACTACACAGGACCACCGTTAGTACATCAACTGATGGTTCAAGCTGTAGTCAAATTCATCCAATGATCCAAAATCATGAACCTGACGGACCTCATCTATGTGAATCAGATGTAGATATGCTATAGTTGGTGGTGGCAGATTTTCATTGATTCACTCTGCAGGTTTGCTAACAAAACCTTTATCCCCCATGTCCTAGGAGTATAGTTCCTGGAGCCACAGCAGCTCAAACCATGTTAGATGATAGAGCCCAATAACTTCCCCGTATAACCCATTTGGCACTTCCACCTCTAACTCAGTGTTCACTAAGACTTGATGGCTGGAAGTGATGGATATGGGCCCTGCCACTTGAAGAGGTATCCCATGATATTCATAAATCTGCTGAGGAAGGGCCCAAATTTTGCGCTTTAATTGATGGTAGCAAACAGGCTATACCTTGTCACTGTAGGTGAGGTTGATATTACTTGTATGCACCAGATCCTTTGGTACTCCCTAGTAGTAAAGTATATTTGGATCCGCTTACCCAAGATGTCTAGAGTCTCCTCCGTCATATCAACAATAGCCCCAAAATGACATACAAAAGCGGTCCCAATTAATATGTCGTAGTGTTCATTTGGTAACACAATTGCCAGAGCCACAATGACAATGGACCTAAAGCGCAGAGGCAGTGCACTATAAGCTCCCTCGGAGACAGTACTTACAGCTCCAGCAGTTCCATAAACCATGTGATGGTATACATCAGGTTTTAACGTCAAATTTTTGCATTAACTTAGTGGAAACTATGTTGACTGGAGCACCATTATCTATTATAGTGCAAACTCTATTTTTCACTACAAAAATATCACAATATTTACAAATAGAATAAGAAGAATATCAACATCAATGAATCCCCCTTGGGTTGGGACCATCTAGTACTATAAAAAATAAGAAGAATATTGACTTTTTAATATGTGAACATTTACGGGCTCTCTTTTCCCAAGAAAATTCATAATCCCTCTCTGACTTGGAAGTTTTCTATGACAATGGCATCTACTGGAAGGGCAACGTTTACTCCTTTCAGAGTTGGCGCATCCGCAGCAGGATTGAGTTGGTCCAAGGATGCTTGATCAAGCATTTGACAGGCATAGGGTTTTGGTTGATCAAGGGACTCTTCTTTTGCCGCTGCTTTATCTTGAGCTTATGTTACTACATTTACTCCTCCAATTGGCTGCTGGTATAAAAATTCCATCATTGTACTGAGGAACTTTTGCAGGATATACTACTACTGATTTGGAGATGTGTTAAGTGGGTATTGTGGAGGTAGAGGGTCCCATCTCTACTCCGCTTCATCTTTTCCCTGGTAGTATTGGTCTTGTTGTACATAATTCACTTGGCGAATGTGGCAGAATTTTGCCAAATGACCAGGGTGGCCACATTTGTAGCAGTTGACCCCATAGGAACCACATCCTGGGTTATCATAAGCAGGTCCAGATTGGAAGGGTTGGTGTCGCTCAGTATACCCAGTTCCAGGTCAGTAAGCCAATTGTTGACAGTTGGCATAATTGGGTTCAGATCAATAACTAGGTTTCTGGCAGTTGTCATAGCCAGCCCAATGACGCTTATTGAACTGTTTATTATACTTTGGTTGAGGATGAGGTGCAGAATAATAAAAAGCCGAAGATTACTAAATGAAGCTGGAGGCGGAAAATAGTATTATCCAGAATAAGAGGGTGCCATGGCAGCAGTAGTCTTCCGTTCTGAATTTGGCGGCGAAAAAGTTAGGAGATACCTGATGTAAAAACTGTACAATCTTAAGCAGAGGCACGTTATTGTCCAATAGTGGCGAAATAACATTAGAAAGTTTGTAATATGGCTTCACTGTGGCGGACATGGCAATGCACATGTCAGCTTCCACTAAGTACCCAGCTCCAATCAGTACATGGTTTCTGTTGTGAATTGATCAGAGAACTCGATGAGAGTCTTGTTTAGGTGAAATCCAATTGTTAAGAATTATGCTTTTCATTGCGACATTTTTGAGTTTCCCCCAAACAAGCGGAGTATGGTGTCCTTTACATCCTTATAGGAGACAGAACTACTTGGGAGGTAACAGGTGACCTGATTGGCGCTTCCTACATACAGGGCAGATATTAGCAACTTAGCCTTCCATTTATTGGAGGCTCCTTCCATGGCGAACTCAAATCATTTAAAGAACCCATGGATGTTCCCATTGTGGTCAAACTGGGGTATCTTTTTGATACAAATTTCCTCCTTTCATTCGCAGTTGTTAGGTCTGCACTAAGAATAGAATGAGACCCAAAAAGTGGATTCTCAATGAGGAGTGGGATTAGCAGAAGTTGTGATATTTGTCACTTCAGGGGTAGCATGACCGTCAGTTTTAGGTGGTACAGCCATTACTGGAGGTAAGTGGCGTTCTGACTTATATGAATATCTGGTGTTATTATCATGAGTGTCATAGCTTTGACCAGTGCTGTTTTCTTCTATGTAGGATGCTTTTTCTTGATAGCCATCATCCTCCCAGTGTGATGACCGAGTAGGAGTAGAGAATCATTGTTCTGCATACTGCAGCTGCTGGGTGGTATCATTCAGTCGTTCAGCAAGTTCTTTGTTTTGTAGTCCTAAGATTCGCATTTGACTAAAATGTACTATCAAGTTGGTGCATGACCGCGTTACGTTCTTGAAGGATTTCGTCTTGGTTTTTGAGTACCGCGTCCAAGGTAACTTTGATTTCCTCATATGAAGCTGATATGGGGTTCCAGGAAGACTCCCCAATGACATGGCTTGGGTAAGGCATGGTTGGCGACTGGAGTTCTGGAGTGTTGGGTGGTTGATCAAAGGGCCCCCTGTGGTGAGCACTACTGTTATAATTTTGGGCGGTATCACTAGGATCCGCTGGGCTATTTACACAAGTTGAGCCCTCTGAACAACGGACAGATGATGTGAAGATCGTCAGTCCTTCAGATGCACTTGAAAATATATTAAAAAATAGGAGCAATTGTCCCGACCAGTTCTTTTATTTATTTTATAAATACAGCTATATTTGCTTTCCCGCTCGTCTTGCACTAAAAAACCTACCTCTCCCGATTGCCCATTTCGCTTATATACATCAGCTTCAGGAGATACTATTTCTCATTGCTTGGGTTATTCTATTCCACTAATTTTCCTCAAATTTGGCTTGTTATTATTAATCCGCTGTCACCCTAGTTGTATGTGATTTACTTTGTACTTGTCAGGTATCAACATCGCCTTATCACCTTATATAGAGGCGATCCAATAAACTACTATATCTAATAAGGCTCGTTATATCCCAATATCGCCTCATCTCAAGGCAATTAAATATTTGTAACTGATACTATGTTCATCAGTTTTCGCCCAGCTGTCCCAAGATTATTTTCCAGTCATATCAAAATCGTGACACTGGTGCAAGGTACACACAACTTAAAGGCTTGGTGTACTTCATTAGACAAAAAACTCATAGTAAACCCTTTTTTATCTATACCAACGTCTTTTAGAATCATCCATGGCCCACATGCTGTGAGCCTCCATCACTATCTCTATATGATCACTGGGCCAGATGTATATATACCATTTGTCTTGAACTTTCTTTTTCAGATTTGTATTGACACGCAGGGTGTCTTTAGAACATATGTGTAGGATGCTCTTCACTTTTTCAGTTTTTCCTGCCAGGCCTCTTCAGGTGGCCAAATTAGATCAGTGAGTCAATTGCTTTTGGGGGCTTGCATGTGAGATAACAGTAATGACAAATTATCCGCGTTGAGGTGTTTATCTCCTGCTCGCTTAATGTCTTTGAAATCATACCCTTGGAGGACAAAACTCAACGGGTAAAGCTTCCTTTAGGATTTTTCATGTTTCTTAAACAATGGAGCGATGAATGATCTGTGACTATTTTAAAATGTACTTCCGTATAGCTAAGGCCTAAAGTGATTTAAGCTTTATTTAATTCCAGGCATTTGAATTTAATAACTGGTAATTTTTTCCAGCTTTTGATGAATAATTTGGATTAATGCTTGATTTGGTGATCTACCCCGTCTTCATCCAGTTGTGCAAAATTGCACCAAGTCCCACATCACTGGCGTCAGTATACAAGTGAAGGTCATGCTTAAGTCTGAATAAGCCAAGATTGGTGCTTCTACTAATCATGCCTTCAAATTTGCTAATGCCTGCTTCTGCTCCTGAAGCCAATTGGACTCCAATTCTAATCAGCAGGTAGTTAAGGGGCGCCATCAAGTACGCAAAAGGAGGGATAAACTTCCTGTAGTGCCAAACTATTTCAATGAAACTCTTAGTCCATCATACTTTTTGGTGGATTAATTGCCACAATTGTAATCATTTTCCTGTCTTGAGGCTTAAATATAGCTGGGATAATCTTGTGCCCCAAAAACTTTAACTGTATTTTAAGGGAAGAACACATGCTTCTTTTCAGTTCCAAGTTAAATGCGCGTAGCTGCGTGAAGACCGTCAAGAGGTGCTGAAGATGTGCTTATAACGTGCAAGTGAACACAGTGAATTCATCAAGGTAGATCAACACACTTGATAACTCAAGATCGTCAGAGATGCAATCCATCACTCGTTGGAATGTTGCAAGGGCGTAACAGAGCCCCTGCAGCATTCTTATGGGTTAAACAACCTTAGCTGTTGATTAAGGCGCATTTTTCTTTGTCTCAGGTGAGATTCCATTTGCCTTTAGCCGCTGGCTAGATCCTTAGGTGAAAAAATTATTTTGAGCTGCCTAGGTTTCAAATATCAGCAATACATGGCATCAGGTGTTAAGTTTTCAGCCAATGGTGCAAGCTAAAATGACTTAACAATGAATTCAAGGATAAAAACTCACTTTTCAAAAAAAAACTCCTGCTTGTTATTGAGAAGTAGATTCTCTAATAATCCTCAATAATAGCCAAGTAACTCTGGTACTCTCACTGTTCTTAAGTCTACTGGCAACAAAATTTACGAGACCTTCTGTCTTCATACAAAATTAAGAAGTTATTTTTCTAGAATCAGGACTACTTCTCCGGCAGGCAACTGAGTACTTCTCTTCAGGAATTATAAACACATACAACTATCTAATATAGATGTGACGGCAACAGATACAAATATCAGACAGATGACAGATGGACAAAAAAATTAATAAACTAAGTGACAGTAGTTATTAATGATCAATATTTAAATGGTAAATGATGATGTTTTATTAATTGGCCAGGCAATGATATTATATACCTCTTGGGCATCTCCTGGCCAAACTCATCTATTAGATGAGTTCAAACATAATATGCCAATCATCTGCTGGTCATGGCAGTAGTTATGAAAAATCCCCAAGTCAATTCAGCCCATGAATTGACTAAAAATAACAATTGTTTCAGCCCAATTGAAGGCAATTTTACTCTTATAATTGGGACAATTTTGGGTTGCAAACTCAACATCAAAATCTTCATAATTAAAGCCATGTCATAACTCAACAAATAACAATAAATGGGTAATAATATACATATGAACATAGAGATGATGTACCCTTTAATTGGGACATCGGCAGGCCTCTTAGCACTAAGTATGCCCTTATTTGGGATGTCTACGTTTAAGTGCTTAATATATCAATTTCATTAATCAACCCAACTTCTGCCTTAGTGCATTAAGATTAGTGCACTAAATTAGGAGGTGCAATTTAGTTAATGCTGTGGGACCACCTTGCACCCAAGTGGACCCATAAATGGCCATAATATGATTATATCATAGCTATTATTAGCTATGATAATCAGGACGATTTAAGTACAATTGAGGTGGTTTTGGAATAATTTAGTTATGCAGATAATTCGGCAAAGATCAAAGGAACCATCAATGGGATTAATCTATTAGCATTGATGGTTTTCTCAAAGGGTTACATTTAAGTCAACCATCAAAATCTAACAGCAGGTATTAGTCCTTCTTGATGAACTCTTTTAGGTAATGATAGCCTATGACTACCTTATAGGTCCCATCCTTCTTGTGCACCAGCAATTTAGGACATGCCCATGGGCTCTTCAACAGATGAATAAGACTGTCTTTGGATAGCTTATTTAGCTCTTACATGATGACTGCTTCCAATGACTTTAAACTGCGGTTAGGTTTAGACTTGAAGGGGATAGCAGAACTGGTGTCCATATTATGAACTCCCCTTTGCATAGGCCTTATTCGTTGGCCAGTGCTAAAGATTACATTAAACTCATTTAAAAAATTTTCTGATTATTCTTGCTGTTTAAAAGTTACATCTTTAAACCAAAGCTCGTTGAAACCTGCTAATACATTAATGGACTCTTTATCTTGGCAACTGGTCAGGCTGACCAGTGCTACAACTTATCCCTTTTCAACTTAAATTCGTTGGGTAGTGATGTTCCCAAAGATAAGGTTTAGGATCTCCAGAGTAGGTGGTATTGTAGAAGCCTGGTAGCATCTGGGCTCTTGAACTCAGATTTGTCTCAAATGTAACTTCCAAAAAAGCGTCAGGCGGAATCTTTATGCTTATTGAGAGGGCCATTCTTCGTTGGTCACTTGGTCAAATCTCTATGCTTTCACATGCACTCAGAGGAAGCCCTTCCTCAGCACTTACAGTAGGCGGTAGTTGCTTTACAACTTTCTCCAACAAGGTGTACTGAAAGTGATTTATCTATTGGTAATTTCAACCAAGCACATAAACTGTTTTCATGGTCCAATGTCATTGTCCTTGAAAACCAACAAAATTTGTTAGCTCAAGATGTTAACTGTACTTGTGGTAAAGTTGGTCTTAGCCTTAAACTACAGGAGAAACTGTGTTCTAATCAGAAAATCGCAATGGTAATTGTTTAACATTACTGCAGGTGTCATCAGGATCATAAGCCCAAAGTGTAAAGGCAACTTTGACTAAGCTCCTAAGGCGCAAGTAATGTTGGGTCCTGTGATGTGATATTTCACATTGTAGTAGATGTTGGCCATATTTCGAGTTTTTTTTCACAAGTTTGGATGAATTAATTGTAACTGAAACTCTGGTGCCCAGTACTGACAAAACGCGCACCTTCTGGAAGATTACTTCCACCTTCATTATGCTCATGATGAAGGGGTTTATGGTTGTAAGGACATAAGTGGCAAATGCCTCACATTTTTTAGAGCAACAGCACTTGTATTGGCCTTGTTAGTGCCTTTGCCATCCAATGCCACATTCTTAGAGGTAGACGCAACCAACTGCTCTCCTTCTTCACCAGAAGTGATCACTTAACATGATTGTTTGTTTAACCCAAATAGGTATCACTCAATGCAGATCTGTCAGTACCATGAACTTTTAATCTAGCTGGTACAACCACTGCGCTAGATGCCCATTACACATGGTAACCTGAACTAGCTAAATCTTTATCCTCGTGTTCGTCCTCACCCTCAGTGTGGAGATACACCCAGTTTACGGTGTTGGGTGTATCCGCTTTAGGGGCTATTTCCTTTATTGGCGGTAATTAATGGATAGGATCAATAAAAGTGACCAAGTTGGTAGCGCTACTTGTACTTAAAATCTTAACGTTGCAAGCGTTCATGCAGTTTTACTCTTCTTTTTTTACTTGCTAACCTTATCATTGAAGACATAAATGGCCTTATTGACTCATCAAGGAGGTGATGAAGGTGTCATTGCCATAAATTAAAATCTTTACGTCCCTTGTACATCAAGCAGCGCCTCATTAAGAGCTTTGAGGGCATAGCAATCTTGACCTTCAGGGTCATAAGCATCTTCTTATTAGGATGTATTTCCAAGGAGCTCATTAAAAAGGATTTAGTGGTAGGAAGATCTACTATTCCTGTGGTCCATAACTGCTGTGCCTTGAGGTAGTAATGATAATTGTAATTCGCAACTGCCTCATTTTTGCACATCTTTATCAACAGGAACTCTTGTTTCTTATTCTGGACATCCTATTCTCTACTGAACACAATGAGTATGATTTTTTGACTTTAGCCTATATTAAACCAGGTGTTGGGCTCGTGCTGAAAATTTCTTGAGCCTCACACCTCATACATCCTTTTACATGGCGTGCCTTCTGGCAACCACTATTGCCATCCTTGCCCTTTTTATACATCTATGGAGCAAACCTAAAATAGTCCCCCTCACAAGGTGTATAATGGTCTTGAAATATGGTTTAAAGTAGTAATCATTTTCAACAGGTTTGGCGTTCATCAAGTCAGCTGAGTACAAGTTATGACATATTGTGTTTCATTATTTTGGGCAGTCCATATAGGTGCCTTTGTTCAAGTTAGAGGTCAAGTAGAGGTAGGCTTAAAACAGTGTTTATCTGTGCCTTCAGATCTTATGTAATTTTATCCTTCACAAACAGCATGTTGTCAAGATGTTCCAAACACTCTTAATATTCATTCAGGGTGGAAAATAGTTCATAGTTATCTTTTTTGTGGAATACAAGTCTCTACTTGAAGTTAAGCGTAGCTTCCAATATAATAATAGGTGATGGTCCTCTCACAATAGGTAGTGAGGCAATTTGGACTTTCTAGTGGTCTCCTTAGCATGCTCAAGATTGGTACATAGATAATGCACTTTGAATTCCAGGATACAGAGTTTAGTGAAAATGGTATCCTCCACCATTACCAAGATATTAGAGACATCCTATCCATGATACACCTCCATATCTGAATCATCATCAACTTGCTCAGAAGAACCTTTGTGATCATTTCTAGGGCATGATGGTGCCATTCATGTAGTGAGCACTAAAGTCAGTGCGTTGACCCAGGCTCACTTAACTCTAAAGGCAACTTGCTGCTCAGGGGGTACTCCAAACAGATTAGGCAACAGACAACCTTTGCTAACATCACAATTATTCTCACTAAGCAAATCCTCCTAAGATGCTACCTCTTGTAGCATTGATTACACAGGTTAAACTGTCCGCGCCCCTGGAGAGCTTTTGACACTCTTAGACATTTTCAACATGCATTAGCCCTCAAGACTCAATGAGAACCTTTCCAGCATCTTCCTTGGCATTATCAGCACTAAGATATCAGCAAAAAATAGTGATTTCTTCCCAATTGGTTATGTTCAATCTGATTACTAGCGATTAAATTATTTTATACAACAAAAGTACAAACAAAAGGGTAAACTTAAGATTTTAAAGTAAGGTTTTTTATTAAGATTAAAGTTGAAGTATTTTTATACTTCATGGGATAAAAAGAATATTAAATAAATGAGATATTTTGATATGATTGGGTAAATGTGGGTTCAATATGAGAATTTCTCAATATCCTCTAGTAAGACCTCTTCTGACTGCTGTTTTTGTATCTGTATACATTGAGCTAAATTTTGTAACCACAATCTCTATCTCACTGTGGTTACCGGAACCTGGATGTTCAGAAGCCTTTGTGCTAGTCCCCACTTCTGGGTGTTGGCTCATTGTGCTCTCTATTGTTAAGGGTAATACCCAATTTGGTAATTCTCATCTTGATTTCAGGTTTAAGTGATGGTGCTCCTACAATGTGCCTTAAATTGTGACTTCAAGTCACTCTGGAAAATTGGAAGATTGCTAAATTAGTCAAGATTTACTTTTGAACTTTAAATGATCATTAGTAAAATCTGGATCACTTTTTGTAGTGTCATCAGTGGAAAGCAAATTATTTTAGCCCCCAATAGTATATAAGGGATCAATTTCTACCAGGAATTTTGGCAGCACCGTTGCTTTCATTAATTGATCTTTTAATTTGAAAGGGTAAATTTTTTTAATAAGTCATCTAATGTACTTTGAAAATTATCGCTTTTAAAAACACCTAAGCAGACTGAAAATTTCTTGGCTTGCCCTTTCCTATAAAAGGGCCTTAATCGCCCCATCCACAGTGAGCTGGTCGCCAGTACCTCAACTAGTTTGAGGGTTGTTTGTACTCATTCTACTGGCTGAGGAGTGACTAGGCGCACCAGTCATGGTCTCATACGTGACAGAGAATATACAAAAAAGCTATCTTGCTTCAACTAAATTTATGAACAAATATACTAACAAATCATGAGTTAAAAAAATTTGATGGTTTTACTGCAAATAATACTTAAGCCATTGCTTGGTTATTAGCATCAGAATTTTAGAAATCATTTTTAAAAAATATGGTCTTATCACGATGTAGTGTACTGTCCCAGGTATTTATATCAGGTTTAGTTTTGCTAATGTGATCAACTACATAGTTGCTATCTTAGTGATAAAATTTAATATTGTGAACCTGTGCGTTAATTCCATATAAATATTTATTTTATATGAGCATATTTTTAGAATACTTTTAAATTCTCATCAGTTATAAAGTAGATTTTAATCACTTGTGCATCTAATAGAAAGCCTAGATTTTATTTAAGCTCTTATAAAACCTAACATATTGATATCAATAATAAGCTAGTTATATTTATTATATTAATTTTGGTATAATGAAGTCTGAAGTATAAATTAATGTTCTTTTCTTCAATACACTGGATATAATCTTGTTCAGTTGTTGGTATAACCACTAGAAGTCTGTTATAACATTAACTACAAGTAATATAAGATTCAAAAAATTATGGATTAAAAAACTCTGCTACTTTATAATGAGTTAGACTAAATGATTGGATGTATATACAAAAAAAGTGCTATTTTGTCTATAAAAATAGTTTAAATTTTAGTCACTCAATAACATTTTAACTATTAGCTTTCACTAACGCTTACCCCTGCATATCAGTGGTTATATAAACTGTCCTAAAAATTCTGGTGATCTAATTAACTATACATAAAAAAATTGAGACTATGATCTAATCTTATTTGCTAGCTTTTAGTTATCTTGAATATAATAGCATATGATGGCGTCAAGATAGTTTTATAGTAACGTTTACAATTTATATTAAAGCACATAGAATAAGCTTTCAAGATTTTTTACTATGCTAAATAATTTTTCTCATAGGCATAATATCTACTTACTTATAAATTCTAAGCTTATACAAGACAAATATCTGCTGATATTAAGCAAAAACATTATTATGCATTTCTGCAGTTTTTTCATTAAAAAAACTAATGTTGGGTATTAGATGCCATAATTCTATCATCCTAATAGTCAAATAACTTATACAGTTATTATGAATAATTAGTGATCTTAAAGAAATTTAGAAAAATTAGTATATGTTCACCTTTTATAATATTTTTGATTGCCTCAATCTAACTCTAACTAATAAATCAGAAAACGTTCTTTTATATTATGCTAAGTGTCAGGTAGCTATAATTTTTTCATTACTTAATAACTTAATCAACTCTTACAGTTATGTTTCCAAAAAATAAAATTGTTTTTTATGCAATCTATGAGATTTTAGACCTCTTATATATCACCCTTAATATATTTATGCTCAAACTAACAATTTGTATATAGTAGATGCTATTATACTCATTATAAATAAATAATGCATCACTAATAATGAAAAGTACCTTGAATTATATAGCAATTCATCTAGGTTATTATTCATATCTTACTAGGTTGAACCCTAAAATCTTCTACTTTACTTAATCACCAGGCGATCTGCACCCTATCTATCATTAAAAACTTAGGCTTATATTTTATTTAATGTTTCAGTGATATGAAGCTGAATGACACAAGATGAACAGAGACAGCTATAAGGTATATTAATGATTTGAAAGAGCTAAATCTTATTAAATGTCATAATCAGGCTACCACTTATCATGTAGTTCATCTTATAATGACTTAACAGAGCACTTACTGTTTCAGAGCTCAGTATATCCTTGCTCTGATATGCAAAGTTGGAGCCCTTGAGTGCAGATTAATATCTTAGCATAACTTTATCTTTTCTAACATGATGTCACAGGTGTTTTAATGAACTCCTAAGTGTTTTTAGTAATCCAAAGTTATTTTCCTGACAATATGGGCATTAAAGCTTTGCCTCATAACTAAGAGAACCCCTTTTATTATTTTTTGTTGTTTCCATTACTGCTGGGAATTTTATAATTTTTTACTTTTTAGCTATAGCAAACCAAACAAGTTTAAAACGTTATAGCAGGTATAGCCCAATTCATATAATGAAGATTTACCTGTTGCCTCCTTTGTACCTGTCTAAAATCCACTAAGCCACTTCCTTTGCATATGCCAAGCCTAATAGCTCTGTGGTCATTGTTACTAACTCCTGATTTGCCTGCCATGCGGCTACTTGTAGATTTTGCCAACCTGTGCTCCTTTTGCCCATTAACTTGTACCCTTTGTGTTCACTGCATCTGTGACTGTTGTGTGCCTGACTCATGTTATAGACTGAAAAACCCCCAGTTACAACTTCTGCATCTTTAAATATTCTTTTTGTGCACCAACAAGCAGCCAAAATAGCCAACCAAGTTGGGAGAGGTACTCACTGCACCTGACAAGCCCAACAATCACCTACTACTGATTGGTTATGAAAAGTCCTCTGGGGGATTTGGACTGACTTAACCCACTCAAAAAAACTCCCAACAGGGTAAAAGACCCACAGGTAAGAGAGGTATGCTAGCCCAAAATCAACCTATATTTTTTATTCTGGACATAAAAAGGCCCTGCCGTCCAATGCTCATCCTGGGAGCTACTGCCAATGCTCCTTAGGTATGGAATGATAGGGGGAATTGTGAGAGAATTTTGAAGAGAACTTAAGAATGGGCAGGAGCGCCTTATAAAGGCAGCCCTTTGGGGGACTCACCCAAACCATTATTTAGGCTTGCACAAGCCTAATCTACAACTCAGGTGAGGCACAACCCAGCGCCCAAAAGGGCCGAATCAAAAGCATATTAAAAGCGCTCTGACTCATATTTAAAAAATCTGAATCCGAGTTGGAATGCAATAATTGAGTTGAACTTGATCATTAGAATGCACATATGCCCACTGTTCCCATCACGCTTTTCAAACGCCACCTCTATCGACTGCCATTGAATCCATGTACAAGTTGCAGTATGACAATTAGTCTATCACCTTTTGTGACATATTCAATTTATTGCAACTTGACATAATCCTTACCCTTTATAGTTCATTAGAGCCTCGCTTTAATAAAATATCAGACCTCTCAATTGCATATTTATAGCTTATAAGATGCCTTTAAATTGATGGCATCAAGTTCTTAAATGACCTGGGAACAATGTTTTATAAAACGCAGTATATTTCATTGAGGATGCGTCCTTAAAGCTTCCTGTAAGTCTAGGGGAGTGTCCCCTTGACCTGGACTGGGTGGCATTCCCATTTCCTTCAAAAAAAGGGTCCAAAAAGGCCAGATGCCCCTCTCATCTCATAGGGCGACCTTGCCCATGTGGTAAATGAGTAATAAGTACAGCTCTCCCTTTAAGGACACAGCCATCTATCCCCACAATTACTTCACCAAAATATTATGGTGAATTAAGGGAATTTGCACCATACTAGAATGTTGGCACTCCATGAGGAAAAAGTCCACATGAGGTTGTTGGTAATGAGCCTTTGAAATTATGGTCCTGGAGCCCAATAACCTTGGCAACAAAGCCCAATGAGCATGTGCCTTATACAATGAATGCGCCTAAAGTCAAATCCCAGCAAAACTCGCCAATGGCATTGGGCCATCAGGAAATGTTGTTGCTGGTTCAAAACCCACCCCAAAGATATTGGGTCAAAGCCCAACGTGCATGTGCCTTATACAAAGAATGCGCCTCATGTCAAATTGTTGGTGAAACTCACAGATGGCATCAAGCCATTGCTGAAAATTTCTTCCAGTTTGAAACCCTCCAATATCTAGATCTCCATTTGATGAATCCTGCTTGGATGAACTGATGCCAAAGCAACAGAGTGTAGGTGGGTTGGGCATTCCAAACCAGTTCCTAACCTTTTGGGACTGCCTTTGAGGAGTGGCCTTAAGAGGTTTCTGTTGCTTATTGGGTGAGATTCCATTGCGCCAACTAACAAAACTGTGGTAAAACCATAATCTGGGCATCCAAAGATGAACTGACAGTGACCCAGCCTGCTGCTAACTCTTTCAATATAAGTTCAAAAATTGGTTTCATTTCTCTCCCCCTCACTTGAAGTTTTCCTTTAGGTCGAATCTCTGGACCCCAATCACGCGCTTTCACAAACTATTCCCCAAATCAATTGTTTATTCAAGCAGCCATAACACAGAGTAGATTGTGGTCAATTCTCTTATCATATAATTTATTAAAAATCTTCCCATGCTCTTATACTTTGAGCTATTTCAAATTTTTTGTTGCTTAACTCCCTACAACATTAACATTTTGGTCCCTCAGACCCCATGATGGCTGGGCGATCCCAGTCATGATAGTAACTCTAGTTACTTCAGCTATTAATTGGGCCTATCATGTAAAGAATTTCGTGGAACTCTCCCCAATTGTAGAGGCCATCCACCAGCAGAATATTGGTATCCTGTGGGCGGTTATCCCCACTCCAGGAGAGGGATCACCTCTTTGCCACTGTTTTTGTACCTAGCTCCCTCAATTAAGGGCATAAGACTACTTGATCCAATTATGCAACTCCCCGCGCCAAGGGCTGCAAGGGCTGGATTTATAACAGCCTGATTTTTCGCTGGGCTTCTCTTTACACTTGTGGCTCACTGGCACTATATTGTTACTCATCTTCCCAAACTAGTTGATGTTATTTGAGCAGCAATGCCACTGGCATTCTGGCTTGCCTTTTGGGTCCTTTTGCATCCAAACTGGAAGTACAGTTTAAACACTATCTGCCGTCTCCCTGACACTTCCACTTATAACTAAGATAATCCCATGTTATATACCTCAATTTTTATTTTTGCCTTACACTAAGGATTTTTATCTTTAATAATTGTTATTTGTCTTTTGCTAGATTTTTTTTCATAGAAGCACTAAAGCTTAGTAACTGTAGCAGGTTTAAGCCCATTACATTAAAACTACTGAAAAAGGCCATGAAGACCACTCTATAGTATAAAAAGATAAGTAATGGCCTTGGTAATATATCATAATCTTAGATGACTTAATTGTTTTTATATATGTATAACCTGTTTTTTTCTTATATGAGTAAGAGCACGTATTATACATAAGGAGAAAATTTATCATTTAGTTTAACATTGTTTTGATTTTATAGAAACTAGATTTGCGCATACAGCTTTATATCATAAGATGGTGTTCTATTATATTTTATAAGGACAATCCTATTATATTAATTTTAGTCACTTATGCTTTAGTCAATGGCTACGCAAGTATCTTAACTGGAGTTTATTTTTTTATTTATCACCCAATTTAATATATGTATCTAATAATATGGGAACCAGTTAAAAAATTATATTATTTGTTTAGCAGAAGACAAAAATTTAGCATTTTACATTATTTTACTGAATTTTTCCACTTTTTTGTTTAGTATTAAAGACCAGTGTAAACAGTATATACTTTAACACAATTATCTTATCCTAATGTTTGACTTTATCTATATGAAAAGAAGTAAATCAATTTTTAAGCACGAGCTTTTCTTTCCCATTATTATCACTATTAATAATAACATGATTCTACGCAATTTCTCCGAGATTGACAATCAACCTGGAATATGAGCAAATTTATCTGCAATAACACCAGTTGGGCAAAAGTGGCCAGCGCGAAAGGCCTGAAGCCCTTCCAACCCGCCGGGAGAAAACGCCCCAGTGGAACATTGACACACCCACCCACCAAAAAGGGTGAGCACAACGCCACACCTGGAGTTTTGCAATTCCTGCAAAAAATGGGCGCATATACCAAAATTGAACACTCTCAACCCTTATCCTCCCTCAAACATGGCCTCAGAATCATGGTCAGCGATACTTCCCTCAAGTCATGGGAAAAAATGGGGGAGGCCTTCTCTGCAACCTTCCTAAACACTGTCTTAGTAAATTACAAAAATTTATACAGAGGATGGGTGGACGTCAAGTTCATGTCCGCGGAAGAAGCAGCAGAAGCAGCAAAAATTAAATTTTTTATAAAAATCAACAATGAAGACAGGATTATCTGCACGGTGCGCACATGATGGAATGAGGCAAATGACCTCTTCATCATATTTGACTGACTTCTGAGCACCATGCATTGTGATGTCCTCGCGGACAAACTCTGTGGGGGCCTCAAGGGCTACAGAGTAATCAAACAATTTGAATTCAAAAAATTTCCCTCCTGCCCCACCTGTGCACAGGAAAGGCAATTGCTATTATTGATCCTGACCAAGATGTGGCCTAGGACATCACCCTAATTCCCCGCACAGTGATCATCAACCTCCCCAATGGCAGCATATCCCGCCCCTTCCATATCACACCAGAGCACACCCCACCCATTTGCGAATTCTGCCCAGCAATAGGCCACAAGGACCATGCCTGCCCCATCAAATGCAGGATTGAAGCACTGGAATTCTGTAAAGACATTATGGATGAAACAAGCCCAACTTTCAGGAAAATTAAAGATCTACTTTCGCCTTCTATTGGGGTGAAAGAGCTGATATTGCCTTGGTTGAGCCCATCTTGTGCAAGGACCAACGTCGCGCACAGACCGCCTGCAAGCAGGCCGCGAGTTCCGCCAAGACCCAAGCTTGCACCACGATTTCCCCAGAACAGATTCAAGCAGATGCCATGGCAGCACAGCGGAACAACCAATCAGACCAAAAACATAAAACCCAAAACAACCAAAATGAAGAAACCGTTGGACACAGCCAATCAAACACACTCAACCAAGTGGGTGTAGATCCACATTGCACCACTGAAAATCCTCCCAACCAATCATATATGTTCAATGATGACATGGAAGACAACTTCAGCCAATCACAATGTGAGAACACCTATGCACAGGAACCAACCACCCTGACCCACAACTCCCACCCATCAAACTCACAGGTAAGTGGCAAAAAAATTCTTCCAATGGGGCAAAAGCCAACACACGCCAAACCCAAAACATACGGAGTAATCAAAGCCAGAAAAAGCTGAATAGTGCCAGCTCCAAGATTGCCAATCAACACAATGATAACAATATGGCTAATCAACCTCACACTCGCAGTATGACTCACAAGAAGGAACTGGGTGACCTCAGTGGGTCACCTCAGCGTTCCTGATGTAAGGACTACCACAATCAAAATAGGGATGCTCAACATCGCAGGAGCCAAGGCCCCACGTCCTGGGCCAAAAAAATAGCTTTCCTGCGCAATATCCCCATGGATATCTTGGCCATCCAAGAACCCCACTGTCCACCAGGGGAGGAGGAGTCATGGTCAACCATGCTCCTTCCAGTCAAATCCTTTTGGACATACCATTGTGGGATGGTAATTCAAACAAACTGTAACCCTCCAGTAAAAATCCAAAGCACAGCATCTCACCTGGAGGGACGGATACTCCTAGCGGACCTCAAATGGAATGGAGAAAATTTTCGCCGTGGCGTGTGTATATGCCCCAAATAATCTGAATGACCGCCAAAAATTCCTGTCTGATATCCTAACAATCCCATTCCCCGAGGCAACATTTTTTGTGGGGGATTTCAACTGCTGGCTAAACACTAATACCGACCGCTGGCCCAAGTCTAGGGCTATACCCTGTGGCCACACAGAACTACGCATACTAAAGGCAACACTGGGCATATGCGACACCATCCCCAAACAAGCCCCCACCCTGGACAACATGACAAGACCCCACCACAACAATAACCAGCCGGTTTTAAATGACCCAGATTGACCTGATGCTCACCCCTATAGACTTCCAGCACCAAGTATCAAACTTTACAACAACAATTATCCCTTTCTCTGACCACTGGATGGTTTTGATACCATTATTATCCTTGGAAAAATACCAAAAATCACCAACCTGGCACAGAGTTCACCCAAGCACCATCCATCTTCTGGAGCTTAGACTTTGGATTGAGATGATGCTAACAGCACAGCAAGAAAGACGACCACCTAATGGGAACCCTATTGCCGAGTGGGAAATATTCAAGGCTCAAGAAACCAAGAAAGCCTGCCACCTGAACTCCAGAAAAACAGCCGCGATGTCCGCAACAATCAACAAGGCTATCAGACAGCTTCAGCACTTAGAAAACAACACACTTTGCGAGGGATACAGCCCCAATGGGGCCGCCTGTGGTTCCAGCTATCTACACAGGTAAACTCCCTCTTTAGAAAACACCAGCACTACACCAAATTATGCTACAAATCTAAATACATCCTATCCGGCGAAACTCACACGGCCCAATTCTTCCACCGTTTTAAACCAATTTCAACTTCAGCAACTTGCACACAGGTCCGCCGAGCAGATGACACACACTGGCATCCACACCATCCGAAATATTGGTTAAATTACACCAAATTTTAACCAACCTGTACATGGCAGATTTTACATCACCTAGAGAAATTGGAAAATTTTTATCATCCGCTAATATTGACACTATAGCTGAATAACCAGACCTTGTCGCACCCATCACTAAATATGAACTATGGGAGGTATTAAGATTAACTCCATGCAACAAGTGCCCTGGGCCTGATGGCCTACCATATGAATTTTTCAAAAAATATTTTGACTATATCACACCATTACTACTGGAAGCTATGAACAAGTGCCTGGAGGACACAACCCTTCTTTTGGCGGCCAAGACGCATATGTGGTCACACTCTTCAAAAAGAAGACCAGACAGACCTAAACAACTGGCGTCCAAACGCTCTCACCAATACTGACACCAAAATACTAACTAAGATTTTAGCTAAGCGTCTGGGTTGCATTGCTCATACAGCCCTCTCCCCCATCATTTTGGATTCATCCCAAACCGCTCAATTTGGGATAACATCCACACAATTGCCAACATCTGCCAAGCTAACTCCATAGGCGCCCTTGCTTTCCTGGACCAAAAGAAAGCATATGACCGAGTACACTGGGGATACCTAGAACAATGTCTGAAGGCTTTCAACCTACCACCCCGCTTTATAAACTGGGCGCTCCTCCTAACGCGCTCAGCCAGGTTTTCAATTAGAGGCCCAGGCTTTCTAACTGACACCATCACCCCCCAAAGAGGCCTCAAACAAGGTGACCCACTTAGCCCCCTATTATACAACTTCACCGTTGACCCCCTTCTCCGCATTGCAAACTCAAAGCTCACCGGAATCAGGTTGGAGGGACAACCACCAACCAAAATGCTCGTTTTTGCTGATGACTGCGTCGTTGGAGTCTCAGGCAATAGGGATGCCAGGACGATTGAGCGCATCATTCACCAATATGAATCAGTGAGTAATGCCATGCTGAACAAACAGAAAACAGAGGTAATTGTAATGGGCAAATTCATCTCAAACTGGGCCCACCCCCACACCACCACACAAACCAACCAACCAACCACACATCCAACCACACAACAATGATCCAAGCCTTTAAAACCACTGTGTTTACCCTTTGCACACCACCCCGCCACCAACCCAGTCCGTCATCTGGGCATATGGCTCGAAGTTGGTGGATATGCACTTGACACCATCAAAACCAACATTTTGGACAACATCACAAAAAGAATGACATGTATGCGGAGGAGTAAAGCTAGTTTAAATGGAAGAGTTGTGTTAGACAACTCCCTGATCTTGTCAAAGTTATGGTTTGCTGCCCACGCGGTTACCTTTTCCGCCAACTTCACTAACGCAGTCTACAAGCTCCTGCAAAACTGGCTATGGTCGGGATACCATGTACCTATCAGGCTGGAGACCATGTACGGCCCACGGAAGAAAGGAGGGATGGGGCTGCTCAACTTCATGGAAAGAGCAACGCAAATACTAGGCTCATGGATAGCCTCCACGACATCACCCAACCCACCATCCTTCCACTGGGCTAAGGCAGCCCAAACAAATTTTGCAAGGGCACTACATCTGAGGTCCCCTTCCAACCTGAAGACCCAGATGAAGTACCTTGTAACACACCCAAATGCCACTGGACCACATAACACCAACCAATATTTCAAACGTATCCTATACAACCTAAGACAAGGAAATTATAGTTTTGCATATGCACAGCAATCTGAAGACACCCACCCTCAAACTGGATATTTGCAACTCCACAGAGGACAAACAGTATCTAATGCGCCCAACCCATTACCATCCTTCCCTCTGTCCAGGATCGACTACCTAGACTACCAGGGCGTCCCATTTGACTTGCGCACCCAAAAGCAGGTGTGGGACCTCGTCACCTGCCCCCTCTTATCCCCACAAGTGTGCTCCACAGTGTGGCGCTACATGCGCCATACGTTTAGAACAGCTGACTGCACCTTCTCAATGTTCAAGACATGCGCCATCTGCGGCGGACCCAACACACTAGCACACTGCCTGGAAGAGTGCCCGCCATCCGCGCATATCTGGGCCAACGTGGTGCACTTGTTTCAACAATCACCATCAACTAAATTCTGACTATCCTGCAATATCCTGGCACTCAACATGGCCTCGCCTATCCCCCAGATGCTAAGGGCCCTAATTGTGTTTATTGCAATATGGTCCATTCACACTTACCCTCGACGCTTTCAATGGGATCCTCCACAATTTCAACCAAGCCATCATCAGGTTTTACAGCCAACTGGCTGACCACTTCCAAGCCTGGCTGTTCGGATCACTCCAACACAAATGGAAGTAACAGATGGGCAACTGGATTCCAATCTGGTTCCTTCTTTATGACATTGAAAACCTCACAGTCTCCATAGGTGGTACACCCTACTAGCCCCTGAGCTGTCATGCCACTTAAGGTCTAGTCATCCACCACCCGTGGCTCCTAGCCACATCCAAGTGTGCCAAGTCATATCTTTTGAGTTCCATTGTTTTGCGCTCTCTTCCCTCTTCTGTTTTGCGTTTTTCCTCTTCCCTACATATTGGATGTGTCTGTCCCCTGGTCGCCATCCTTGAATAAATAAAAAAGATTATGTCATTTCTTGTGTATGGTATCATCTTTAACTACGTACTAATCTTATTTAGTATGTATGTATAGTTTAAATCATGTATTTGTCTATAGAAAAAAGTTATTTATAATATAAACCATAAGAATATAAGGTTATACTCTATTTCATTATTAATTTAAAATATAATGAGTAGATGTAAATTCTTAGTAAACAAAAAATGAGATTTTCATTCATGTTTAAAGTGCACTTTATAACTGCTTATTATGGAATGTAAGCCTAGTGAAAGTACAAATGAGACGCTGAATGAACACTGACCTGTAAAAATTTGTTGAGGTGAGATAAACTAGATAAAAAATAATATTATATGATTTCCTTGTTATAAACAAAAAATAAATGCTTTTACTTGATTACAAAAATATATTTTATCTATTCCCTGCCATTTATTTTGTGGACTGATTAAGGACATCGTCTAGGACTTAACTAAAAAGATCTTCTTGTTCATTAAATTCCTCTTCACTAGTGATTTCTAAGGGTATAAGACAACTTCTCAGTTTCCAATGTAATCTTTTCATATATTTTGTAGTTTTTGAATTTTGCTTTGTTTTTAATGAAAAAAGTATACAAATTCCAATTCAGTTTTTGTTAGGTTTCTACTTTTTTTGTCTTTTTTAATGAGAATAATGTGATTTAAACCCAATTGTGCTTTCCATGGAACTTCTATACAAATGGTGAGAGTTTTTGGGAGTGCAGACACCTTTATTTCCTTATGCTTATGCACAAACCTCGTTTTAATATCACAATTTTCCCTTTTGGCAATCCATATCACAGTTCTTAATGCTTAGTTCTTTTTAGAAAAGACCCTCCAAAGACAAATGACCTCTTCCATACACTGCTATGGTATGAGTTAGTGGCTGCACACCGCCAATAATCTCTAAGTCTAATTAAAGGTTTTAGGCTGGTTCAAACAACTTCTTAATATTGTTTAAAATGTAAAGTCCAGTAACAAGATTTTCAGCTACTATCTTAACAAGTTTCATCACAAGATACTTTTAAAGTTATATAGATTTTTTAAAATAAGCAGCTGCCACATTAAATAAGTAATACAGAACATTAGAGCTTAATATAGTTAACATCCTAATAAAAGATATACAAATATTGTAAATTTCATCTTAATTTTTCCTAGTAAATCGGAAAAACTTTTAAAGGTAGTAATCTTACTTTATAAAATCTATGATCTATTTATACATATGGTTGTAAGCTTACAACATTGAGCCACAAACTCTAATAAAATCCGCTTCAGTAATCTTATTGCCAAATTACCCTGTTTTTGTTGAGTCTATATAAAAAAATTAAGAACATAGATTAAACTAGACTCACCATATGTTTAGGATGTTACTTACATTACTGCATAGTAAACTATCTACAAGCAGCGTTTATCCTATCTTGTATATTCCATTTAATGTACAAGTATGTACCCATGGGACTCTACCATTTTGCTTTTATTTTTTCTTTAACAATAAATAAAAGTAAAATATTTTCAACTTTTTCCATATTTTTATCTATCATTAAGTAATGATAATAAAAAGTAAGGTTTGAATGACAGCAATAAATTTTATACAGACCAAAAGAATTTTCAAATAAAATATGCTTATAAAAATAATTAAATACTTTATGGTGTTAATTTAGATGCAGGTTATCATAAAAATGTACAAACAAATCTTATAAGTAATGTTATCATATGAATCTCTACATCCCTTTATGAATCATTGATCTTTAAATTTTCTTATATATTTCTGCAACAATATAATAGTCTTTAGTCAAAGCTGCTACTTCTCTGACAAGCTCAAAAAAACCCCGTAGAGTTCTGTTAAATACTTAAGCACATTTTTTTAACTGAGGTAAGCTGACCAGGGGACGGGCAATACTGAAATACATAATGAGATAGGGTGAGGCGAAGTGTAACTAAATTAGGCACCCCAGAGTAGAAGAGCTACCTTTGTTGCCAGCTGGTACCGCCAGGTATGGGAGGTTGAGTGCGCTACCTAAAGGGGTTTCCCCTGTTATGGAGCAGGTGTGGAGGAAGGGGTCCATGTGCAAAAACCAGACTGAGAACCATGACTCAACGTACCTTTGTTGCCTCAGCTTCATGTATCCTAAAGCCAGGCTTAAAAGTGTTCCAGTAGGTGGAAGTTGAATCTGCTGATTATCCCAAAAATGGTTGGTATGGTTCCCTTAAAAGCATCCAAAGCTAGGTTGTGGATTGTCCACATTGCAAAGGGTTACCATTAGGGAGCAGATGGTAAGTGGTAGTGGGGATTCAAGTTGGAGTGCAATGAGGCTCCTGGAGATTGATAATTCCTGGTTATTTTGGATCCTTAGCAGGCGCGCAACTTCCTGCCATATGGCTCTAGATGGGGGGATGTCAAATTTTGAGGAACTTTTGCTTGGAAATGGATATCCTGCATGTCTATTTGGGCTGAAGTTTTGATGCTTGATCCTCTATAGCGCCTGTAGTTTATAGGATTTGGACCAGTTAACAACTCACTAGGCCTATTTAATTTTGCCTCAACTCTTCTAGCTGATTTTGGGTGTAATTTTTACTTTGGGCTCAGGAACTTCTTCCAAGGCAGGCTTCTTTACAAACTGAGAATTTAATCCATCCAGCTTATCAACACTTTCTCCAAAGGACGGATACAAAGAGAAAATTAGGGAATTGATAAAATAAATATATAACTTTATTTAATGCTATTTATTAGATCATAATCATTAAGCCAAGCGCCAGTATTTATACCTCTAGGGCATCTCCTGGCCACATCCAGCACAAAATTTTAGCAGCTATTTTGCCACTCAGTTCGGCCTATGACTTAAACCTTTTCTTAGGTTCATTAAAGGCAAAATACTCTTGAAATTGGGAGGATTTCAGGTAAAAAATTGTAATAAAAGCATGCAAAGTTTCTTAAGATCTTCAGGATTTCAGTTTCATCGTACTGCTGACAAGACACACTTCTGTAAAATTTTGGCCTCAATTGAAGAAAATGATGCACCCATAATCAGGAGATCAGCAGGCCTCTTCCACGATAGCCTTAAGTAACCCCCTTTTTGCAGTCCATGTAAGTGCTATCATGCTGATTACATGTATCAGTATACAAATTTCGCCCTCAGGTGGAAAATTGATAACGTTATTTTGTTCGTTTAATTGTCCATGGGACTTTTAAATGTAGCTTTGGGTTGTCCCCAAATTATTTTATATACAACTGAATGGTTTTTGTTTTGATATTTGGGATTAATTGCTGAGATTTGATGCATTGAAATCAGCCATAATATGCGAGCATATTTGGGCTGAGCGCCTTATAAATTACTCAATTGAAATGTTGTTGAGATAATTGGTCCATTTTGTATAATTGCAATAGGCGTTAGCTCAAGTGTTGAAAGGATAATTGGCCCAATTTGAAGGTTGTCAAAGGTTTATTTTCAAGTTAATCACCAGAATCTGACATCCCCCCTCTTGACTCAAACATAAGCCCAAGATTCTTGATTAGCCTATGTTGGCCTTTTCTTATTGGTCCAAAAGCCTGATTAGAATGGAGTTGATTTTTCTAATTGGTAACTTTGGCTGGACTAGCCTATGGGTCTAAAGAATGATGGGCCAAATGCCCATTGAGTCTGAAGTTGAATTCCTCCCTAACCTCAAGTGCAAACAAAAAATTAATCAATATAGAACTAGAACTAATTTTTGGTTTTTGTATTTTTATGTTTATATTTATATATATATATATTTGACTTTTTCTTTTCTTAATCGGCATGCTTATTAAACCTTTTTAGAAATTATGCATGGACTTGGTTGTATATATGGCTGGTCATAATATTGATGGTGTATATGAACTTAGACATTTTCTCAATCACTCCAAATGGCCTGACCCAGATGCGATTTAACTTTTGCATTCAGCCTGACCCGTGGGTATTGTAAAATAGAACCTTATTGTTAACTTCAGATTTGTCCAGAGGGTAACAATTCTCTAAGTCCTTTTGATGTCAGGCCTTTTTCTTGACGAAACTGTTGTCAAAGGCTTGTGCTTGTGGTTTGATTAGGTCATCCGCAAGATTCTCAACGTACTGAGACTAATTGTTTACACCAGGATCCTCTAGGGCCAAATATAGCAGTGTTGGTAGGGCTGGGTGACTACCTTTAAGACTCGAAAGGGGACATCCTGGTTGATGAATGGTAGGAGATATTTAGGCAAAAGACTGCTGAACTTAGATATGTACTCCATTCAGATGGTTTAGCTGAGGTTGATTTTTGGATAATGTTCACTAATGTCCCGTTTGCACACTCAACAGTCCCATTAGTTTTAAAGATGATAGGGAGAAAATAGCACACCATGTACTCCCATTAGTTGGTTGAGCTTGGCAAGGACATTGGCAGTAAAATTGGTTCCACTATAAGTCAGAATAACCTGAAGGAATCCATGTTTGTGGATGATGTTTTTAAGTATAAACTTGGTGGTAGTTGCCGCTTCAGCTTCCTGAATAGCCTTGGCCTCGACCCATTTAGTCAAGTGGTCAATGGCTACGATTATGTACTTGGCCTTCATATTTTGCTTGTTGGAAGTGGGCCCACAACGTTCAATAGATATAGTATGCCAGGCAAAGTTGGGCCGAACAAGCTGGTAAGTTATGCTTTTTGGAATGATTTTCACCCTGGCACTCTGCACAGCATTCTAGCGCTTCTTGGATGTCAAAATGCATTGACTCCCAGTATTAGAATTGCTTCAGATGCTCTTTTGTCTTCTTGAATCCGCCATGCCTTATGGCCTTATGCACTGCCATTATTAAGTCTGTTCAGGCTGATGGTCTTGGAAAAATAAATCTTTTGTCCTTGACAATCTTGTAAAGTGTCCCATTTTTGACAGTTGTATTTTTTCATAGATCTGATAGTTTTTTTGGACAGATTCGGGCTCATTCTGATACTCTCCAGTGATCATTTTCATGAACAACTCATCGGCGGCCTGACTAAGTGTTGAAATGGTGGTTAGTCGTGATAGACAGTCAGCGTTTTGGTGCGTTGCACCCGCTCAATGCTCAATGGTGTAGTCATAGTCTTGCAGCTTTAATGCCCACTGGGCTAATCGGTCCTCAGGTTCTTTTAAGTTATTCAACCATCTTAGAGAAGCATGATTGGTAACAACTTTGAAATGAGTAATGTGAAGGTAGACCTGGAATTGCTTGCAAGCATAAATGATAGCTAAGCATCCCCATTATGTCACCGTGTAGTTCCTTTCATGAATGTTTAGGGCCTGACTAGTAAAGGCAACTGGCTGTTCTTCACTGTCTTCTCCAACTTGTGATAACATGGCACCCACTGCTGTTTGGGAAGCATCAGTTTAAACAATGAATTAGTGATCTAAGTCTGGATATCAAAGAACAGGTGTGCTTAATAGGGCCAATCAGAGTTGGTCAAATGCATCCTGGAAAGCTGGAGTCCAGTCAAATGGGACCTTATCTTTAGCAAATAGAAGAGCGGCTCTCCAAGTTGTGCAAAGTCAGTAATAAATCAGCGATAGTACCTGATCATGCCTAGGAAGACTTGAATATAGCGCTTGGATTCAGGCCATTTCATTTTGGAGATGGCATCTAGCTTAGAGGGTTGATGCCAAAGACTTACTTTATCTATCTTAAATTTGAGGTATTCCAGTTGGTCTTAAAAAAACTGACATTTTATGGGCTTGATTTCAAGTTTGCAGCAGCTAGCCTTTTGAAAACCTCCTCTAGATGTTCCAGGTGGTCGTCAAAATTGCGGCTGAAAACGTTGATATCATCAAGATACACTAGTACACATGACAATTTTAAATCTCCCAGTTTAAGTCCATTGTCCATTGGAATGTGGCTGGGCGTTACAGAGCCCTTGAGGCATTCTCATCGGCTGAAATAACCCTTCTTGGGTAATAATAGCGCACTTTTATCACTCAGCTTTGGGAAGATTTATTTGCCAATATCTGCTGATAAGATTTATTGCTGAGAAGAACTTTGCACCCCCTAGCCTATCCAAGGCATCATCAATTTGTGGCAGTGGGTATGAGTCCTTCTTTGTGATGTTGTTTAACTTCCAATAGTTGATGACTACTCAATTGCTTCCATCCTTCTTCTTTACTATTAAAATTGGTGCAGCCCATGGCTTTTTGAAGGGACTAGCATGCCACGATCAAAGAGTTCCTTAATTTCCTTGGATACTGCCATTTCTGATAATTTATAAGCATTTAATAGGGCTTAATCAAATAGGTTTATGATCTCAAGTATTGATTTTGTGGGTGACACCATTAGCACAACCCAATTTTAAAAAATCTTGTGCAAATATTTCCCAAAATTTAGAGAATAAATCCTGAGCTTGTCCTTTCTCAGAGTTGGTTAGGTTGCTTAAATTGGCCTTAAGGACAACATTATTTATGCTGAGTTGGTCCTTATCTGGGAGCCCTAATTTGACAAAAGTTCCGAACTCATGGAATTAGTGAGTTTCTGTGGTAGGGAACAGATGCAGAAAAGCGATTGTTTGATGTCATTTAATGGAAATGGGCCAATTTTGCAGGTTTGCACATAAGATATGTATCTCTCCGTGGCCTGGAATGATAATACTAGGGGCAATTTTTGGTTCAAATTGAGATTTAGACCATGATTGATATATTTCACTGTAAAGGCCTTCCAGGATAATAATCATTAGTCCCTTCAGGATGATTACTTGTTCTCTGGATGGTATAGTGATGGTCTGATTTGATCGAAGTGGAATGCCCTTTGACTCATCAATCTGAGTAGGAAGTGGTTTTATCTTTGACTGAGCTTTGGAATACTCAATTGGGATGACTCCATCTTTGTAGTCCAGATTTATGAATAGGCTGGGTTTCTTTTTTTCAACTGCCTTATCATGGTTGTAGTAAAGTGGAATATTCTGGCCCAGAATGGTGAGAGTATCATCCTTATGATTGGTAACAACTCCATATCTTCTTAGGAAATCAGTCCTGATTAGGATATCATAGTTTGTATTTGGCAACACTATGTCAGGTGACATTACTAAAATGGATCCAAATCGGAGTGGTAGGGTACTGTAGGCGCCCAGCAATTTGGTGGTATGCACTCCAGCGGTTCCATATTCCTGGAAGTGGTCAACATCGAGCACAATTTTCAGTTTTTTAACCAATTTTTTACTAACTATATTGATAGGAGCGCCACTATCAACAATGGCCTGAACTTGCACCTTGTTCACTGCTATGTCCACATAAGTACATTCAGAGAAGTTTTCAGAAGTATTTATTGTGTGAATGCTGTGGCTGTTGCCCGATTCCAGGTGTGCTTTCAGGCTTGAGCAGAAATCTGGGAAGTTATCTGCTAAGGTCTTCATGGGAATAGCCACTTGAACGTTGTTAAGCTTAGGTAAATCGGTTGAACATCTGGGTTGTAGATCCAAACCCTGGTCAATAATTTGCTTTGCATAAGGTTTTGATACCTCTTCTCGGGCTTCTTTGGTTATTTTCAAGGGTTTAGTTGCTTTTGCGGTGGCCTAAGTAGTGACCATCATGACATTATTAGCCCCAATATGGTTATTTTCAGCAACATCTTTGGCCCTAAGGAGCTCATCAGGGTCAAGTGGAACGGTTCAGAAATTTTTGGAGTTAGCGCATTCCGCCTCTACTCCACCTGCTCTTTTTCCGCCTCAATTTCACTGTTAATTTCTAGAGCAAAGTTGACCACAGGCTTCTTGTTGGACCTTCTGTAGCATTGATTACCAAAGTGTACCTATTTTACCACATTTTTAGCATGTAATAGGCCCTGTTTGCTGTTTTTGCTCAAATTTCTGTTTCATATTTTGGAAATTTTACCCCTTGACTGACATCGTGTTATTTTTTGGGCCCAAAAATTGGGATTTTTGCTGATCTTTGGCTCAATTAGGTGTGTTAAAATTACGGGAACAGCTCAAGTAATTGGTGATGTCTTTGATTTCCAAGCTTACATTGAATACAGGCAACATGACATTGTGCAGTTCATGGAAGGGCATAATCGCGTGTTCCAATGCAATCTTGGTGTCAAACTTATCTATTGCATTGCACCCACGCTGGACTTGTGCCTCAGGGAAGAATCTATCCGCAAAGTCCTTAATAGTCTCATTCTGTTTAAATTCAATAATAAGAAGCTCTCTTTTTTGGGTTTCTAGTTTCTCAGGCCCTCCAAACTGTTTGGTTATTGCAATTTTGGCATCCATATAGGACCAATCATCGCCCAAATAGGGCATAACGAGGTCACAGCTATGGGCATCGAGTAGAAAATTAGTGCTGATCCTTTAGCATGCTCTGATGCTCCTCTCATTGCTTTTTCAAATACCTTTAGGAAAGAGTGAACGTTTCCATCCTTATCAAACTTGTGTAGATTCAATAGTTTGAAGTAATCTCTTCCTGTTTTGGCCACAGGGGTTGACTTCTTCTTGAGCGTCTTGGTGTATCGTTGCTCATAATTGGCCCTATTTACCATTGAGAGGTGTCTGAAGTCAGGATTGCAGCCAGTACTTTAGGCATAGAACAGATGTTCAAGATATCAGTTTCTGCATCAGTGTTGATTTCCAATGATTTTGTTTGATAATATTGCTCTGAACTAATGGATTCTGATGCCTGAATTTGGCCCTTAGTTTTCCAAACTGTTTTTTGGCCGAATGGACAGTGTTTTTTCTACTTTTCTTTCATCAAAGCTGGGTGAGCATCGTCTGCTTTGTTTTTTGAGGTTGTTAGGCTTTTCTTCGAATAAAGCTTGATTAGATGCTATGCTCTTAATGTCTTTGCCCAAACTATCTACTCGGGATTTTGCAGTTGATTGTTGCATTCTGAGTTCCCAGATTTCCTGAGTGAATTCAGTGTTTCTGGTCTGCAATCTAAACATAACCGTCCAAATTCTTGAAAACTCCTAGTTGTTCAAGGCATGATCCTCATCCCTATTTGGGATGACTGGTTTTGCTGCATGAGCTCCCCCCATGTTGACAAGATTATGGGTGTAGGAGGTACCAGCTGTGGAGCCATGTAGAAAGGGAAAATGATCCAAGATGGCCTTGACCTTAGTTTCCATATTGATTTTGGTAAGTCATCTGGCCAATTCTGCAGAAATTGGTTACTAGAATCCATATCAGAGAGTGTCATTAGTTTTGAGTGAGCACCAGTTGTCAAATTCTGAGGATCGCTCACTTGGAAACTAATCTCCTGTATGTCTATTCAGGCTGAAGTTCCGATGGTTGATCCTCTATAGCGCCTGTAGTTTATGAAATTTGGACTGTTTAACAACTCACTAGACCTACTTAATTCGCCTCAACTATTCTAGCTGATTTTGGGTGTAATTTTTACTTTGGGTTCAGGAACTTCTTCCAAGGCAGGCTTCTTCACAAACTGAGAATTTAATCTGTCCAGTTTGTCAACACTTTCTCCAAAGGAAGGATTCAAAGAGAAAATTAGGTAATTGATAAAATTAATATAACTTTATTTAGTGCTATTTATTAGATCATAATCATTAAGCCAATCGCCAGTATTTATACCTCTAGGGCATCTCCTGGCCACATTCAGCACAAAATTTTCTACAGCTATTTTGCCACTCAGTTCGGCCTATGACTTAAACCTTTTCTTAGGTTCATTGGTGGCAAAATACTCTTGAAATTGGGAGGATTTCAGGTAAAAAATTGCAATAAAAGCATAAAAAGTTGTCCTTTGATCTTCAGGATTTCAGTTTCATCATACTGCTGACAAGACACACCTTCTATGAAATTTTGGCCTCAATTTAAGAAAACGACGCACCCCTAATTGGGACGTTGGCAGGCCTTTTCCTCAATAGCCTTAAGTAACCCCCTTTGGGCAGTCCACATAAGTGCTATCATGCCAATTATACATATCAGCATACAAATTTCGCCCTCAGGCAGATAATTGATAACTTTGTTCACTTGTTTAATTGCCCATGGGACTTTTAAATGTAACTTTGGGTTGTCCCCAAATTATTTTATATACAACTGAATGGTTTTTGTTTTGATATTTGGGATTAATTGCTGAGATTTGATGCATCGAAATCAGCCATAATATGCAAGCATATTTGGGATGAGCGCCTGATAAATTACTCAATTAAATTGTTGTTGAGATAATTGGTCCATTTTGTATAATTGCAATAGGCGTTAGCTCAAGTGTTGAAAGGATAATTGGCCCAATTTGATGGCTGTCAAACATTTATTTTCGAGTCAACCACCAGAATCTGAAAGGGGGCATTCTTCAAGGCGGTGGTTTAGTGTTCCATCCTCTCCACACAATGTACACTCTGCATAAAGAGAGTTGGAGTGATCTTCTGTTCTGTAGGTTCTTCTAAGGCAACGCTATGTGTTAGCACTTACCCTTGGTTGAAAGAGCAAATGTTGTGTTAGCTCTATATTGTATTCTGTGTTGCGAGATCATATGGGATTCTAAAGCATCCAGGTAGTCAATTTTTGCAATGACTGGCCCACATCATGTGTGTCCCTCTTGGGGTTGTCCACTGGGTTTTTCAGTGTGAAGTGGGCTCTTGGCCTGCCCTTCCTTGAATAGTGCCTATGAGTGTGGTGGACCACCCCATGTGCTAAATGGTGCAGAGGAGGCTTTTGAAGTGTGGGGAGTTCCATGAGGTCCCATTGCATTGGGGTGGTCCTAAGATATGTGAGCAGGATGGATGGAGAGTATGGTTGGATAGCTTTAGCGCTTGTGCAAAATTGGTCCTCACTACTCTGGACCAGCGTTGTTGCAGGAGGTCTAGGGCTAGGACTACCTTTATCAGGGTGCCCAGTGTATGGTTGGCATGGACCTCAAAGCCTATTAGGCCATTGCCTCCACTGGAGCATGGGCCAAAGAGTGTTCCACCTGTACAAGTGGCTGGGTCCCAGGCCATAGCAAGCCCTAGATAAGTGCGCGTATTGAGGACATGAAAGTAGGTGAGAAAGATATTGCATGTGTGGGGAACTATAGCATAGGGAAGATGAAAGAGCTGGCAACAGTTACTCGCCCAGTTAGTCCTGGGGATCTTCCATTAAGGGAGGCAACGCGGTTGGACATCCACTGTAGTAGGTTGTTCTCCTTTGTATCGTTGGCGTACCCCATGTCTCCAGCCATACCCCTAGGTGGCAGACATGGTTGGTTGAAGGAGGTGATGAAAAGGAAGAATGAGAGGGTTGTTTCTTTATGGGGGCTGTGGGGTTTGGGTTTTTAGCTCAGTTGTTAGTGTACTTGCATAAGAGTATTATTTACATTTTCCTTTTGTTAAGTGACGCGTTGCTCACAGTGGAATATTTCTCTAATGTGCGTTCCAGTTGGTGGGCATCAACATTGTTAGCTATAACAGTTATTCAGCCATCCGCAAATACTAGTATCATTACTGGTGATGGCCTTGTGTGGTTATGCCCATAAGGCATGAGTCAGCAATTCAAAGGAGTAAATCAAAGCTGAAGTTATATAGCAGTGGTCTGAGGTGGTCCCCTTGTTTGAGCCCTCTGCGTGGTGTATCTTGTTGGTTAAAAAGCCAGGGCTGCATACAGCCATGGATGCTGATTCTGTAAGGATCATGGCCCAGTTTATGAATTAGAGTGGGATTTTGAAGGCGCTCAGGCATTCCTTCAGGTATGGCCAGCTAATGCGGTCGTATGCCTTCTTTTGGTCTAATAATACTTGGGCTCCAGTTGTTTTGGACTGACATATGTTGGCGACAAAGTGTATATTGGCCCAAATTGAACGCCCTGGTATGAGCCCAAACTGATTGGGTGACTGAATATTGGAGGCTATTGTGCCTAATCTGGTTGCTAAAATTTTTGTAAGTAGTTTTGTGTCAGTGTTTGATAGTGCAATTGGGTGCCAGTTGGCCAGATCTAGTTTTTCGCCATTTTGAACAGGGTTATAACATAGGAGTCCTGGCCACCAGGCAGAAGGCGTGTCTCCAGCAGGCACTGGTTCATTGATGCTAAGAGAAGGGGGCGATTTGCTTGGAGTATTTTTTGTAAAATTTTGTAAGTTATCCCGTCAGGCCCTGTGCATTTCCTAAGTGGTGCACCACAGACTGTGTCCCAGAGCTCCTCCTGTGTTATTATGTTTAGGAGGCTGTAGTCCGGCTGTGTGCTTTGTATCTTGGTGGTGTGTATAAAATCTTTAATTTTTTGGGGGTCCATTGGGGTGTCTTGATATAGTTCAGTATAGTAGCGGAGTACTTCCATTTTGACCTCTGTCAGGTCAGTCACCATGGTGCCATCAACTTTGTGGACCTGTGTGCACGTGGGTTGGTTGCCATGAGAGTGGAATTGGCAGAAGAAGTACATCAAGCAGGCTTTGCCTTCCTTTTTGAACTTACCTTTTCTCAGTACTTGATTCTGTGCTGGTGTTCAAAAATGAGGGCTTTTAGACGGGTTGATTATTCCTCCCCATTTGTGCCCCCAGTTGGGACTGTAGCCGGACTTCAGGGCATTGAGCTCAAGGTGGTCCAGTTCTTCTAAAGTTCGCCTTATTGTGGCTGCGTTGGTGGTGTACTATTGCAAGGCGATGTGATGAGTTTTATTTATTAGTTCAGTTTTGAACTTTTATAAGGTTTTGATGGGATCTGATATAGATGGGGTTGTGAATTCTAGGTTTGTGGCTCACGTTTGAACAAGTCATATATTTTGGGAAATTTTATGTTTTTTAGGTGTAGCTTCCTCCAGGTCAACGCCTGTTTGGGAGTTTGGGTTGGTGAGATCCTCACCAAAATGAGTTGGTGGTCAGAGAAATTGATTTTTTGTTGCAAAGTTGGAGATGTTCAAGTGGTAGGTTTTTGGTTCAAGGATGTAGTTGATGCAGCTCATTAAGATGAGCGTTCCCCTGCATATGTTGGGGTGGGTCATGTTGGGAAGGAGTGGTGACCTGGGGGGTATCATGTAGGCCTAGGGATGCCTTCATTGCATGGAACTCAATGTGCCCCCGTGGGTATCCCCTGAAAATAGGCCATTGAATGTGTTGGGTTATCTCAGCAATTGAAGTCGCTAAGTAGGATGGTATCTGGTGGGAGGATGAGGGTGGGATGGTTTTGAGAATCTTTCCCTCTCAGCTGTGGTGCACGGTGTGTAGATGCTTTCTATTGAAATCATTTCCTCTTGGTTTACAACCATTGCAACCAGGATGTGACCATGCAGATATGTGAAGGAATTTGTGATTTTTAGTTTTTTGTTATTATAGATGATCACCCCACTGTGTGTCATCCATACCAATAGGGGTGCTAAGAACCTGGCTGACCAGGATCCCTCTTTTCCCTGTAGACAGTCGGTCTCTTTGATGGCCAAGATATAAAGGGGGTTTTCACAGGAAGTCCAGCTTTTTGGCTTGGGATGCATGATTCCTGCTCCTGAAATGTTTAGCGTCCCTATTGTCACTTAAGTGCCCAAGACGCCTCAGGAGCAGTTGGGAGGGCTGCCCGCCCACTCCCAATGCCCTTTTTCTGGCACTGCTTCATGTTACTGGGCCAGTATATTCTGTGGCATAGTCCAATTCCATACCATGTATTGATTTTTCACAGATATTGCAGTTTTTAGAATTTGTGGGGGATTCTTCTGCTCGTGACTCATGGTGGGCTGGCGCAGTGTGCTGATTTGTTTCTGTGGTTTTATGCAAATTTGTAGAATTGTGTCCCGCTCTTTTGCCCATAGTGAAGCTAATTTGTTCTGCTGAGCTTGCTTGATTAATATTATTTGGTAATTCAGTCACATTGTTAAGAAAATTTTCATTATGGGCGTACTGCTCTGGTTGGGTGACTCAGATAATTTCCTCCATGTCCTCCCCAACTTGGGCAGCCTGTTCTAATTGGTTGGCTCAGTTGATTTCCTCAATGTCTTCCTAAATTTTGTCAGGGTCAATGGTGGAGGCCACAAGTGATTCAGCCTTGGCCGCTTCCCGCTTGAGGGCCTTCTGCAGCATTTTACATGCTTTGAGTGTTACTGGGTCTATGATGAGATAGTGCACATCCTCTCCCCATTGGAAGGCGTAGTTGGCGTCATTTTTTTTACCAAATTCTGCGTCGTTTTTGTCCATGGCATCATCACAGAATTTTGGGGCCATGATGCCCTCCTTCAAGGGCATGCAAGTTCCTTGTGCCCTAAAGTGGTGCAGTGGTTGCAGATAGGCGGTGCGCGTTCTGATGTGATGCATAATGGCAATGACACCTTCCTGTCTGGTAGATGAAACTGCGGTGCATGAGGGATTCTTGTGAGGCCCATGGCCACCTCAGGGATTGGGAGGATCACTGTGATTGCCTTCCTATGCACAGGTTTGGCATCAGTTGAAACTGTTGTAATTTGAGTTGTTTAATTTCTCCATAGTGTTTAAGTCCAGCTCAGAGCTCCTCCTCGATTTTCTTGAGGGGAAGTTGGTAGGGAGTGAGTCAAGGGAGGTGGACAAGGTGTTTTTTTGTTCCATCTGGTGCGCATGGTGTGCACAATTCGTTTGCCCTTGGGGAGACAGCTTTTATGTATACTTTTGCGGCAGTATATGAATCTTCTTCAGTCTCAAAGCTCAAATTGACCTAGCTGCATGGGACCATTTCCATGTTAATGTACACCATTTAGGGGAAGAGGAGGCCTGTGCCTTGCACACTTTCTCCCGCAGAGTTGGGGACTCAACCTCTAGGTAGTGTCAGAGCCCATGCTCTACCTTCAAAAGGGGTTGGTTATATTGGATTTCCATGTACTGGTCATGTTTTGTGGTGAGCTCCACAAACCTGGGCAGTGCCTCAGTTTGTAGTTTTTTGGCAGCCATATTTCCTGGTCCCCCTCCGAGGCGTTTCTTGCCCTTTGGCGCACTGTTTTGTCCATGGCTGTTACAGCTTTCACCCAGTTTACTTGGTTTTTGTTGAATACGCCCATCTCTCCTATGTGATTATCATAAAATTGCTGTTTTAATCGAATCATAGTAACTAATGTTATTGTTATAGGAAAGAAAAGCCCTTATGCACGATCTATTTTTTTAGTACTAGATGGTCCCTTATGCACGATCTATGATACAAAGATTTCATAGCTTAAAACTATACCACATGCCTTTTTAATTTCAACACTGCTAACAAGAGGTGTCAAAGTTCTATCAAATGATTTAAATCTAGCTTTCTTTAAAGCATAAAGTTAATGCCATTTCACATAATATTTTCTTTATTCTCTAGTGATATAAACTAACTATATCTGACAAGTTAAATTCCTTCACCATAGAAGATTACTAGGCCAAAACTTATATTATATATAATAGCCTATATTGAAACACTTAATGTCATATAAAATTGCCCACAAAAGGACTTTGATTTCATATCACAATATACTATGGCTAGAAACTCCTAAAGCATCTACGAAAAAGAAGAGGCATCTTCCAAAGCAGGTACTTTACATTTACAGTTGGATCATAACTCAAAAAATTAGGAATAAAGTCATAAGTAGATAAAGAAGCTTCCAAAGTTTCAAGAATCTTGAAAGATCTTAATAGTTCATGAGTAATGGTTAGCCTTTATAGTCTGCAGAATCAGTGATAGAGTTGATCTCTGCATTTATGACATCTTTAGTAAAACTACAGGTCTTGGCTAAAAAATTAGTAGGATATGGATTTACAATATCAATATTGCAAAATTATTAAAAATAATAAAAAACATATCTCAAAACCTTTAATTCTCAGCTAATGGAATTTTTAAAATGAGGATTATGGTATGGAAAAATGAGAATATAAAAGTTGTTTGTGAAGATTACTTAATACAATCAAAGGTTAGCTCTAATTACTAAAGGAATTTGAGATCATATTTCCAAATTTCTCCCATTTATGTGACCCTAATTGATACTTTTCTTGATTTCAGAAAAAAACTAATTTTTTGTTAAAAATCTTAAGTGAGATGATCCTGCTTTTTGGTTCACTTTCTACTTCTTATCAATTACTTAAGAGTTGTCCTTCATAGTTTTAAAAGGCTTTGGTTACTCTTTTCAAGAGTTCCTATACTACTTTTGTAGATGCTCTATTCCAGGAATATGGAACTATCTGCATTACTTGAGCCTTTTCTCTAAGTCTATATTCTCTTATAATTTATTGATAAATTAGTAATTCTATTTCTTAAGCTTAGAAATAATAGTCAACTAGTTGGAAAATTCATGTGTTAAATATTAGCATAAGAAATAAACATTACTGTCAGGATTCTCCATGGATTAGATGAATGACTTGTCCAGGGGGAAAGTCAATATACTAATCAAAAGGGCCCAAATTTCAAAAGGCCTAATAAATTTGAGAATAGAGTTTGATTTAACTGGAATACCAAATTTGGGGCGTTGCCTGAATTATGCCAAATTTGGATAATATTTACATTTTCAAGTTGTTATCTAATCTCAATTTACACTTTTTCTATTCCCACCTCTCCCAGTATCAGGACTTTCCTACAAATCTCATGACACTACCCTTACAATCCCTAATCATATCCTTACATTTTGAAGCACTATAAATAGTTCTTGATTACTCTTAAATAAAGTACTTCTCAGAAGAACATATTCTTTACTTTATTATACTTTACTCTAATGGAGAGTGTCTCGTCCAAGGCTGCAAGCTCAAAGCCCTGCCTTAAGAAGAACATGCCGCCAATAATTCCTCCCTGGTGGCCTGACAAAATTGTGCTCCCTGCCGGTCACTTCTGAGTTGCACCATGAGGATATAGCCTCAACCTTGGTCAATAAGAGTTATCAATCCTCAGTAGGTACTCTGGACCCTGATCTTTTGGTATACCTACAATGAAATGGCCAAGATGCAATAACTGTGTGAAGTAATTTTACCAAGAAGAGCTTTACTTGTCCTAGAGAAGAAGGTCATATATGTTTCAAAAACACCAGGCCAACTAAAGCCCCTACTCGATTTATTGTATATGCCTGAAATAATTGAAACAGATTTAAAAGAGCTATATTGCCAACATAATAAAGTGAAGAGATTGAAAAAGGCAATAATTTATTATATTCACGGAAGCAAAATATAGTAAGGAAGAACGGGACAATGACTGAAAAGACGCTTGGGAGAATATTACACAGAGAAATGACTACTGGCCTATAGGATGGGTTTCCCTTTATGAGGAGAAACTCTTTATATTTCTCTCTAAAGTGAAGCACTATAAAAAGAAGCTGACCAAATTGATGCTTATCCTCCATTAAAAGAGAGAAGATCAAACAAAACGGAAATGTTCAGAATTAACAAAAAGTGATTTTAATACTGACAATATATATTTATTTAGGTAATAAAAAATGAAAAGCCACCTCTCAATGTCATTTTCCACTCTGCTGTTTCAGAGCAGAAGTGGAAACAAAGCTCATAGCCAATTTGAACCCAAAAGTGCCGAGCAACAAATCAAATTTGGCCAGTGAGCATCAACAGCACCAATTTATGAAATTGGGACAAATTAAGAACTAGCTTCCAAACTCAAAGAAGGTAGTAAGCCTCATGAAACTTCTGTAAGCCTCAAAAACAATTGGTGCAATGATGCACTATATAATCTAGACAAAATACTTGGGACTTACTTTTTTGCAATTGGTGACAAGCTCAATGACTCCTTTCTTGCAAATCTAACGCTTTTTAACTTTGATGGCTCCCCTCCTGATATTGGGCCAGATATTACTAAAACGAAATGTCAAGATTACCCAATCCAGATCTCAGATTGGGATAGTGCCAATCCTGACAAAAACGAGGGCCCCAAAAAAGTGAAGCTCAAGGAACTGGATGACATTACCTATGCTACTAATGACAACCTTTTGCCCACTTCAAATTTCCCGCTCAAACTTTGTTGCACGGGTCACTTTCAGTTGCAAGTGAGATTTGCTCATCCCAATCCCAAGATGATAGCTCAGCGTCACTTGAAAATGCCTCCCTGTCAAAACTTTTGAGGGGCAACCCCTGCAATCATTTGGCTATCTTCAAAACTCTTGGGGTCGCTCGCCTATGCAGCTCACTAACAATGTCATTTTCTCCAAACTTTACTGATCTATGGGCGGATAAGATGATTGAAAGGTGCCATGTTCTGATGGCAAATGAGTCAAACTGAAAGCCTGAAGAGACTTGGACCAGCATAGCCACGATGGCACAGAAAACGTGCAGAAGGATAGTGCAGTTGGAGGTAGAGTTGAAGGCCTCCAAGTTGGAAGTTATTCAGGAATGGAAGCTGCTGGTTGGCCTGCAGTCGGAGATCCGAGCATGACTGACCAGATGAAATGCTCAAGATCGAAAATTTACAGCTTAGGCTGGAGCTATCTGATCTAAAGGCGATTTACCCTAAAACAAGAAGTCAACTTGAAGCCAGCCACCTCAAAAGACTATATTGCTCAGCCAGCAGTGGATCATGGATTGAGGAACTTGAAACCACCTTTTTTAAAGAACAATCTGAGTGCTTTACCACAGAGGATTACCTCCAAGAGCATGTTGAAGCTAATGGGAACCACACCCTGGCTGACCGTTTCAAATTCCATTTCCATGACTTTCAAATTGCACCGCTTATGGTTCAGGAGAACTACATGCAGTGCCACCCCCGCAAGCAGGGTGGCCTTGAAGACCCTGCCCAGGCTGCACTCCGCCACCTGGAGCTGCTTAGCATAGCTGCTGATTGCATCCCACAGGCTGACATTGACCTTGATATAAAGGAGCTTGATTTCATTATCTATCTGAGCCACTCTGAGTATGAGTCCTACCACTCCAAGGTCACTGAGCGCCAAGACATGGCCTACCACTACTTCCACAACTCTCACACCGGCATCAACAACCTGGTCTGCTTTAAGCACAAGGCTCCATACGTCCCCAAGCTTGAGATTCTGTCTACCTTAACCCTCAGGTCACAACTTACTCCCCAAGGATAAGGCTTGGGGAGGGCGTTGTTGGGATTCTCCCTGTATTAGGTGAAAGCCTTATCCAGGGAGAAGGTCAACATATTAATCCAAAGGGCCCAAATTTCAAAAGGCCTAATAAATTTGAGAATGGAGTTTGATTTAACTGGAATACCAAATTTGGGGCGTTGCCTGAATTATGCCAAATTTGGATAATATTTACATTTTCAAGTTGTTATCTAATCTCAATTCACACTTTTTCTATTCCCACCTCTCCCAGTATCAGGACTTTCCTACAGGTCCCATGACACTACCCTTACAATCCCTAATCATATCCTTACATTTTGAAGCACTATAAATAGTTCCTGATTACTCTTAAATAAAGTACTTCTCAGAAGAACATATTCTTTACTTTATTTTACTTTACTCTAATGAGGACGTCTCATCTGAGGCTGCAAGCATTGAAGCCATGCCTTCAGATAAACACGCCTCCAATGATTTCTCCCTGGTGTCCCGAAAATTACTTATGCAACAACTTAAAACAAAAGATTCAATAAAAAAGAAATGAAAAGTTATGCTAAGTCTAGTTTTGATAGCAGAAAATAGTTTAAGCGCTGGTTGATAGTAGAGGGTACATTTTATCCACCCCAAAAGCCTTTTAAATTGAGAGCCTGTGGAAACTTTAATGCATGTATTAACCACTTTACTCAAATCAACATGGAAAATGGACGAAAATAAACTTTTTAAAAGGGCACAAAACTCTATGAGATCTTTATATGAAATACCAGTATCTAGCTATGGCATTACACTTTAACTTTATCCAAAAGGGGTGAAATCAAATAAAATATATACCTTGTAAAGACCAGAAGAGGCAAGATAAGCATAAAGGGGAATCCTTGATCTTCTGCTCACAGGCCAATTTTTACAGATTTTAGGTGAAAAATCTGATAAGTGAATATGAAATGCAATGTGGTTTCTCATGTTTAGAAAAAAGAAAAGAGCCTATATACGCTGGAATAGAATAGTTACATACCTAAATATTCATATTTTATAGTCCACAGACCTATGGCAGCCTTATAAGCAAATATTGTATAAAGCAACCATAGCCACCTATCTAATAATCAATGTTATAATCTTCTAACTTTTATTACTTGTCTTTATATATCTTAAAAAGAATCTTGGCATGCTAATCCAGATAAGCAATGCAGGTTAGCCTTATTAATAAATAGGATGAGTGAGACGGAGTGCATAAACATAATTTTATAGAAGTTGCAGCTGGATTAAAATAAAGAGCTGTGACTAATGTTATGTTTCCTTACCTATGAAATAGTTTTTTATAAGGCTGGCTGGCTGCTAAGTCAGGAACCCACTCATTCACATAGATTAAGCTAAAGTTATAGTACAAACTACTGAGGCGCAAACTATATTCCAACAGTCCTTACTAGGCTGCTGTCAGCTAAGAAAAATAGATAAGGTGCCTACATAGTTATAAAGCTCTAATAGATTATAAAAATGAGATACATTAGTTGAATTGAAAATACAAAGTTTTATTACAAAAGGATCTAATTTTTCACAATATATATACTTTTTTATTTGAGGTAAACTGACCAGGAGACTAAAAAGACCAAAAGATACAAAATAAAAAATAAAAAATAATTGCGCTAAAATTCTTAGCAAGAAGATGGCCAAAACACTAATAAAGCTAAGACCAACCAGGCGGACAATGGCAAAACACAAGCTGACTATAGCAGAGGGGGAGTAAGGATCATGAGCGCTTCTTTAGCTTCAACTTCCTGAAGAAAGTTGCAGGACAAGGTTAAAATCAAGGGAGTGGGGCATCTGAAATATGGGGCTAATATCATCCAAGGGGTATGAAGGGAAGAGATTATGAATTAAATAAAGGCGCTAATGTAGTTGGTATTACTGTGCTCAGCATAGATATGGACATTGGGGAGCTTGACAAAGGTGGCTATATTTTTATAAGTAATTTTGGCTTTAGAGCTGTGGGCTACCTTCACACCATTTAAAAATAATTCATGGAATTTTTCTAGAAAGTCAAGAAGGTTATTCTTACTTGAATTGGTAATGGTTACTAGGATATTGGGAGGAATTAGACCTCTATAAAGTAATGCATCAGATTTACCTGCAACTTTGTGGAGAGGATGGCAGTTAGTCAAGGCAGACACATTAACGCAAACTGGTGATCAAATCAGAACAATGTGGCTTTCATTTTCAGGGAATAAAAAGAGGGGGAAGTTGGGCGGCATACTTTGAGTTCAAGTACCATTTGGGGTGAAGATTTGATGATTCAATGAGATCCCCTTATTCAGAAACCTCAATAATAAGGTCAAGGATTTTGGTTAATGTGGATTGGGGCATCTGGATATGGTTAAGACTTAGTAATTAAAGGGATTGGGATAGAAGCAAATTTGATTCTAAGCCTAATCCTGATTGGCTGATGCCAACTCAGATTGGTGGATGAAATTTGAGGGCTGAGGTACGGTGGAATTTCCATGCTGTCCCATTATGCAAGTTGGAGGTGGCAGCAAAACAATAAATTTAGTAAACCATAATGCAGCTTCAGAGCTAGGGTCAGCGGTGGTGTTCTGGCAGTTAGCTGAAATATTTTCTAGAATGATTTAAGTTAGGACATATTGGCAGATCTGGCATCCATTTTTTTGCTTTCTTGAATAACAGTCCAGTGCTACAATAATGCAAACACAAGTTACAATATGTTAAGGATTTTGGGATGGTGGGGAGTAATGGTGGTAGTTGTATAAGTGGCAGCTTGGCGCTCTTTACTAGAAGGAAAAGTGAAAATAAAGAATGGGGTCAGTTCCATAGGCTGAAAGCCCCAACTTTGACTCTTCATACAGATTTTGTGGATGGAGATGAGAGTGAAGTTTTACAAATGTGAATACTAGGGTTTTAGTAGGAAGGCGCATACAGGTGGTAGGTACAGGAGTATTTTTATTATATAAGGGGATTTCATGCAGCTTCATTGAGTCCTCCTCAGAGGAGAGCCCAACATTAAAGTTGCCCTTATAAAGACAAAAATTAATGAAGCCTTCTGGATCAAAGGCGGCAGTTGCTGTAACAATTGAGTTCATCTCAACCATTGCACTTTGACTCAGATTTGGTTTTTCTGAATTTGAAACAAATCTTTTAAAATACTTTTGGCTCAGTCATTTTGGGAACTGGGTTGTGCCTTGCCCAAGTTGTAGATTAGGCTCATATGAGCCTAATCTATGATTTGGGTGTGGCCCCCAAAGGGCAGCCTTTACAAAGCACACCTGGCAATTCCAAAGCCCACTTTGGAAGTTTATCCCTAGCTTTTCCTTCCTGTAGAGCATTGTTGGTTGCTCCCCAGATGAGCTCTGGTCAGCAGCCCTTTTTATATTCTGGATAAAAATAAAGGTTGTTTCATGGTTGGCATACCTCGCTTAGATGTTGGTATTTTTGGGTATCCAGTTTTGAGGAGCTCTTTCATGGTTGGATCAGACCAACCACACAGAGGACTTTGCATAACCAACTAGTAGTAGGAAATGTTTAAAGCTATCAATGCCCCAAACCTCTCCCTACTTGGCTATGCTGCTTTAGTTGCTTGTCAGTGCGCCAAAGAATTATTTATTATATGAAAGTTGGAAACTGGGACTTTCTGATTTTTACAGTTGCTAGCTCAATAATTCTTTTTGTCATCATATGGGTATAAATAACCATAGTCAACTAAGAGTCAGTATCAGACTGCTGATTGTGGGAGAGCATAGTGGTGGGTGTGAGTTGGGTGGCACGCACAAGGTGCAATGCAAATCCTTTGAGGGGTAAGATACCTGAGGAATTGTGATTAATGAAAACTGTCCAAATGCATTTTCTAACAGGGCGGAAAATGCTAGGGGGAGTAAACCGCTGTCCCATACTGGAGCAGCAGGCGGTGGAGCCAAATACATTTTTTTGGAACTGGGTTTTGACGATTTAATGTTGTAAAGTGAACCTTTTATAAGCGCACAAAGGTGTATTTGAGTATAAATAGAAAAATTTACAATATATATGTAAGAAGATATAATAAAATAGCCAAATACATCTTAACATTTAAGATTTAAGTAGAATTATTGAATCAATCATAGAGAACAATGAGGGTAATCTGTTGAGTACCAATAAGCAAATTATGCTAATTGAGTGATGTTAAGAATCTACTATAATCAACTCTTGATTGAGTATTAAAGGGCTTAAAAGTTATAGAAAATACAAATGTGATATAAACTATAAGAAAACTTAATTTCTAATCAAAAATAAAAACTATAAAACCACAAGCATTGAACCCTTTTCTTATAATCCAGCCTATATAAGAAATTTAAATCCATAGGCCTTAAATGACATGATAAAACTTAGTAATTATTAATTTGATATGACACCAGACTTTATAATCCTAAATATCTATTATTTGTTGCATCTATAATCATTTATCAAAAACTATCTTTAACCGCTCAAAGTCACTTTTGAGCGATTTTAAATTTAAGTTTATTTATCTACAGCCATCCGCCCAAACCTATTCTTTGATGTCCTTGGCTCTGCCGCCTGCCACCCCAGTGTGGGGCAGCAGTGCACCCCCACCTAGCGTTTTCCACCCTGCAGATAAGTGCATTCAGACAGGTTCAAACAGCCCACCCACTGCTTCCAACCGTTTTGTCCCCCCATGGGACTTAGCGCTCCACCTGGCGCGCGTCCACCCTTCTCGCCCCCATCCTCTCGCCCTCCCTCGCTCTGCTATTTGCTATTGCCTCAGAGTGGACTATGGGCGTTTGTTCCCATATGCCGATAAGGCAATTATTGACCTAGCCACTACAGCCTTTGCGCCAGCTGGCTTTATAATCTTCCGCCCTTTTAAGGGCTACTTTGACGTTGGGTTCCAATCTGAGGAGGATGCTGAAGCGGCAGCACAAACTCCTCTAACTTATAAAAAAACCCCATTCCCACAACCTGTACTCGCCTCCCTTCAGACACCACGCCAGTGGTATCCTTTGCAAATCTCCCATCCCACCTTCCACCCCAGGTTTTGTATGACCAGTTGGTCGCGGGGCTCATGGCTTATGGCACTCAGCCCAACCTCATCTTTGCCATTCCATCTGGTGCAGAACGCCATGCTGCTCCTCGTGCAACAGCCACCATCATACCACACCACCCTACCATAGCCCAACAAATCCCACCCCGCGCTAGTGTGGCTGCAGCGCCTGATCATTTCTTTTGGGCTCAGGTTGATAATGGTAGGCAGATTTGTTCCCTCTGCTTTGGCCTTGACCATGCAAAAATAGCATGCCCTAAGGCCAAATCCGCTGATGCAGCTTCTGAGCCCCCTCTGGAGGTTCAGTATGGGGCGCTTTGCTGCCCCCTCCCACCCTCCAATCTCATTCAGTGGGCCCACATGGAAAATCAGCCCCACCCAAAACCTCCATCCTCACTCTCCCACATAAATCTACGCCAGTTAATCAGAGCAATGCTTGGACCAACATTCGCACCCAAGCAGCTGCCCATTCGCCCAATCCTACCCACTCAAATTTAAACGCCACTATTCCAGTGAACCAAAATCCATGGGATCTATTGGCTGAAACTGACGAATCAGGTAATATCCTCATTAGTAAGCATACAGGTCAACCTCTCTGCCATGGCAATTATGGTCAGGCAGAATTTTTCCTTCCTGACTTCAATGAAACCCCTACCCCTCTCCATTTCACTCCTCTACCCAATACAGCCCCCTTCCAAAGTGACCACCAGCTCGCCTTAGCTGCGGTGGCCTCTCCTCATTGCCCAAAACTATGCACCGCGGTGGCCCAGTCAGTGGCTCAGCTCCAGCATGGCCTGCCCACCATCTTCTTCTCCCCCAACTTCCCTGAATCTCCCTGCAGTAACATCTCAAAACTATTTGATGATGCTGAAATCGCTGTTATGAATGTCGCAACGCTTGCTTCATTCAACCCCTCAGCCAAAACCACCCGCCACAGTATCTCCCTTTTCACCTAACTTCCTGAAGCCCGCAAAGAAGCTGAAGTTCTCCTCGCAGCTTTTGTTGAAACACTTTCCCATCATTATCTTGATGCAAAAGTGGAAAACTCCTACTACGCTGACCTCAGCCCCCACTATGCAGATGCCCCAACGCCCTGGCTCTCTGCTCTGATCCAGTACTGTAACCAACACCACCTTGATCGAGGTGGGTCTTACTGAAAACCAACCCCCCAACCCCTCCTCACCCTCTGCCATGGTGGGGTAAGCAGTTTTTGCTTCCCACCTGGCTAGTAGTTTGTTATGCCATTTTGAGTGTTGTGATTGGTACTGTCCATCCCCTGGTCAGCGTACCTCGAATAGATCAAGATATAATCATTTATCAAACAATGCTTAGATTTTTATATATAAGTTTTTAGAAATTCTAGCCTTTAGAAGATAGTTTTAAGAATAAAGAACAATAAATCAACTTTCTTTGTGAAAATAAAATACCAGATAAGATTATAAGAGGCATCTAAAATTTAAAAAGAAGAACATTATCAAACTTTTATTTCTATTGTATTAGTATATACCCTAAAGCAAAGTAACAAAAAAACGAACATAAATTATATTTGGTCTCCTCATATAATAAGAATAAACAGAGAGTGTAATGTCTCATAAAATAACTGATGTGAACTGTAAAAACAAGGAAAAAGTGAATAAAGCAAATGGATAAAGTTTGATGTCTTTTCTTATCTCAGATATACCTTAGATTAACGCTGGATGAAGGCCAAGCATGCTCAGGTTGGTACCAAGAATTCACGTGATGAAGTGTAAAGCATTACATTAAAAACGTTGAATATCACAAAATATTGTTTAAATGAAAATATTTTTATCATTTTTAAAAAGTGGTCACTGCACAGTTTTACATTAGTTTAATTCAACTACTAAAGTTTCCTGTATGACGAAATGAAGCACATATCTGAACTTGTAATGGTTCAGCCAAAGCTTGGCCTTTGTTAACTATAATATTTAGCACTTCCGTCATACAAAAACTAGCAAGACTACTAGTAAAATCTAGTAAGACCAAAACATAAGATATTTTTACTAGAGAAATAATTACAATTTGATAGGTCATTCCTGATAACCTAGTGCCCACTTATTAAAATCAGTGGCATCAGTTGACGGAGAAGAGCTTTTCTTCTTCAAACTTCAGCATTTGCCATTATATTGGTCAGAACGTCCCTCAACTTGATTCCAAGTGTAGAAGATTGTGTCCTTGATTCCAGTAAAATAAACTAATGGGTGATAATACTCATTAACTTATGGAAGTCTACTACAAATTAAGTATAAGTGGCAATTCAAACTTCCTCCTCAGGAGCTAAACGTTATTGACATATCTTTAAATGACTGTATATTAAGTTGGAGCTTCCACTACAGAAGCCTAAAAGTCATTGACACTAATAAATCATATCAGGGATCATCTCATGGAAAAAAGTATCAGAACATTTTGGGAAAAGCATAATTTGTTAAAAATCCCAACAATTACCCCATTTACCAGATTATATTCTTCTAACATGTCTACTGATGCAAATACCTTCACTCAACTTTCTGCATCTGGAGGTGGTGGAAACCCAATGATGGTTCATCACCAAAATATAAAATAAATTAGGAAACAACTGGCGGCATTAATAGCCATGAAAATAATGACAGAGTCTCAAAGAGAAGTAATTGCATCAATGCCAAGGAACTTGTTAGCATAAAGCCATTCCTAAAAATTAAAGCATTTGGATATTAAGTAAATGAGGTGGGTTGACCTTGGGAAAAATATACCACACTGAGTTTTTAGCCTGTGCCAGTTTAAAACCCGTGTCAATAAAAACCCAACCCAAGTGGAGCAGGAACCACCCCACTATGCTACCACTCCTCTAAAGCGTTTATATTTTAGTATAATTAGTGTATAAAAATAACAAATAATTTTGGACAAATGGATAGTATTTGCAGGCTTTCAAGGACTCAGCGTGAACTCTATTCATGATATGAAAAACTTTTCTTTCCACTTGATCTCACTTAAAGCAAATTTTATAGGAAAAGAGAGTTTTTACCGCCGCTGTCTATCCATGCCCATTTTCCTAAAAATGTCCGCAGATCTACCACCTGCTGCTCCAATGCAGGGTAGCGGTGCTCCGCCACCTAGCATTTTCCACCCTGTGAGCAAACACGTTTGCACAAGGTTAAATAGCCTGCAATTTTCTTCCAGCCATTTTGTCCCCCATGAGACTTAGCGCTCCACCTGGTGCGCATCCACCCTTCTTGCCCCTATCCTCTCATTTTTCTCACTCAGCTATACAATTTTGCCTATGAGTTTACTACAGGCGTTTATTACCATATGCCAACAAGACAATTATCAAATTGGCAACTGCTGCATTTGCACCATCTGGCTTTATCAATTTCCGCTTTTTTAAATGTTATTTTGCCATAAGCTTCCAAATGAAGGGAACATTTCATAAGTGGCTTTAAAACCTCTTATTTATAAAAACTTTCTCATCCCTACTACCTGTTTTCACCTTCCTTCAGACATTACATTGGTGTTATCCTTTGCATCCCTCTCTCTTACCTCTCACCCCAGATTTTATACTTTCAATTGATGGAGGGGCTTCTGGTTTGGGACATATCCCAACCATGTCTTCACCGTTCCTTCTGCTTCAGAGCACCTTGCTGCACCTCACGCCAAAGCCACCATAATCCAACACCACCCTGCCATAGTCTAAAAAAACCCCATTCTTGTATCTCATCAGCGCCTGAGCATTTCTTTTGGGCTCAGGTGGATAATGGCCACCAAATTTGTCCCCTCTATTTTCGGACTCGACCATTCAAAAATCCTTCCCTCAAGCTACTTCCTCTGGTGTGGCTTCTGAGCCATATTCAGCATATTCCAATGGGGCAGTTTGTAGCCCCCTCCCACTCAACGTTCTTATTGATGGACCAGAGTGAGAAATTGGCCCCACCAAATCACCTTCCCACATTAACCCACCCAATTTAACTCATGCCAATCAGAGTCAGGAATGGACCACCAGTAGCCCCCAAGCATATCATTCAACTCTTACCCACCCAAATTCTTCATCCACTATTCTTGTGAACCAAAATCCATGGGACCTACTGCTGAGATTGATGAATCAGGTAAAATTATTACAAAATGAGGAATCCAGTGAATCTCTCAGCCAGCTTAATTATGGTTAGGCTGAATTTTACAATTCTAATTTTGATTAAAACCCTTCCTCTAATTGATTCTCTCCTAAAATCAATGCCATCCCATACCAAAGTGCCCACCAGATTGCCTTAGCAGTTGTGGCCTCACCCCATTGCCCAAACCTCTACAAAGCAGTGACCCAATCAGTTTTTCAATACCATTGAGAGCTGAACACGTTAGCCTTCCCCCTGATTTCCCCATTGCAGCACAAGGTGAAATCACCAAATTGTTTAAAGATGCCAATGCTGCGGTCATGCATGTGGCACAACTAGCAGATTTTGACCCATCTGCTAAAATCACCTGGCAAAAATTAACCAATTTTGACCAACTCCCAAATCCTGCCTATAAGCTGAACATCATCTAGCAGAATTATTTGAAGCTATCTTCTAAGCTGAACTTGAAGATGTCAACCAATTCTTCACTGCCATTCACCCCCACCATGCTGATGCCCTTAAGCCCTGTCTCTCCAATTTTTTCCGTTACTATGACTATACTGATTATGTCATAAAGACTATGTCTGTAGATGAGCTTCCAGACCCCCTCACCTTCTGCTATGGTGGGTAGCGGTATTCTGCTCCCCACCTGGTTGGAGGCTTTTTGGTTTTATGGCTCAGTTCATTCATTAGTTCAATTCTTTTGCTCATCAAGTATCACTAATTTCCATCCCCTGGTTGAGTACCTCAAATAAAATTTTAAATTTTAAATTATATTCATGATATGACCTTTGGAGAGGTCCTTAGTAGTGTAGGCAACCAATGCTAACCTTTTTTGATGAACTTGAAGGGATCAATCCATAGCTTGGCTAGCTTGTTTCATTGTCTGAAGCCCTGGGTTCAAAATAGTTAACCATATCACCAATTTCAACAGTCATAAGAGCTGGTATTCTTGAATCTTTGTATTCTTTTAACTTGAGTTTCCGCTTAAAAGTATTGGCATAGACGGTGGACTGTAACCCTATCAAAACTTTCATCAAGCTTTCTAAATTGTGTAGAGGCATCATTGCATGCTGGAATCCTGGCACTCTGTTGCTTGAAGGTGCTTTTGCACAGGATTTCAACAATATAGCAAATTCTGGAGTATTAAACCTCTTGACAGTTGTTTAAAATTTTATGGAAAAGTAGACTAAAAATATATGTTATCTAATAGGTAAAAATAGGATAAGATTATCATTTTAGTTATTAATCCAAGCGATACTTTACTAAAGTATCGCCTTTTATTATTTAAGAGTACTCATAGGCTAGTAAAATGCGGGGAAATCATGATAAAAAGCAGGGAGCTCAATTTGGCTAAATGAGGAGTCAACCTATCAAAACTCTCAAAAAATTTTCACCTTGATAGGGCTTAATTTTTGGTATTGGGTCATCAGCAGGTATGACAGAGCCATGCTTTTTTAAGGTTTTATTTTAATCTAATCAGCCATCTTGTAAATATTTAACTCTTAGCTAATTACCAAATGTCCTAATTTTAATATGTGGATAAAAGATTTTCATCCCCTGGAACCCCTTTAGGCTATAAAAGGGGGTTGTTCTCATAGAAAATAGAATTAAATTCAAGTTAGTGAAGGGGTAAGCTTCCACATCAGTTGAGCTAAGTTATTGGGGGTTCAAGATCCCCATAAATAAATCTGAGCTATTTGGCAGAGGGCTAGGAGACAGATTATTACTCCAATATAAACAATTTTGTAAAGAATCAAACTGAGGATTATTAGAAACTTTAAAGTATTTTTCACTGGGATATTATTCTTAACTATTTAAACGTCCAATTGTCTGGCATTACCAGATCCAAGTCTAGTGCAGAATATAAGAATTGGGGGTAAACTAGCCTGACGCCTATAAGCAATCCAAAAGGGGATCTCCCTATTGATGATTGATATCTTCAATTATAGGAATCTGTTACCACCAACAAATATGTTACCCATCTGGAAGGTTTCCTGACAATATGCTTCAAGGTATCATCCAGAATAACATTTACCCTTTTGATCATCCCATTGGTCTCTGAATGGTAGGGCGTCCTCAGTTCTCTCCATATACCCATTAACTCGTTTAATTTCAGAAAGATATGCATTGTAAAGTTTCTGCCATTATCAGTTAAAATAACCTAAGGGCAGTCACGCCAATAAATTTACTGCTCCATTATGACTTAGCTGTACTTATGGCATCTAATTTAAACTATGGCACGCATCTCTACCCAAAGAGTCTGGTGATCAAAATGCTACAAAGGCATCTTGACTTTTCTCAGTACTAATGGTCAACGGCCCTACTAATTGATGTTACAGTATGCCACGCAAACTAGGCTCCACTAGTTGGAAAGTTGTGTCTTTATTAAAGGGCTTGTGTGCCTGACACATTACACAGCAGCCAAAACGTTTTGTGATGCTGAAACTAGGATTCCCAGAGTAACCCCCGTTAAGCCTGAGTCAAACTTTTCTGTAGACCCCCATGACCAGTTACATCATGAGCTACATTAATAATTGTAGCGCGCTTAGATGGCAATTAAAATACTTTTCTTTCTCGTTGCAAACACTTTTGCAACCCATTCAATTCAAGACTAAATCTAGTTTGATAATCTCATAGAGGGGATTAGTCTGCGCCCATGTCTGGGAGCAGTTGGGCAAGCAAGGCAAGAGGAGCAGGCGGAAGGCCCGCAGCCTCTAACGTTCAAAAACGCCCCAGAGAATCTGGCGGAATAGAAAAAAATCTAAAAAAACTGGCAGTCACAATTTCCCCGGAGATACTCGCGTGGCAAGCATGATGCAACCAGTACATCAACACGCCACATTACCAGCCACTTTTGTCGGTAGAAAACGGAGTCCATGTGTATCTGGACATCCAAAAAATGGCCCTATGGGAAAAATTTTGTGAAGATGTACACAAAATTTTCCCAACCGTGGTGTACGTTGCACCTCACTCCATGTCGCGAAGTTGGCTGGACCTAGGTTTTGAAAGCAAAATAGCAGCAGATGAGGCTGCAGCGGTGAGCGTAGTGGTCGACCTCCCCAAAGGGCAATGGGTCATCAAAACTAAACGTACCAGATGGACAAAATCAAACCAAAGATTCCTCACGTTTGACTTTTTGCCTACTATGGTAAAACGTGACATTTTGGAGCAACACCTGAAAGATGGTCTCGCCATATATGGCGAAATACAATCTTTCAAAATGAAACATTTCACACTGATGCCACACCTGTGCACCGGCAAAGCCATCACAGTTCTGACCCCAACTGAGGAGATCGTGAAGGACCTAACCCAGATCCCACACACTATACCTTTATTGACATTGCAGGGCACACCAACCACCCATTCCAGGTAACCGTGGACAGCGCGCCCCCCATTTGCACCCACTGTGATGCGTTTGGCCATAAGGCACACGCGTGCCCCATCAAAGAGGGCGTTACATTCCAAGAGCACCCCTCGGCAGCTATGGCCAGCGGAGAGGTGCACTACGAACCAACTGCAAGCACCAAAGAGGCTTTCCCGTGGGGAGCACAAGGCTGCTACCTATTGGTAAAGCCCATCTCCCCGCAGGAGCAGAAGAAGGCCAAAGCCAACATGACTCTTTCCACAAAAATTAACAAAAACCCCGATAGCATTGTTGCTAATACCCGCGCTGCTATGAAAGCCCATGGGGACCTGGAAGAGGCTGGTGGGCCAGGGGGCCCACCCCCTCGCACCTAAGGTGCAATGGGGGAAACCTTCACTCTAGGGATGCTGAATATCGCCGGACTCAAGGCCCCCTGTCCCAGGCTAGGAAAATGAGTTTTTTACAAAATAATTTACCCGTGGATATCCTGACCATCCAGGAAACCCACTGTCCACGAGGTTCCGAGGAAAGCTTGGAAAAAAATGCTCCTACCATCCCTATCCTTTTGGTCGAAGCACTGTGGGGTGCTAATTTGGAAAAACATTTTTCAAATTTACGTCTTCAGAAACATTCCTAAATGACCGAGTGCTCATTGTCACCTTCTCATGGGCTGATGTTGCACATACAATTGTCAACATTTACGCCCCAAATGGTGCACAAGAGCGTCAGGAATTTTTCTTGTTGGTCAAATCCCACCCACTACCCCCTGATTCTTTCCTAATTGGCAACATGAACTGTTGGCTAACCTCACCAACGGACTAGTGGCTACCCTCACCCCACGCCCCACAGGGTCATGTAGAACTACGCGTTCTAAAAGCCACCCTTGGGTTAATGGATGAACTGCTGCGACATGCCCCACTGCTCGAAAACATGACGCGTCCCCATGTCCACAATGGCCAATTAAGGTCCATGACCCGCATAGACCTTATTCTAGCGCCGGCGAAATTCCAACCCCACATTCCCACTTCAAAACAACAAAAATGGAATTCTCCGACCACTGACTGGTCTCGATAACATACCACTTACCTGTCACAGTTGCAAAGGCCCCACATTGGTACAAAATCCGCCCCCAGAGCTTGCGTCGCCAGGATTTTCCACGTGGGTGGAAGAGGCAACTTTGGCAAAATTGTTTGTTGCACCATTTTGCGCGGACCCCATTTCCACATGGGCAACTTTCAAAGAAGACACCATCTGCCACTATTGCCATCTCTCATCCAGACGCTCACGAGCCACATCGGCAGTTATGTTGCGTGCACTGGCAGAATTGGCCCACTTGGAGTCCAACATTCCAGCCTCAGGATATAGCCCTGCATGGGGCCAGAAGTGGGCGGAGGCAGCTGCCCACCTCAACGCACTTGAAAGGCAACACAAACATTGGTTTTGTGTCCAATACAGGGCCACATGCATCAATAAAGGTGACAAGTGCACTGCATACTTCTTCAAAAAATTTTGCACCACGCCAGAGCGTGGCCTGCACACAGGTGCAAAGATCGGATAATTCTATTGTGGACACACTGGCTGAAGTGGCAATCAAAATGCAAAGATATTACTCCAAGTTATACTGAGCTGAACCAATTCAGCTGGCCAAAATGGCGGAATTTCTTGACAGAGCTCATATCCACACCATTTTCTGATACCCGGAAATAATGAATTTAATTACTCTGAACGAATTATGGACTACCATTCATGGTGCGCCAAACCAAAAATGCCCAGGCCCAGATGGCATTCCATATGAGTTCTACAAAAAATATTTTAAATATATATCCCCATTGCTGCTAGCCTCACTCAACCAAAGCCTGTTGGAAACGCGCCTCCTACTAGGAGAACATGAGGCCTTTATGGTCACACTCTTCAAGAAAGGGGATAGGCTAGACTTAGCCGACTGGAGCCCCATTTCTCTAACAAACACAGACACCAAAATTTTAACAAAAATCATGGCTAACCGTTTAGGGACTGTAGCATCTGTCACCATTTCTCCAGAACAATTCAGTTTCATCCCCAGAAGGTCGATTTGGGATAACGTGCACTCTGTGGCTAATGTATGTCAGTCCACAGCCTCTGGGGCACTTGTATTCTTGGACCAACAAAAGGCCTATGATAGAGTAAACTGGGAATACCTTAGGGCCTGCCTCCAACAATTCCGCCTACCTCCCCGCTTCATAACTGGGTGATGCTGCTCACGGAATCTGCAACAATGGCTGTGCGCGGCCCAGGTTTCCTAACGGAAGTAGTCCATCCTCAAAGTGGCCTGCGACAAGGGGACCCCCTGAGCCCACTCTTATACAAATTCAGCCTTGACCCACTATTGCGAAATGTGAATGCCCAACTCACTGGGGTCCATGTGCCAGGCCAAACCCCAGTCAAGATGATGGCATTTGCAGATGATTGCGTGGTGGGGGTGTCTGATAACAAAGATGCACGCGCGCTTGAAGCCCTCATCCAGGAATATTCCCGGGTAAGCAACGTGGCACTGAACGCCTCCAAAACCGAAATCATCCTCCTTGGTCAGTTTCAGAACTGCTGGGCCCCAGCAAGTAGTTCCCAATCCAGCCCATCTGCTCGCCCAAGTCCACGCCTTACTAACTCAAACACACCGCTCCACTGGTGCTCCCCTTTGTGCCGCGACCTACCATAGGACTGGTACGCCATCTGGGCGTGTGGTTGGAGGCAGGAGGATACGCGTCAGCAGTAATGGAGTGCCATATACTGGACAACGTGACGAAGCGAATCGCCTCTCTCAGAGCCCACCCTACTACCCTCACTGGAAGGGTTGTTCATGCCAACCTTATGCTCCTATCCAAAGTCTGGTTTGGAGCCCACGCCATCCCCTTCTCCCCAAGCTTCTTCAAATCCCTTTATGCTTTGCTACAAGGTTGGCTTTGGTCAGGCCGCCCTCCACCAGTACGGCTAGAGGTCATGTTTGGCCCTCATCATCATGGTGGCATGGGCCTACTTGACTTCAAAGCTCATGCCGCCAAGATCCTAGGCACCTGGATTGCGGCTGTCACTGCTCCTACACTCCCATCCCAACACTGGTCCCGCGCGGCCTGCTCCAACTTCTCCTGAGCCTTGGGCCTCAACAATCCATCGAACCCCCACTCCCTGATGAAATACCTCGCATCACACACATCAGCCACAGGTCCTCACGGGACCAAAACCCACTACAAACGAACCCTACTCTCCATGCGAAGCGCAGAGTGGATAATTCGTATTAGTGGACATACAACCCGAAGAGGCCGCCCCTCTCCTCAGTTCACACAAGAGGTACAGGGGCTACCCATCCATGATGGCGTGATCCCCATTCGACCCCAAGTCCTATCCAGGGTGGACTACCTGGACATGATGGACATCCCTTATTCCACTGAGACCCAAAAGACTATCTGGAAATACGCACACCATCCTCTGTTGCAGCCTCAAGTCCGCTCCCATGCGTGGCGCTGCCTGAGGCGGGTGTATCGTACAGCTGAGCGCTCTAATGCTTTACACTCATCCTGTGTCGTGTGTGGCCAGTATGGAACGCTGTTTCACCGCCTGGAGAAGTGCCCCACCTCTAAAGTAATATGGCGCGAAGTCCAACGTCTGCTAGGCCAGGATCAAACACATCCCTTCAGTCTGTCAAGAGATATTTTTGCTTCATCAATGGCCTCCCTCCCACCCTCCCTTCGTGCTCTGGTGGTTGCAATCGCCATGTGGACTATCCACACGATTGTCTTGGATGCCATCGCCAGATCCATCCCCACCCTCCCTGAAGCTGTCCACAGATTCCGGTCTCATTTGGTGGATCACTTTCAAGCGTGGATGTTTGGATATCTCCCACCACGTCGCCGGCAGCTGGTCTCCTCCTGGTTCCCAGTCTGGTTCATCAAATCAGACCCCTTCCTCCACACATGCTCAATAGTGGCTACGCCCCCTACACACGTTCCCTCCCCTTCCCATAAGTGGTGTTCCCGCTGGCAACAAGAGATAGCATCGCTTCTCTGGGGTGCCTCACCTGGCACTAAGTTTTGTCTCGTCTGAGTCATATTCAGAAGTGTCCATCCCATGGTCGGCCTTCCCCGCAATAAATTTAAAATTTAAAATTTAAAATAGATGGCAATTAAAATTTATAGGAATTTTCCTCAGGCAATTTTGAACGTTTGACCCTTGATGATCTTCATTTTTTCCATTGTTATTTTGGTACTTACTGCATCTCAGTTGGCTGGTCCCCAATACCCCCACTAAGAATCTTCTTATACAATGCATCTGCTTCACTCTGCAACACTAGAACAGTTGGAAACCATGACAATCTATCAGTATTTTGATGCATGGTCCCCACTAAGTGTACGATATCACAATCATATGCTTATAACTTTAGAGCATATTGGGCTAACCTCTCTCAGGATACTTTAAGTCATTCAGCCATATATATGCAAGGAATGGCCATTCAGCACCATAAAATGGACTCTGTGAAAATATACTCTGAACTGCTTAGGTCATATAACACCACAAGAAATCCCGCCCAGTTATAGTATAGTTTTGCTCCTTCTTATTCAGAGTACATCTTGCATATGCTTTAGGGTGTTCATCGTCAAATTCGTCAGCCTGATTCACCATGGCACAAACTGCCATCAATGATGCAGTAGTTTGAATAGTGAATGACTGAAAAAATTGTAAATCGCAATATCAGTTCCATCATCATGTATATTTTAAGAGCATCAAGGATGTCCTGGACTTCCTTATTCCATAAAAAGCCTTTCTTAGGATTTTTTTTAATAACTTAAAAATTGGTGCAATAGAAGCAAAGTTCTTAATAGATTTTAGTAATAGCTGACCATTCCCAAAAGTACCTGCACATTGCAAACACTCTTTGGTTGAGAGAAGTCATGTCTTGCTTCAACCTTGGGTTTTTGAGAGCGTAGTCCATTAGCATTGATATTAAAACCCAAGATTCAATCTCATTTGTCATTTATTGCGGGGAAGGCTGACCATGGGACGGACACTTCCGAATATGACTCAGATGAGACAAAACTTAGTACCAGAGGAGGCACCCCAGAGAAGCGATGCTATCTCTTGTTGCCAGCGGGAACGCCACTTATGGGGAGGGGAGGGAACGTGTGAAGGGGCCGTAGCCACTATTGAGCACGTGTGGAGGAAGGGGTCTGATTTGATGAACCAGATTGGGAACCAGGAGGAGACCAGCTGTTGGCGACGCGGTGGGAGATATCCAAACATCCACGCTTGAAAGTGATCCACCAAATGAGACCAGAATCAGTGGACAGCTTCAGGGAGGGTGGGGATGGATCCAGCGATGGCATCCAAGACAATCGTGTGGATAGTCCACATGACGATTGCAACCACCAGAGCACGGAGGGAGGGTGGGAGGGGGAGGCCATTGATGAAGCAAACATATCTCTGGACAGACTGAAGGGATGTGTTTGATCCTGGCCTAGCAGACGTTGGACTTCGCGCCATATTACTTTAGAGGTGGGGCACTTCTCCAGGCGGTGAAACAGCGTTCCATACTGGCCACACACGACACAGGATGAGTGTAAAGCATTAGAGCGCTCAGCTGTACGATACACCCGCCTCAGGCAGTGCCACACATGGGAGAGGACTTGAGGCTGCAACAGAGGATGGTGTGTGTATTTCCAGATAGTCTTTTGGGTCTCAGTGGAATAAGGGATGTCCATCATGTCCAGGTAATCCACCCTGGATAGGAATTGGGGTCGAATGGGGATCACGCCATCATGGATGGGTAGCCCCTGTACCTCTTGTGTGAACTGAGGAGAGGGTCAGCCTCTATGGGTTGTATGTCCACTAATAAAAATCCTCACTCTGCGCTTCGCATGGAGAGTAGGGTTCGTTTGTAGTGGGTTTTGGTCTCTTGAGGACCTGTGGCTGATGTGTGTGATGCGAGGTATTTCATCAGGGAGTGGGGGTTTGATGGATCGTTGAGGCCCAAGGCTCGGGAGAAGTTAAAGCGGGCCGCGTGGGACCAGTGTTGGGATGGGAGTGTAGGAGCAGTGACGGCCGCGATCCAGGTGCCCAGAATCTTGGCAGCATGGGCTTTGAAGTCAAGCAGGCCCATGCCACCATGATGATGAGGGCCAAACATGACCTCTAGCCGTACTAGTGGAGGGCGGCCTGACCAAAGCCAACCTTGTAGCAAAGCATACAGGGATTTGAAAAAGCTTGGGGAGAAGGGGATGGCATGGGCTCTGAACCAGACTTTGGATAGGAGCATAGAGTTGGCAAGAACAACTCTACCAGTGAGGGTAGTAGGGTGGGCTCTGAGAGAGGCGATTCGCTTCGTCACGTTGTCCAGTATATGGCACTCCAAAACTGCTGACGCGTATCCACCTGCCTCCAACCAAACTCCCAGATGGCGTACCAGTCCTATGGTAGGTCGTGGCACAAAGGGGAGCACCAGTGGAGCGGTGTGTTTTGAGTTAGTAAGGCGTGGACGTGGGCGAGCAGATGGGCTGGGTTGGGAACTACTTGCTGGGGCCCAGCAGTTCTGAAACTGACCAAGGAGGATGATTTCAGTTTTGGAGGTGTTCAGTGCCGCGTTGCTTACCCGGGAATATTCCTGGATGAGGGCTTCAAGCGCGCGTGCATCTTGATTATTAGACACCCCAACCACACAATCATCTGCGAACGCCAATATCTTGACTGGGGCTTGGCCTGGCACATGGACCCCAGTGAGTTGGGCATTCACATTTCGCAGTAGTGGGTCAAGGCTGAAGTTGTATAAGAGTGGGCTCAGGGGGTCCCCTTGTCGCAGGCCCCTTTGAGGACGGACTACTTCCGTTAGGAAACCTGGGCCGCGCACTGCCATTGTTGCAAATTCCGTGAGTAGCATCTCCCAGCTAATGAAGCGAGGAGGTAGGCGGAATCGTTGGAGGCAGGCCCTAAGGTATTCCCAGTTTACTCTATCATAGGCCTTTTGTAGGTCCAAGAAAACAAGTGCCCCAGAGGCTGTGGACTAACATACATTAGCCACAGAGTGCACGTTATCTTAAATTGACCTTCTGGGGATGAAACCAAATTTGTTCTGGGGAGATGGTGGCAGATGCTACAGTCCCTAAATGGTTAGCCATTATTTTGTTTAAAATTTTGGTGTCTGTGTTTGTTAGAGAAATGGGGCGCCAGTTGGCTAAGTCTAGCCTATCCCCTTTCTTGAAGAGTGTGACCATAAAGGCCTCATGTCCTCCTGGTAGGGGCACGTTTCCAACAGGCTTTGGTTGAGTGAGGCTAGCAGCAATGGGGATATATATTTGAAATATTTTTTGTAGAACTCATATGGAATGCCATCTGGGCCTGGGCATTTTCGGTTTGGCACACCGCGAATGGTAGTCCATAATTCGTTCGGATTAATTAAATTCATTATTTCTGGGTATCAGAAAATGGTGTGGATATGAGCTCGGTCAAGAATTTCCGCCATTTTGGTCAGCTGAATTGGTTCAGCTCAGTATAACTCAGAGTAATATCTTTGCATTTCAATTGCCACTTCGGCTGGTGTGTCCACAATAGAATTATCTGATCTTTGCACCTGTGTGTAGGCCAAACTCTGGCGTGGTGCAAATTTTTTTGAAGAAGTATGCGGTGCACTTGTCGCCTTTAGTGATGCGTGTGGCCCTGTATTGGACACAAACCCGATGTTTGTGTTGCCTTTCAAGTGCGTTGAGGTAGGCGGCTGCCTCCGCCCACTTCTGGCCCCATGCAGGGCTATATCCTGAGGCTGGAATGTTGGACTCCATGTGTGCCAATTCTGCTAGAGCACGCGAGATAACCGCCAATGTGGCTTGTGAGCATCTAGAGGAGAGATGGTGAGAGTGGCGGATGGTATCCTCTTTAGTTGCCCATGTGGAAATGGGGTCCGCGCAAAACGGTGCAACAAACTTTTTTGCCAAAGTTGCCTCTTCCACCCACGTGGAAAATTCTGGCAACGTGAGCTTGGGGGGGCAGATTTTGCACCAATGTGGGGCCTTTGCAATTGTGATAGGTAAGTGGTATGTTATTGAGACCAGTCAGTGGTCGGAGAATTCCATTTTCATTGTTTTGAAGTGGGAGATGTGGGGTTGGAATTTCGCCGGCGCTAGAATAAGGTCTATGCGGGTCATGGACCTTAATTGGCCATTGTGGACATGGGGACGCGTCATGTTTTCGAGCAGTGGGGCATGTCGCAGCAGTTCATCCATTAACCCAAGGGTGGCTTTTAGAACGCGTAGTTCTACATGACCCTGTGGGGCGTGGGGTGAGGGTAGCCACTAGTCCGTTGGTGAGGTTAGCCAACAGTTCATGTTGCCAATTAGGAAAGAATCGGGGGGTAGCAGGAGTGATTTGACCAACGAGAAAAATTCCTGATGCTCATGTGCACCATTTGGGGCGTAAATGTTGACAATTGTGCGCACAACATTGGCCCATGAGAAGGTGACAATGAGCACTCGGCCATTTAGGAATGTTTCTGAAGATGTAAATTTGAAAAAGTTGTTTTTCCAAATTAGCACCCCACAGTGCTTCAACCAAAAGGATAGGGATGGTAGGAGCATTGTTTTCCAAGCTTCCTCGGAACCTCGTGGAACGTGGGACTCCTGGATGGCCAGGATATCCATGGGTAAATTGTTTTGTAAAAAACTCAGTTTCCCAGCCCAGGACGGGGAGGCCTTGAGTCCAGCGATATTCAGCATCCCTAGAGTGAAGGTTTCCCCCATTGCACCTTAGGTGCGAGGGGGTGGGCCCCCAGGCCCACCAGCCTCTTCCAGGTCCCCACGGGCTTTCACAGCAGCACGGGTATTAGCAGCAACGCTATTGGGGTTTTTGTTAATTTTTGCAGAAAGAGTCGCGTTGGCTTTGGCCTTCGCTTTTTGTTTTCCCAACGTCGGACAAATTTTTTGCGGTGCAGATAAGTTCAGTGCACCGTTGAGTGGGGCAAAAAAATTTTTGGTTGGAATAGGTCCCAAGTCAGTTTCAACCGGAGCTTGGGTGCAGCGATTGGGTGAGATCAAATCTCCCATCGGATCCTCAGATTGAGTGGCCCATTTGGCATGGGCCTCCCAATCTGATTGGGTGATGGATTCCTGAGTTGCTTCTGCTGCGAAGGTCTCCATGTCCTCCTGGCGTTGTGAGTGTGGGATGGTGGTGGTGGCCTTGGCCACTTCCTTGGCCGCGGTCCTATGGGCCTGCTTGGCCTTCTTCCACTCCTGCGGGGAGATGGGCTTTACCAATAGGTAGCAGCCTTGTGCTCCCCACGGGAAAGCCTCCTTGGTGCTTGTGGTTGGTTTGTAGTGCGCCTCTCCGCTGGCCATGGCCGCTGAGGGGTGCTCTTGGAATGTGACGCCCTCTTTGATGGGGCATGCGTGCGCCTTATGGCCAAATACATCACAGTGGGTGCAAATGGGGGGCGCGCTGTCCACGGTTACCCGGAATGGGTGGGTGGTGTGCCCTGCGATGTCAATAAAGGTGGAGTGCGGGATCTGGGTTAGGTCCTTCACGATCTCCTCAGTTGGGGTCAGAACTGTGATGGCTTTGCCGGTGCACAGGTGTGGCATCAGCATGAAACATTGCATTTTGAAATATTGTATTTCGCCATATATGGCGAGACCATCTTTCAGGTGTTGCTCCAAAATGTCACGTTTTACCGTAGTAGGCAAAAAGTCAAACGTGAGGAAAATTTGGTTTGATTTTGTCCATCTGGTACGTTTAGTTTCGAGGACTCATTGCCCTTCGGGGAGGTCGACCACTATGCGCACTGCTGCAGCCTCATCTGCTGCTATTTTGCTTTTGAAACCTAGGTCCAGCCAACTGCGTGACATGGAGTGAGGTGCAACGTACACCGCGGTCAGGAAAATTTTGTGTACATCTTCACAAAATTTTTCCCATAGGGCCGTTTTTTGGATGTCCAGATACACACGGACTCCAAATTCCACCAATGAAAGTGGCTGGGAATGTGGCGTGTTGATGTACTGGTTTCATCATGCTTGCCACACGAGTATCTCTGGGGAAATTGTGACCGCCAGTTTTTTTAGATTTTTCTATTCCGCCAGATTCTCCAGGGCGTTTTTGAACGTTAGAGGCCGCGGGCCTTCCGCCTGCTCCTCTTGCCTTGCTTGCCCAACTGCTCCCAAACATGGGCGCAGACTAATCCCCTCTATGAGATTATCAAACTAGATTTAGTCTTGAATTGAATGGGTTGCAAAAGTGTTTGCAACGAGAAAGAAAAGTTTTTTTCAATTTCATTTGTAAAAAGTGACATTTCATTTGTTTTACCGTCGGATTTGATGCAGCTAAATTTTGTAAATCTTCTTCTAGATGGTTGAGGTAATTGTAAAAGTGAGACTGAAAACATTAATATTGACTAAGCAGATGAGAAAGCACAACAAGTATAAAACTCCTAACACAGTATCCATTGTATATTGGAACGTCGATGGAACATTACATACAAAGACATTAGAGAAATCTGCACTAGCTTATATAGCCCATTGCATAAAAAGATCACGCATTATCCTTGATCCTCTTAGGTATATAAATTTGCTAGCACCTGGATATGAGATCCATTGCTAAGAAAGATGAGCCCTCCTAAGCAATCAAGAGCATCAATAATTCACAGAAGTGGGGTAAGCCCTTTTATTATTCTATTCAGCCAACAGCAATCAATTACAAACCATTTGGATTTCACCTTTCTTTTCTACAAATAAACTTGGACTAGCCCAAGAGCGTGATGATGGATCAACAATCCATGATTAAGAAGCTTATAAACTTCATCAACAACTATAGCTTTACTTTTAAGAAAACTTTAAATGATTGCATACAAATTGGTAGTTGATCTCCAACATTGAAATAATGAACTATACCTTTATAGCGTAAATAAGAAAATAATCATCTTATGCAATTAACCATAGTTTCATAGACAACTTAAAGATGTGATCCATTTGTTCCTCTGTGATCCCCATTAATTTATCCTGATTGAACAAAGAAAGTATTGATGGGGATTTGGGTTATCAAGTAATCCTATATTAAGATTTGGTCCTAAACAATTTCACAGTTCTTCTTAACTTAGTTTTCATTGTCCTTATTTTCTATTTATTTAATATAATTTAATTATATTTGTGGAAGGCTGACCAGGGGACAGACACTTCTGATAAGACACTAAAAACCAAAACTTCAGCGAGAGAAGTCACCCCAGAGAAGCAAAATCTATTTCCTGTTGCCAGTGGGAACGCCAAGAGAATGGAAGGGGGTAACCTGTGCAGGGGCTGGCGACACTATTGAGCACGTATGTAGGAAAGGGTCTGAAACTATGAATTAAACTAGGAACCAGGATGAGACCAACTAGCGGTGACATGGTGTGAGGTACCCAATTAATCACGCTTGAAAGTGGTCCACTAAGTGTGACTGGAACCAGCGTACATCTTCTTGGAGGGTGGGGGTGGAGCCTGAAATAGCATCTAAGACAATCGTGTGTATAGTCCACATAGCGATTGTGACTTCCAAGGCACGGTGGGAGGGTGGAAGAGGGGAAGCCATGGATAAAGCAAACATGTCCTTAGACAGGCTGAAGGGCTGTGCCTTATCCTGGAGAAACAGACGTTGCACCTCACGCCATATCGCTTTAGATGGAGGGCACACTTCCAGGCGGTGAACCAGCGTTCCATACTGGCCACACACAACACAGGATGAGTGCAAAGCATTAGAGCGTTCGGCAGTACAGTATATCTGTCTCAAGAAGCGCCACACATGGGAACTAATATGAGGCTGCAGAAGAGGGTGATGGGCATACTTCCAAATGGCTTTCTGGGTATCAAAGGGGTAGGTGATGTCCATCATGTCCAGTTAGTCCACCCTGGCCATGGTAGGGGGTCGCATGGGTATTACTTTGTTCATAATGGGAAGTCCTTGTAGTTTCTGGGTGAACCTAGGAGAGGGATGCCCCCTCTGGGCGGTGTGCCCACAGATTTGGATCTCCACTCAGTGCTCCGCATGGAGAGGAGGATCCTTTTGAAGTGGGGCGACGTCCCATGTGGGCCCGCAGCAGAAGGATGTGAGGTAATGGTCCTTTAACAGAGAGTAGGGGTGGGAAGGATTGGTAGGGCCAGGGTGTGGGAGAAGTTGCACGGGCTGCATGGGACCAGTGCTGGGCTGAGATCATGGGGTTAGTGATGGCAGCGATCCAGGTGCCAAGGATTTTGGCAGCATGGCCTCAACGTTGAGCAGGCCCATACCATCACTATGGCGAGGGCCAAACATGACATCCAGGCGCACCGGCGGTGGGTGGCCTAACCAAAGCCACCCTTGCAGAAGGGCGTAAAGTGACTTGAAGAAACATGGGAAAAAAGCAATGGCGTGGGCTCCAAACCAAACTTATGAGAGGAGCATAGAGTTGTCTAGCATTACCCTGCCTGTAAGGGAGGTGTGATGGGCTTTGAGGGAAGCTATGCGTTTCATAATGTTGTCCAGAATATGGTTTTTCATTACCGTTGAGGCGTACATTCCTGCCTCCAGCTACACCCCCAAATGGTGGACAGGGCTAACGGTGGGGCGTGGCACAAAGGGTAGTATGAGCGAGGCGAAGTGGGGTGGGCAGGGCAAGCGGTCCCATGCGCTAGTTGACAAGGCAGTTAGGCAATGGGGCGCTGGGACCCAACGGGCTTGATACTGACCAAGGAGAACAATTTCGGTTTTAGAGGCGTTGAGTGCTGCATTACTTAACCTGGAGTAAACCTGGATAGTATCTTCAAGCGCGCGTGCATCATGATTGTTATACACCCCCAACCACACAATCATCATCAAACGCCAACATCTTGACCGCTACTTGGCCTTGCACATGGACACCAGTAAGGCGAGCATTCACATTTTGAAGAAGTGGGTCAAGGCTAAAGTTATACAAGAGTGGGCTAAGAGGTTCCCCTTGGCGTAGGCCCCTTTGAGGGAGAACTCATCCGTGAGGAAGCCAGGGTCACGCACAGCCATTGTGGCAGACTCCATTAGCAACATCACTCAATTAATGAAGCGAAGGGGAGGCGGAACTTGTGGAGGCAGGCTCTGAGGTACTCCCATTTGACTATTTCATAGGCTTTTTCTGGTCTAAAAACACAAGTGCTCCAGAAGTAGTGCATTGACAGACGTTGGCTACGGTGTGTATATTGTCCCAAATTGACCTTTTGGGGATGAAACTGAATTGTTTAGGGGAAATGAGAGCAGAGGCAACAACCCCTAGACGGTTAGTCATGATTTTAGCAAAAAGTTTTGTGTCTGTGTTAGTAAGAGAAATTGGGCACCAGTTGGCCAAGTCCAGCTTATCCTCTTTCATGTACAATGTAATCTTGAAGGCCTCTTGCCCTCCAGGCAGGAGGCGTTTTTCAAAGGCATTGGTTCAGAGAGGCAAACAGCAAGGAGAAAAAATCTCGAAATACTTCTTATAGAACTCATTAGGGATGCCGTCTGGTCCTGGGAATTTTCTATATGGTGCACCGTATATGGAGGACCAGAGTTTGTCCCAAGTAATCAAATTCATCAACTACATGAACGGAGAAATGGTACGGATGTGTGCACTTTTGAGAAAAATCAACTTTTTGGCTGGCAAAATTGGATCAGATCAATACAATTTGTAGTAATAATTTTGTATTTTAATTGCCACTTGAGCTGGCATATCTGCAATGGAGTGGCCTGGCCTTTGCACCTGTGTGCAGGCCAAACTCTGGTGCAGTGCAAAGAATTTTGAAAAAAGTAAGTGGAGCTTGTATCGCCCACTGTAATATGCTTTGATTTATAATGAACATAAACCCAATGCTTGTGTTGTCTCACCAGTGCACTGAGGCGAGCGGACACTTCTGCCCACTTGTGATCCTAAGCTAGGCTGTACCCACAGCGGGGACGTTGGACTCCAGGTGGTCCAACTATGCCATTGTGCACAAAATGACCACCGAGGCAGCCTGTGAATAGCAGGAGGAGAGGTGGCGATCCTAGCGGATTGTGCTCGCCTTAAAGGTTGAACAGGCTGAATTTGGATCTGCAAATAATGGTGCAACAAACTCCAGAGCTGAGGTCACAGATTCCACCTATGAGAAAAATCTTGGCAACACAATTTCAGCTGAGCAAAGTTTGCACTATTTTGGTGCATGGGCTGCTGGGTTGAATAAATGGAAGGAAATTGATACCATCCTGTGGTCAGAATATTGATTTTTGTTGGGTTGAAGTGGGAAATTTGGGTATGAAATAAAACGGCGCAAGAATAAGATCAATGCGGGTTATGGACCTTAACAGGCCATTGTGTATGCGGGGGCGTGACATATTAGTGAGTAGCGGAGCATGGCATGGCAAGGTATCAATCAACCCTAGGGTGGCTTTAAGAATGTGAAGTTCAATGTTCCCCTGTGGGGGTGTAGGCAATAAGGGCCAGTAGTCTGTGGATGGGTTCATCCAGCAGCTAATGTCTCCAACGATGAATGGGTCAGGGGGTAATGGAAGGGAATTGACTGGCAAGAAAATTTTTTGACGTTCTTGCGCACAGGTTGGGGCGTAAATGTTAATGACAGTGTGCACTTCATCCCATGAAAAGGTGACAAATAAGGATGCAGCCATTTAGTTATGTCTGTGATGAAATAAATTTAAAACTGAGTTTCACTTAAACTAGCACCTCACAGTGCATAGACCAAAAGGAGAGGGAGGGGAGGATCATGGTTTTCCATGATTCCTCAGTACCACGCGGACAGTGGGTTTCCTGAATGGACAGGATGTCCACGGGTAGATATTTTGTAAAAAATTCGATTTTCTAGCCCAGAATGGTGAGACCTTGAGTCCAGCGATGTTCAACGTCCCTGTTGAGATTATGGGTTTTGCTTCAGAGGGCTGGTTCTTCTTTAGATGCAGAATAAAGCTTCGTGCATCTATTGTGTGAGGACAATAGACAGGATGGTGTTTATAAATTTAAAATATAGCTTCTTGGTAGCACTTAAATCATATACCCTGTAATTTACTTGGACGATGGCACGCCGCCCTGATCCTACTGATCCCAAGTAAATACTGACTAATACAAAGTAAAATACTAACGCAAAAAAGTTTATAAGTTAAATTATAAACTAATCCAAAAGTTGAATGTTCTTTATTAGTGTCAACTTAATGATTATATATAGGGTTTGATGTTCACCACATCTTACCCATGACATCTCATTTTCAGTGGCACTTGACCATGTAAAAAGTTTGTAAGAACGTCTACAAATACTTCGACTCAGGGCATCATGCTCAGCCTCAGGGTCAGAGTAAATACTGTCATCATTCTTGAGATGACATTTCAGATATGTCTTCAAAAAGCTGAACTGATTCACTTTCACATATAATCCGCAGCACATACCAAGGCGATTCATATCACTAATTAGTAATTAATTTGATCAAAAACTTGACTGACATTAAAAACTAATTTTGACATAGACCAACAAAGCCACGTGCCCAAGTCATTTAGTTGGCTATTATTTTAAGTCTGACCAAACCAACAAAGCCCCCATACCCATGTCATCATAGTCAAATATTATTAAGTGAAATTGCTAGGCCGCAAATCCCAAATTTGGATATACTTAGGATACACCTGATCCATAATCGCTGATATCTGATATGATCAAATATTTGATGATTAGGTCCATTCAATCACTCAACAGTCCCTAAAGTAAAGGCTTCATCCATTACACCTTAGGTGTGAGGGGAAGGGCACCTGAGCCCTTCATCCTTCTCATTTTCATCATGGCGCTGCTTGGCACTGTGGGTATTCAATGATAAGGAGTATATGTTAGTATGGTTAGTTTTAGCAGTGGGGTTCATGTTGGCTTTTGTCTTCGCTTTTTTCCCTGTTGTGGGATGAGTTTTTTGTGGTGTGTGCATTTGTGGTAAACCATTGCTTGGAGGTGGAATTTTGGCAGGATTGTTGGTGAGTGACTTGGTCCCAATTGATTCTTGGGCTCATTAATCAGGTGAAACTGATTAGCCCATCAGGTATTCAGCTTGGGTGGCCCAAATTGGCTTGGGCGTCCCATTCTGATTGGTTGAGGGATTTGTGAGCTGCTTCCACCACAAATGTCTCAATGTCCTCCTGGATCTGGGCTGACAGGATTGTGGACGTGGTCTTGGCCACCTCCTTGGCTGCTGCCTTATGGGCCTGCCTGGCCTTCTTCCAATCTTGTGGGGACACTGGTTTTACTTAAAATGTAGCAGCCTTGCGCACCCCATGGGAAGCCTGCATTGGTGTCTAGTGTCAGTTCATATTGGGCTTCTGCACTGCACATTGCTTCCAAGAAAATTTCTTGATTAGTAATACCCTCTTTTGCAGGGCAGGTGTGGGCCTTGTGATTAAAAGTGTGACAGAATGTGCAGATGGGAGGTGCGCTATCAATGGTGACCTGGAACGGATGGTTGCTTTGCCCATTGATTTTGATAAAAGTGGTGTGTGGGATTTGGGTTAATCCTCAGCTATCCCCGCAGATGGGGTGAGAATAGCAATCGCTTTGACTGTGACAGGTTTGGCATTAGTGTAAAGCATTGCTTTTTTGAAGAATTGTATTTCTCCATATATGGTGAGCCCAGCCTTCAGGTGGTGCTTGAGCACGGTGCACTTGATCATTTTGGATAGAAAGTTTAAAGTCACAAAAATTTGATTCTATTTAGTCCAGCGGGTGCACTTCATTTTGACTACCATTGACCATCTGGGAGATCTACAACTATGCGCACCTTTGCAGCTTTGGTCACCGCTTCCTTATTTTTGAAGCCAAGATCCAGCCAACCACATGACATTGAAAGGGGTGCTACTTGCACTACATTCAGGAGATGTGTGTGTACATCTCCACAAAACATCTCCCAAAGCGCCGTTTGCTGATTATCCAGGAAAACACAGACCTGTGTTCCACTGACAATGGTGGTTGGGAGTGCGGCATTTTGATGAACTGGTTGCAACGTGCTTTCCAAGCCAAAATTTCTGGGGAAATGATAACCAATAGTTTTTTATTACAATTTTTTCTATTCTGCTGGACTCGCTGAGGCGTTTACAAAATTTGGTTGACATGGGGCCAACACCTGTGCTCTAACTTTATTTGACCAACTGCTTCCTGACATTGGCACCAATTAATCTCCTCAATGAGATTATCAAACTTTACCTAGACTTGAATTGAATTTGTTGCAAAAGTGTTTGCAACAAGAGAGAAAAGTTTAATTTTTTTAATTAAAAATGATTCAATTCAAATTTGATTTTATTTTATTTTATTTATTTTGATTAGGTATTCAATTTTACTTATTTCAATATGATTAAAAGTATAATAATTTTTGATTTAGATTAAATTCAATTCAATTTTTTTTAATAAATTTTTAGTCATTCTTTTTATGATTTTACTTAAGTCATAGTTGCATTAAGGGTTGTTCTATGCACTTTTGGGGTCATGTGGGCTCTAAAACTATAGTTCATATTCAGTAACCTTAATAAATAAAATAATTACCTTACATCTCTAATTAAATGAGGTATTCATTCCATTATAGTATAAAGAAACCATGATAGCTAAGAGTAATCTTGAGCTAGCATGGAAGGTTCTAAATAAACTTGATTTTTTGTCATTTATTTTAGCTATGATTATCTGGAACCTGGTACCTTTATTACAGTTCTTCCCTTTCAGTGTGCTGATAATGATTGTGATTCCAACTTCTCAGGACCATCTGCCACCTTCCAATCAGAACCCTTTGTCAAAATTATTAAAGTTTAACTTTCCATGGGGAGAACCTATCAGTAATCAGCAAATATTATCTATCATGTATCTTTATGCACCCCTTTTCCTTCTAGGGTATATTAGTGTTCCTGATTTTAATTTATATTTCATAAAACATTTAGGACGCCACTCTCTTCTTTCTCGCCTTTCACAAGTTCTCAAGGTAGGAGTACCAGTAACCACAAACTTAACTAAATATAATAGAAATGGTCTTAAAATCCATATTTAGGGAAAATTCACCTCCAAGCTGGTGCCTTACAATACAATAACTTCAATACTGGTTGGTTGTCGCGCTTCTTCCAGATGTGCTTTCAGGTACTAACACTGGGGAGACTGACATAGTAATTGATTGCAGGAGGCTTAGCGCATCACAGTCAGTCATGAGGACAGGGGCTTTGTAAGATGCAGCAATGGGTAAGACTTTAATCACTTTCTAAAACAAAAACTTAAATAAAAACAAGATAATTAACAAACTCCGCTAAAAAGTACTTTATTAAAAATAAGAAGGTACTTTTTATAGTACTGTTTAAAGGGAAAGGGAGATCATTATTCACTGTGAATGGCAAATAGTGATTCTTTAATCATTCTTATAACCAAGTGGTTTGTCCATCATTGTGTCCTAAGTGGAAGGTCAGCTGAGCTTCTTGATCTCCTGGTAATAGTTTCATAGAATAAGTTAAAATAATAGTACCCTCAAGCAGGAGCTCTTCAATATTCTGGTATAGAGGTCCAATTTGCTAGATTCCAGATTGAAGCGCTGTTAGAGATATTGTGATCCTTAGGCCACTAATGATGGAATTTGGTAAATGTGACTATAAAATTAGGTAAAACATCTGTAAATAATATGAAAATGATTAACAGCCGGATTTGAAGTAATTTAATTAATTCTCTAAATTCAAAGTCTAAATTGATGATATGGGATTAAACCTTAATTTAGGACTAATGGGACCATTTGAGTAACTTGAAGGCCAATAATATATGTCATACTATGTCAATCTTATCCACAGGACAAGGCTTACATCTTTCATGGGAAGATTCTGAGAATGTTTCATTCAGTACAGTTCCGGCGGTTTAATGGTCACACCTATCAGCATATTATTGTAACAAATTAAATTCCCTTGATTATTGAATTTTGACTCAATTTAGATTTTCTAAATTCCAGAGTAAAATTGTTTAAAAATATTTTAGTTAGTGGTCAGGTTTGCGCGCTGGGTTGTGCCTCTCCCAGATTATTGATTAGGTTTTTACAATCCTAATCAATGGTTTGGGTGAGGCCTTGAGGGCAAACGTAAAAGGTCGCGCCTGCTAATTCTGAAGCTCACTTCAGAATTCTACCATTTATCCTTCCCTGAGGAGCATTGTCAGTTGCTCCTCAGATAGATTCTGCTTGGTTAGGCCCTTTATATTGTGAATAAAAAATAAAGTTACTTTTGGGGGATTTCATACCTTGAAACCTTTTCATCTTTTTTGGCACCAAGGAGTATCCGTGTGGATGGGTCAGACCAACCACAAATTAGCCCTCAACCAACTCAACGTTAGTAAATTTTGGCGTTGTCAGTGCACCAAATTTTTACTAGCACTATGTTGATGTACTTTAGTGCTGTCAGTGCATTAAAGCATTTTTCATTTTTCAGCAGTCAGAACTGGAATTACTCTGATTATAACATTGTTATGAAGTTAATGTGCTTTGCATGCCACCAAATCCCAGTTCAGCTGGCCTCAGTGGTCACTTAGGTCCTGGATTTTGAGGAACCAGCACCGTTGGGAGCTGGTTAATGATGGCAACTTTGGACCCAAAGTGAAAGTCAGCTGGAGTTCCCAGTGGGGCATCCCGCTCACCAGGAATTTGTTAAGCAACAAGGGGACCAGTCCCAGAAGGGCTCCCTCACTAAGAGAAAGTCCAGCTGGAAAGGTAATGGCTGTCCAGCTGCACTGGACTGCATGCCCCTCTTGCACTTCAGTTGGAAAGATCGCCTTCCTGTTTGAGATGGGAAGACCATCACCCACTGGAGCTGGGGCGCACCAAGCTAAGTTCTGGGTGTGCTTTCTCGCGCCAGGTGGACTGATTCTAGCAACCCAGTCTAAATTCGCCCTTGCCGTTTGTCTTTTCCCATGAGGGGCACATTGTTTCTCCAGGTTTATTTCACTGGGGCTCAGAGTGACTCACCCCAGGGAGCCCTCATGGTTGCGGCCTCCCACTTTAAGCCCCTCTTTGAGGAAGGGCCATTCTCTATAGAGGGGTTATGTACCAGCCAATATTTTCTTGATCATTGCATTTTGACTCGGGTTTGCATTTTCAAATCCTGAGTCAAAATATGTGTTTACTTTTGGCAGATTTTACTGATTCCGCCAAACAAGTTGCGCAGGGTAACCTCCACTAAGAAATGGATGAGCGATATGAGGATTACTGGTCCTCAATAAGAAATAATAACAAAGACTTTATAATGAGCTATTGCCCCAACAATACCACTTATTCAATAATAAATTTAATGGCTACTTCTGTCACTCTTTTTTACTATCCTCTTTCTTTGTAAAAATCTCTTTCTTTTCACTCTCACAATCAACTCTTATTATTCATTATTCCTTGACAGATTCAACGTTCTCCGCTTATTAAACTCTATATTTTCTATGATCTAGGGTTTTCATTTTGCATACTAAAGGCTTTGACAGGATTCCCCACTTTTTGCCAAACCCATATTTCTTTGATCAAAATCACTTTTCATTGACATAATCAATTTCTCAATTTATAGCCTCACCTTAAATCTTGTTTATGATCCGCTGGAACTATAACTTATTGTCCAGTCATATTGAAATCTTGACATTACCCCCCTGACTGGATTATAAACTCATTTTGCTTGTATGCCCAAAGAAACTCTGCATGAACTCAGTTAATAATCCAACCACCTGTGGGTTTCTTAATATATAGTCATCAACATCAGTCTTCTCAATTATCTCAAATGGTCCAACCCATATACTGGCAAGCTTTTTCCTTCTTCCAAACCCATGTTGGTCATGAAACAGAACACGATCCCTTACCTGAACTGTGGGAGGCTTCTGCATCTACCTTGGTCGGCTGCCTGATCCTAAATCTTCTTAGACTAACTAGTGTAATATGCTTCAGTTTGAAGTTTAATTTGCATGTCTATTAAGGCAGACATGTAGCGTTGGTGCTCTACTCCGCCAGTATCTTCCACACAGGAATAAAGCAATGCTGGCAAAGCTGTTTGTCTTTCATAGAGCAATTGAAAGGGACTTTTCCCTATTGTCATTGATGATAGCTAATATTGTACATGAAGACAGCTGTGGATAACAGTGTACTCCAATTCCAAAGGCAATACTTTACAAGGTTTCATATAATATTTACAAAAGTGGCGTTGACCCATTCTACCATTCCATTAGATTCAGGTGATAGGGTGTAGTTAAGATCCCATAAATTGCCATTAGTTTGTTCAACTTAGGCAGGATATGTGATGTTAAATAATTATGTTGTCCGTGAGGATAAATTTCAGACAACCATGTCGCTGTATTGCACACTCCATGATACTTGGCGGTAGTGACAGTCCTAAATCATTGATCGTCCTTGCTTCCACCCATCTGGCAAATGGTCAATGGCTACTAAAAACTTGAAGCAGATTAGCCTGTTGGCAGAGGCTCCACTGCATCTATAGAAACTGTATGCCATGCAAAATGAGGCTTTTACCATCTGTTAGGTGTTCTTCCTGTGGAATGTTATATACACTTGGCTCTGGTGACAACAAGTAACTGTTTCAAGCACGTCATAGTGCATAATATCCCAATAGTAATGAGGTTGCAAGAACTCCAGCATTGTTCACAACACCTCGTGGCTTACTGCTCTATTGCACCATAATAATTGCAGGTCTAATGGAAGGTTTTGAGAAACTCAGTGTCAATTTTCCAATCTGCTTATATAGTTTCCCATCGCGAATGAAGGTATCCTGTCTAAGCCCATCCAACACTTTAAACACTTACAGCAGCTCATTGTGATATTTGCCCACCACCATCTTCTCATACATGATTTCCAATAATTCGTTATAATGGAGATAGTTAGTAATTTTGAGAGACAGTCCGATTTCTGGTGTTTTGCCCCTGGTTGGTGTACAACCTCAAAGTTATATGCTTAGAGCTTCAAGGCCCATGTGCGAGCCATCATTCAGGTTCACAGAGATTCTGCTGCCAATGCAAGGAAGCATGATCCGTTGCCACTTTAATTTCACCCTTGAAGGTACACTTAGAACTTTTTATATGCATATATTACTGCTAAGCACTCCGCTTGGTCATGGTGTGATTTTGTTAGGACCTTTTAAGCTTCAGTTACAACACGCCATGAGATGTCCACACTGTCATCATCCTTTTAGGATAGCATGGCCCCTATGGCGGAAAGAAAAGCATCCATTTTTACAATAGTTTTCTTCTTAATAATTTAGTTGTATTGAAAAATGGGCGCTAGCCAACGTGGTTTGTATGAAATTGAAAGCGTTTTGACATCCTTCAGTCCAGTCAAAGGGGACATTCTTCTTTAATAGTACAAAAAGCGGAGCTTCAATACAGCTGAAGTTGGGAATGAACCTCTGGTGGTAATTGACTATCCTCAAAAACACCTAAATATTGAACTTATTATCCGCTGAGTCATCTTGCATATAGCTTCCACTTTACCAGCCAATGACTAAGACCTTTGTCATCTACCACAAACATGATGTTTTCAACTTCTCTTTAAATAAGTGACACTTTTGAGGCTTAATTTTTATGTTAGCTTCAGAGAGTTGGCGAAACACTTGTTTCAAGTGATTGAGATGATCCATGATGCTTTAGAAAACACATTAATACCTTCAAGGTAGACTAGAATGCACGTCAGCTTCAGGTCACCCAAAATAGTGTCCATAGCCCACTTGACGTAGTTGAGGTATTTCGCAAAACCTGTGGCATTTGTGTAGGCTGAAACAAACCTTTTGAGTTGATTAAAAACACTTCTCTTGTTCCACTACTGGCAACTTGATTCACCAGTACCCCAATATCTAGTCCTTAGTGGAGAAATATTTGGCACCGCCTAGATGATCTAAAGTATTGTCAATTTGTGGAAGAAGGTACAGCTTTTTTACGTTGCTATTAAGCTTCTGGTAGTCAATCACTAACCTATTAGTGCCACCTTTCTTCTTGACAATTAGCATCAGGGGCGCTCATGGACTCTTGACGGCTCTAACATTCCATGGTCTAACAACTTATATATCTCAGTGGATACAACTTCTTCCACCACCTTGGAGCGAGGATAGGCTGGGACCAGATAGGAGAGTGACCCTCGTGTCCAACAAATGCACAATCCCATGTGCACATACCAAATTGTGATCATCAGATGTGAAAATAGTCTGAGACTTCTCATACAGATTCATCGCCCTGTCCTTCTAGTCCTCCAACAGACCAGTTAGAGCCTCAAGCAGAACCACAGTCATTATGCTGGATGAGCGTTTTAAAGGTAGCCCAAGATATTCAAAAAAATTCATGTATCCGTTGAACCTCATCAATAGGAGTCAGATGCAGATAAGCCAACACTTGATGCTTTTAACCTTTTTTAGACTCCTTCTGCAGGTTCTCAAATAACACCTTATTTCCCCTTGACCTGGTAATAGAAGCCCAGGAGCCACACGGGGTTTGATCTGCGATTGCTAATAGGGCCCTATAATCTCACTATATAGGCCTTCCAAGATATTTATTTTGAGCTCTGTCCCAATTATGACCTGATGCCCAGAAGGTATGCTTAAAGCACTCAAAGTTCGCAGCGGAATACCGTTGTACTTGTAAATTTGGGTAGGAAGCGCTCAGGTCCTCCGCTTTATCTGCTAATACATACAGCAATCACCTCATCACTATATACAAGATTTATTTGAATGGAGCAGATTGAGTCTTCTGGGATTCCACTAGAAGTAAAGTAGATGGAGATCTGTTGGCATAGGATACTTATGGGTTCATCCGCCATATTGACAAAGGCCCAAAGTGCCCCATAAATGCAGCGCCATTCAATACATTATAGTTAATATTAGGCAACACCACTGCTGGAGCAGATGCACTAACTGACCTGAACCTGAAAGGCAACGTACTGTATACGCCCTCTGACACAGTACTCTGTGCCGCCGTGGTCCTGTACACAACTGTGGTCCACATTTTGTTTCAACAGAAGCTTATCTACAAGCTTGGTGGATATTATATTGATAGGAGCGCCAATATTGATAATTGCTAGCCTTTAATATTTTTTACAAAAATGTCACAGTATGTACACTCCAAATAAGAACCGTTGGGGTTTAATACATAAACATCCAATGTCTTTTTGCTAACCAGAAAAGTGAGAATTCTGGCACCAACATGAGGTTACTCTTGGGCAATTTTCTCTACTGGAATCACCATGTTCACCCCTCCAGAGCTGTGACATAGGTGAAGTTTCACCATTGACTGTACCATTCTTCTCAGGGATCTGCCAGGCGCATGGCTTTTTCACATCTTGGCAAGAATCTGTGTCCGCATTATTAGATTCTCTCCCTTGGCTTGAGTCCAATATATTAAAGGGGATCTGTTGATATAATAAATCAAGGTGAGTATCATAACTGACATAAGATGACTCATGCAAATTATTAGGGACAAATGGGTTTGAACCAACAGAAGTAGAGTGTCCCATCTTTACTCCACATGACCTTTTCCTTGTTTGTTTAGAACAACCAGTACTGCATTAACTTCTAGTTTTCTGGGACAGTAGTTTTATACTGGCCTCGTTGACCACATGAGGAACAAGAGTTGTAAATGGCACTCGTCTCCGCATCACACCCATGGATCCAGTTCTGTAATTAATTGATATATTGTAGTTCAGCCAAGGACAAGCTGGTTGACGATGAAAGCTGAAAGGACTTGCCAGAGCGTTATAGAGTTATGTGTTCCCCAAAGGATTAAAACCAAGTCGTTGTTGTTTCAACATTAATGGGTATTAATTAGCAATTGCAGGGGCTTACTGTTCCACATTGGGAGCACTAAAAGTGATAGATAGACGGCGTAAATGACTGCAATCTTTAATAGCTTGGCGTCCTCTTAAAGAATGTAAGACATAGCATTATACAGTTCTCATATAGCTTAACAGACACTATCATCGCTATGCCCACCTGCTCAAAATTTAAGATATTTGCTCCCACTAACACATGAGTCTCAGCTAAGAAACGCTTTGCAAAATTCCATCAAGGACTCATTCTTTTAAAGCTGAATTTTCAAAAACTCTGTCTTATCCTGCGCCATTTTTGCCACACTCCCAAACAGGCGGATCACAGTCTCCTTCATCTCTTAATGTGTTATGGTACTATCCTTAGGGTAACACGTGACCAGGTCAACACTTGTGACATCTAAAGTTTAAATTTAAATTTATTGCAGGGAAGGCCGACCATGGGACAGACACTTCTGAATATGACTCAGGACAGATAAACTTAGTACCGGGGAGGCACCCCAGAGAAGCGATGCTATCTCTTGTTGCCAGCGGGAACGCCACTTATGGGGAGGGGAGGGAACGTGTGAAGGGGCCGTAGCCACTATTGAGCACTTGTGGAGGAAGGGGTCTGATTTGATGAACCAGACTGGGAACCAGGAGGAGACCAGCTGTCAGCGACGTGGTGGGAGGTATCCAAACATCCACGCTTGAAAGTGGTCCACCAAATGAGACCAGAATCTGTGGACAGTTTCTGGGAGGGTGGGGGTGGAGCCTGCGATGGCATCTAAGACATCGTGTGGATGGTCCACATGGCGATTGCAACCACCAGAGCATGGAGGGAGGGTGGAAGGGAGGAGGCCATTGATAGAGCAAACATATCTCTTGACAGACTGAAGGGATGCGTTTGATCCTGGCCCAGCAGACGTTGAACTTCGCGCCATATCACTTTAGAGGTGGGGCACTTCTCCAGGCGGTGGAACAGAGTTCCATAATGGCCGCACACGACACAGGATGAGTGTAAAGCGTTAGAGCGCTCAGCTGTATGATACACCCACCTCAGGCAGCGCACACAAGGGGCGGACTTGAGGCTGCAACAAAGGGTGATGTACATTTTTCCAGATTGTTCTTTGGGTCTCAATGGAATAAGGGATGTCCATCATGTCCAGGTAGTCCACCCTGGATAGGACATATGGCCGAATGGGATCACGCCATCATGGATGGGTAGCCCCTATACCTCTTGTATGAACTGAGGGGAGGGGCGGCCCCTTTGGGTTGTATGTCCACTAATACGAATTCTCCACTCTGCGCTCTGCATGGAGAGTAGGATTTGTTTGTAGTGGGTTTTTATCCCGTGAGGACCTGTGGCCGATGTGTGTGATGCGAGGTATTTCATCAGGGAGTGGGGGTTCGATGGATTGTTGAGGCCCAAGGCTCAGGAGAAGTTGGAGCGGGCTGCGTGGGACCAGTGTTGGGATGGGAGTGTAGGAGCGGTGACGGCCGCGATCCAGGTGCCCAGAATCTTGGCAGCATGGGCTTTGAAGTCAAGCAGGCCCATGCCACCATGATGATGAGGGCCAAACATGACCTCTAGCCGCACTGGTGGAGGGCGGCCTGACCAAAGCCATCCTTGCAGCAGGGCATACAAGGATTTGAAGAAGCTTGGGGAGAAGGGGATGGCGTGGGCTCCAAACCAGACTTTGGATAGGAGCATAGAGTTGGCTAAAACAACCCTGCCAGTAAGGGAAGTAGGGTGGGCTCTGAGAGAGGCGATTTGCTTCGTCACGTTGTCCAGAATACGGCACTCCATTACTGCTGACGCGTATCCGCCTGCCTCCATCCACACGCCCAGATGGCGCACCAGTCCTATGGTAGGACTTGGCACGAAGGGGAGCACCTTTATAGCGGTGTGTGTTGAGTTAGTAAGGCGTGGATGTGGGCGAGCAGATGGGCCAGGTTGGGAACTAATTGCTGGGGCCCAGCAGTTCTGAAACCGACCAAGGAGGATGAATTCAGTTTTGGAGGCGTTCAGTGCCGCGTTGCTTACCCGGGAATATTCCTGGATGAGGGCTTCAAGCGCGCGTGCATCTTGATTATTAGACACCCCAACCACACAATCATCTGCGAACGCCAATATCTTGACTGGGGCTTGGCCTGGCGCATGGACCCCAGTGAGTTGGGCATTCACATTTCACAGTAGTGGGTCAAGGCTGAAGTTGTATAAGAGTGGGCTGAGGGGGTCCCCTTGTCGCAAGCCCCTTTGAGGGCGGGCTACTTCTGTTAGGAATCCAGGGCCACGCACTGCCATTGTTGCAGATTCCATGAGCAGCATCACCCAGTTGATGAAGCGAGGGGGTAGCGGAATTGATGGAGGCAGGGCCTTTTGTATTCCCAGCTTACTCTATCATAGGCCTTTTGTTGGTCCAAAAATACAAGTGCCCCAGAGGCTGTGGATTGACACACATTAGCCACAGAGTGCACGTTATCCCAAATCGACCTTCTGGGATGAAACCAAATTGTTCTGGGTAGATGGTGGCAGATGCTACAGTCCCTAAACGGTTAGCCATAATTTTTGTTAAAATTTTGGTGCCTGTGTATGTTAGAGAAATGGGGCACCAGTTGGCTAAGTCAAGCTTATCCCCTTTCTTGAAGAGTATGACAGTAAAGGCCTCATGTCCTCCTGGTAGGAGGCGCGTTTCCAACAGGCTTTGGTTAAGTGAGGCGAGCAGAAGTGGGGATATATATTTGAAATATTTTTTGTAGAACTCATATGGAATGCCATCTGGGCCTGGGCATTTTCAGTTTGGCGCACCGCGAATGGCTGTCCATAATTTGTTTGGAGTAATTAAATTCATTATTTCCGGGTATCAGAAAATGGTGCAGATATGAGCTCAGTTGAGAAACTCTGCCACTTTGGCCGGCTGAATTGGTTTGGCTTGGTACAACTTGGAGTAATATTATTGCGTTTCAATTGCCACTTCAGCTGGTATATCTGCAATAGAATTATCCGATCTTTGCACCTGTGTGCAGGCCACGCTCTGGTGTGGTGCAAAATTTTTTTTAAAGAAATATGCGGTGCACTTGTCACCCTTTGTGATGCGTGTGGCCCTGTATTTACCAAACCCAATGTTTGTGTTGCCTTTTGAGTGCGTTGAGGTAAGTGGCTGCCTCCACCCACTTCTGGCCCCATGCAGGGCTGTATCCTGTAGCTGAATGTTGGACTCCATGTGTGCCAATTCTGCCAGAGCACGCGAGATAACCGCCAATGTGGCTTGTGAGCGTCTGGAGGAGAGATGGCGAGAGTGGCGGATGGTGTCCTCTTTAGTTGCCCATGTGGAAATGGGGTCCGCGCAAAATGGTGCAACAAACTTTTTGCCAAAGTTGCCTCTTCCACCCACGTGGAAAATCCTGGCAACGTGATCTCGGGGGGGCAGATTTTGCACCAATGTGGGGCCTTAGTAACTGTGACAGGTAGGTGGTAGGTTATCGAGACCAGTCAGTGGTCAGAGAATTCCATTTTTGTTGTTTTGAAGTGGGAGATGTGGGGTTGGAATTTCGCCGGCATTAAAATAAGGTTGATGCGGGTCATGGACCTTAATTGGCTGTTGTGGATGTGGGTACATGTCATGTTTTAGAGCAGCGGGGCATGTCACGGCAGTGCATCTATTAACCCAAGGGTGGCCTTTAGAATGCATAGTTCTACATGACCATGTGGGGCGTGGGGTGAGGGAGGCCACCGGTCCATTGGTGAGGTTAGCCAACAGTTCATGTCACCAACTAGGAAAGAATCAGGGGGTAGCGGGAGGGATTTGACCAATGAGAAAAATTCCTGACGCTCATGTGCACCGTTTGGGGCATAGATGTTGATGATTGCATGTGCTACGTCAGCCCACGAGAAGGTGACGACGAGCACTTGGCCATTTAGTAATGTTTCTGAGGATACAAATTTGAAAAAAATATATTTTTCTGAATTAGCACCCTACAGTGCTTCAACCAAAAGGATAGGGATGGGAGGAGCATTGTTTTCCAAGTTTCCTCAGAACCTCGTGGACAGTGGGACTCCTGGATGTCCAGGATATCCACGGGTAAATTGTGTTGTAAAAACTCAGTTTCCTGCCCGGGATGGGGAGCCCTTGAGTCCATTGATATTCAACGTCCCTAAAGTGAAGGTTCCCCCATTGCACCTTAGATGCGAGGAGGTGGGCCCCTGGGCCCACCAGCCTCTTCAAGGTCCCCACGGGCTTTCACAGCAGCGCAGGTGTCATCAGCAATGCTATTGGAGTTTTTGTTGATTTTTGCAGAAAGAGTTATGTTGGCTTTAGCCTTCTCTTTTTGTTTTCCCGACGTCAGACGAATTTTTTGTGGTGCGGATGAGTTCAGTGCACCATTGATGGTTCAAAAAAAAATTCAGTTGGGATAGGTCCCAAGTCAGTTTTGACCAGAGCTTAAGTGCAATGATTGGGTGAGATTGAGTCTCCTATCAGATCCTCAGATTGAGTGGCCTACTCAGCATGGGCTTCTCAATCTGATTGGTTGATGGATTCCCGAGTTGCTTCTGCTGCAAAGGTTTCCATGTCCTCCTGGCGTTGTGAGTGTGGGATAGTGGTGGTGGCCTTGGCCATTTCCTTGGCTGCAGCCCTATGTGCCTGCTTGGCCTTCTTCCGTTCTTGCGGGGAGATAGGCTTTATTAATAGGTAGCAGCCTTGTGCTCCTCACGGGAAAGCCTCCTTGGTGCTTGCGGTTGGTTTGTAGTGCGCCTCTCCATTGGCCATGGCCGCTGAGGGGTGCTCTTGGAATGTGACGCCCTCCTTGATGGGGCACACGTGCACCTTATGGCTGAACGCGTCACAGTGGGTGCAAATGGGGGGCGCGCTGTCCACGGTCACCCAGAATAGGTGGGTGGTATGCCCTGCAATATCAATAAAAGTGGAGTGTGGGATCTGGGTTAGGTCCTTCACGATCTCCTCAGTTGGGGTCAGAACTGCGATGGCTTTGCCGGTGCACAGGTGTGGCATCAGCGTGAAACATTGCATTTCAAAAGATTGTATTTTGCCATATATGGCGAGACCATCTTTCAGGTGTTGTTCCAAAATGTCACGTTTTACCGTAGTAGGCAAAAGGTCAAACATGAGGAAAATTAGGTTTGATTTTGTCCATCTGGTGCATTTAGTTTCGACAACCCATTGCCCTTCAGGGAGGTTGACCAAAATGCGCACCACTGCAGCCTCATCTGCTGCTTTTTTGCTTTTGAAACCTTGGTCCAGCCAACCGCATGACATGGAGTGAGGTGCAACGTACACCGCGGTTGGGAAAATTTTGTGTACATCTTCACAAAATTTTTCCCATAAGGCTGTTTTTTGGATGTCTAGATACACGCAGACTCCGAATTCCACTGATGAAAGTGGTTGGGAGTGTGGCGTGTTGATGTACTGGTTGCATCATGCTTGCCATGCGAGTTTCTCCGGAGAAATTGTGACCGCCAGTTTTTTAAGATTTTTGTCTATTCCACTGGATTCTCTGGGGCGTTTTTGAACGTTGGAGGCCGCGGGCCTTCCACCTGCTCCTCTTACCTTGCTTGCCCAACTGCTCCCTGACATGGGCGCAGACTAATCTCCTCTGTGAGATTATCAAACTAGATTCAGTCTTAAATTGAATAGGTTAAAAGTGATTGCAACGAGAAAGAAAAGTGGCTTATATTTTATCAAGAAATTGCGACATCTATAGTTGATAACAACAGTTTAGCCTTCCGCCAATTGGAAGCCCCCTCTATGGCAAATTAAAACCACTTGAAAATTTTATGTATGTTTCTTTCATGGTTAAATTGTAGGTTGTCATTGCAAATCTCCTCTACCTGACAACCTTATATAACCTACACTCTGCACAGTATAGCCACTCAGTAGTGCTATTAAGAGGTCTGCAAGATGGCTGGTTTGGTCACCTACCAGATGCATCTGATGAGAGTCCTGGTTGGGCTTCTTGGTTATACTTTTGTTTTCTAAGAAAAGCATCTTTTGAGTCTGGAGTAGTGTATCCAAGGCAAGCTTCAGTTCTGCGTATAGAGACAATTCAAAGGTCTGAGGCAGTACCCCAAGGCGACATGGTTGCGCCGTGGCTTTGGAAATATAAAGTTATTTTAAGTGTTTATTGATGTGCCCCATAGTGAGCACCACCGTTAACTTTTTGGTAGATTAAACCATCTTCTCTGAACAAGTTGCACAGGGTAAAACCCACTGAGCAACGGACGAGCAATATGAGTTTTTGGCCCTCAATAATTAATAATAAAGAATTATAAGAAGCTATTGCCCTGACAATACCACTTTATTCAATAATCAACTTAACAGCTACTTCCATTACTCTTTTCTACTATCTTCTTTCTTTGTAAAAACTCATTCTTCTCACTCTCACGCTCAACTATTAATCCTCAGTAATTTTGGGCGGATTCAACATGCTCTGCTTAGTAAACTCTCTATTTGCTAAGATCTAGGGGCTTATTTGCACATTGAGGTCTTGATGAAACTACCCAACTTCACCAAACCATTACTTGTTCGATTGAAGTCACTTCAAATCAACATAGCCAATCGCTCAATCTCAAGTCTCACCTCAAATCTAATTCATGATCTGAGGAACTATAACTTATCATCTAGTGGTATCAGAATCTTGAGATTGTGTAAAAAAAGATTTTTAGTTAGGGTCAGGTTTGGGTGCTGAATTGTGCCACGCTCAGATTATTGATTAAGCTCATATGCTCTAATCAATGATTCAGGCGAGGCCCTGGAGGGAAACTGTAAAAGATTGCTCTTACCAATTCTGAAGTTCACTTGGATTATAAACCTTGTCCTTCCATGAGGAGCATTGTCAGTTGCTCCTAAGACAAGTTCTGACTAGTTAAGCCCTTTTTATATGATGAATAAAAATAAAGGTTGTTTTGTGGTTCACATACCTCACTTACCTGTTCGGCTTTTTTAGCACTGAGGAGTTTTCATGTAGGGGTAAGAATAACCACAAAACTACTTGCAACCAACTTGACGTTAGTATATTTTGGAGTTTTCATCGTACCAAATCTTTACTAGAGCTACATTAGTGTACTTTAGTGCTGTCAGTGCACCAAAATATTTTGCATTTTAAGGTGTTTGGAACTTAGATATTTATTAACATTAAAAATATTAATTGGTACCATCTTTTTTAGATGTGTCTCTTACAGGCCTCAGAATCTACCTCATAGTAATAATAACTTCTCAGAAACGTTACCATCTAAATTATGGTGAACTCAATCATTCCTGCCAGGTGTACACAGTAGAAATTAACCAGGTGAAAGCGATGCAACCTACTAGCAGTGATAATCAAGACATTTTGGGCTTCTATTATCTTTAAAGACAGATTTTTAAAAGCTGATATAAGGAATTTTGCAGCATATGTAAAAAAAGTAAATCATGTAACTAAGCAGTTACTTAAAACCCAGCCAGTGGTTTGTAAAAGCAAATTTGAAGGATTTTGATTTGTAACACAATTGCCCACGTTTTTTCCAGGACTGCTTGCTCAAGTCAGTCCAATGACCAACATACATGAAAAGCGTCAACAGATGTATGAGCTTCAATATGGCTCTGATAAAATAAATCCCTATTTTCACAAGTTTACTAGTCTAAATCAACAACTAAATATGATTGACACTAAAGCATTTTTTATGATTCAGGAGAAATTTGGCCACAATATAAGTAACTCTTGTAACATCATCAGTTGCCATAGATTTACAATGACCTCATAAAGGAATTATGCTTGAGGGCATAAGTTTGAACATTACCAAAGATTTGCAACTCTATGATAGAGCATGAAAACAAGCTAAGAATTCCACAGTGGGAGTACATCAAAATAAAGAACCTTTTTCTTGAACTTTGAATAAAGAAGGAGGAGGATCTAAAATTACAACCAAGAAAAAGAAACATTATATTCATGAGGGAAGTTTTTATTACTGTGTAGACAAGGGGCATCTAGTTTTTGCATTCTCTAAGATCCCCAACTACCTACCATCTTGACTTATGGGCAAAAATCTACAAAATTAGCAAGTATTAATGGTGATAATAACTTTTCATTACAACTCTACGCTACTATTCAGATACATTTGTCCAATAAGGAAACAAGAAGTTAAAACATGGGCCTTACTGGACACTGGGATAATGGACAGTTTTGGAGTACAGCATATTCAAGGCATTATGAGCGGTCTCCTCACATCTTGAGAAGGCCAAATTAGTCGATGGGAATGTATTAAATGTTTAAGTGGCAGACTATCCCTTCAAGGTCAACATTGGAGGATGCAGATTCAGTCAAAATTTTCAGTAATGAACAAGATGACCTTCACAGTTATATTTAGTTTTTAAGGGTGGCAGGAGGCCCTTTGTATTAGTAACATAGACAATCTAAATTCCAACCAACCATGGAAGGAGTTTTAAGTTCATTAAAGTAACAGACAGGGATGGACTCAAATAGACACCTCTGTCTAAGCTTCATTATGATACATTAAGAGAATTTGTAAATAACAAATTTACCCAGTGAGCTACAAGGCTACCAAGATATACTCAGTAAGGAAACTTGTAAGACCCTTCCAATACGCTGAGATTGTGATTTTGTTATTGATTTACGCCAGGGGAAATGCTTATTTAAAGAAAGTTTTTTCCTACAAATCACCAACAAGGATTATTATTGAAGCAATACTTAAGGAAACTTAGACAATGCGTTCATGAGATGGTAAAACTCAACATGCTCTTATCCTACTTTTTGGTAATAAACGAGATGAAGCCTGAGACCTTGTGTGGATTACTATAAATTAAACTCAATCACAGTAAAATATATGTTTAGTTCTATAGAAGTACATTTAACTGGTAATTTAAAGGGCTCAGATATTCACCTAATTGAATTTACATAGTGCATAAAATTAAGTCAGAATTGCAGAAAGACAGAATGGAAGGCATCTGTTAGGACACCATTTAACTTTATGATTGTCTGGTAATACCTTTTGTGCTATGTAAAGCCCAGCAGCCTTTCAAGCTTTGATGACAGAAGTACTGTTCCCATTTAAATCAATTTGTTGCAGTCTGCTTATATGATATCCTCATATGCTCTAAGGATATAGGGCCCATGTTAAACATGTGGAGGCAGTGCTCCATTGACTCAGGAAGTACTACTTTACATGACAAGTTAGAAAAATGTGAGTTTTCTGAAAATAGACTTTCTAGGGTATGGCATTAAAGAAGGGTTTTTATTAAGCCTACCATTGTAACAGCAGTGACAGATTGGCCTCGCCCTACAACAAGAACTAAGTTACGTTCCTTCCTTGGGCTTGCAACCTTCTGCAAAAATTATAAAAAAACTTTTTAGATAATTCCCTTCCCTTAGTTTACCTTACAGCAGACTCAGTACCTTAAATCTGGACTCAAAAGGCTCAGGAGTCTTTAAACGCCTTAAAAAATACTTTACTGCAGCTTCAGTATTATCAAACCATTTTCAAAAAAACAATTTTTTGTTATGACAGATGCATCATACTTTGTCTATAGTTTTCTGCTTCAGAAGGGGGAAGTTAAGAAATCCTTATCTATGATATTCATGTCTCAAAAGATGTTGGATGCAGAAAGAAACTACAAGATCTATAGTTAGAACTTTTAACCATTGTTAAGGAAATGGAACTCTGGAGTGCTACCTTGAAGGGAGTAAACACCCATTGATTATTAGAATGGATCATAAATTCTTATATACTTCAAATGAAAGCCATAAGGTCAGTAAGTGTTAAATTTTACTCTTTTAAGGTTAAGCATTATCCTGGTGTGAACCTTGACACTTTCTTTAGGGCCAAGTCTCGGGGTATTAGGCTAAAAGCAGAATAAGTTTGATAAAATTTCATCAAAGGGTCTAGATCCTCATAGTTTGGTGTTCCAACTGATCTGGGATGAGTTCATTCCTATCTGAATTTATCAGGTACTTTGTAGCAACCTTATCATGTATTCCTTTAATTTAGTATTATGATTGATCTGATATCTCTCTTATTATATATAGGATATTAACTTTTGTTTATATTAATTATATTTGAATCTATAAAAACTCCTCAATGTTTTAATAAAAACATCGGAGTTCTGGCAACCTATAAACTTATATATATATATATTTAATTTATAATAATTGAGAGCCATAGATGGGCCTTTTTAAACCCTAAAGTGGCTAAACCATGTTCAGGGGGCTTTGACGTTATGCTATGCGTCTAGACCATCTGTCAGATATCCAAAGTCTGGAAACTTAATCTAACCTTATTTCCCTAATTGGATTTACCCGAATTGAGGCCAGTCTATCACTCAAACTAATATATTTTTATGATATAAAAAGGAATTGGATTGCCTTAAATCCCATCCTAATATATTTGAACAACTACAATATCCAGCTTTGAGACTTACTTGCCACTTTTGGAGTGTAAATTAAAGCTCCAAGAGTCAGTAACATGCATAACGGGCTTTAAACTTAGTAAAATATGACTTTAACATAGACTTCAAGCCAGAATTATATGATACTGTTTCAGATGCACTTAGAAGAAGAGAGGACTATGATGAAAATGTGGATGTATATAGATTATAATACTATACTTGTGATTGAATGAGACAAATATTTGTTCTCTTTCCTAGACATGTAAAAGCCATAGACTTATATGAAAACCAAGCACAAAGCACAAAGGAAAGACTACAGGTACTGTTGAAATTTCAATTGACCACATTATCCAACCCATTTACCAAATAATTAATTTAAAATTGGTGGTTACAATCAGATATCTTGGCAATGGTTGCCAACTAAAGATTTAGTCTATTTTTGTCAGGAAATATCCCCAATGATATTGAGCAAGAATTTGATGAGGAAACAACACCCAATAGTCGAATTATTATGGTAAATTGTTCAGAGTGAATGGATGTGGAGTCATCAGAAACTGCCTAGGCATTCTAACGCTTGTGACAAAAGTGGAAATGTCACGGGAAACAACCTGAATCAATCACTTTTGAGTTCCTGACATTAGTAAATTGGTCACTAAACACTGAATATCACGTTACTTAAAAATCAAGGCTAAGATATCCATCAAGATTTGGTGCCAAAAACTCAAGGGTCAATCCAAATTAGGAGAACAAATAATTGATCCCAGTAGAAAGCTGAAAAGCTGTGCTCCAATTGTGCTATATATACCGCAATTATTCCCTAATAAAATTAGCTTCAAATTTAATAATAGCTTAGTTTTTACATAAGTTATATAGCTTACTCTTGAGATAAGAGTGCAAGGATTGGATATCCTTAATTAATTGTTATAAAATCTCTTCTTTGCTCTTCGTGAAGAGAATAGGGAAGTGTACCCTACCAGTACAAACATACTTAAGACAAAGAAGCACCTGTCTAGGGTTTGATCCTTTACTCACTGTAGCTTTTGGGTAAAAAAATTTTAATAATAGTCTCAATACCATTATTGCCCCAGTCTATCAATTTCAGTCAATCAACGCAAGTTGTCAAGAATCTGTGCAGTTGAAAGCAGGGAGCAGAAGCAAGCTATCATCTAAGCGGCCCTGAGTTTAACAGGTAACAAGAGTACTAAAAGAGGACTACCTTCCTATACTCCCTCATGCACTTCTGCTCTAGGACCAAGCAATATACTTTCAACGTTCATTATAGGTTCTAGATGGACAATATCAAATGGAATCAATTAAAATCTTCCATGACAGTCCAGCTGCAGGTCATGTGGGTCCAAAGAAAACATTAAACGGATTCAATCTGATTATTGGTGGTCAATTATGACAAAGGATGTAAAAGATTATGTTTAAGATTGACATCAATGTTTAAAAGACAAAGTATACACTCAAACTATTTGGAAAACTTCACCTTTGCCATTTACCAGCAGACCATGGAGAATCATATCTATAAATTTCATAACTGATCTACCTATCATTAATGGCTCTTCAATATGAGTGATAGTGAATAAATTGACTAAAGCTGCGGAGCTTGTCCTATGTTCTGGGGTACCTTCAGCGCTGGAGACAGCCAATCTTTTTATATATAATTACTATACTAACATGGCTGTCTTTCAGTTATCATATCAGACATAGGGTCCCAATTCACACCTAGGTTTTGGAAAGGTTTTACTAGTCTGCATGGTATTATATTAAAGTTTTTAACTGCCTTTCATTCACAGACATATGGTCAAACAATTAGAGTTAATCAGGTAATAAAGCAGTATCCTTGTTCCTATGTAAGTTTTAGACAAGACAACCGGTCAACTTCTTCCAATGGTTCAATCAATTAAACCAGCTCATGCCATGCACCAACTAAGATGACCCCTTTCATAGCAAATCATGGTATTAATAACAGAAGATATCAAGCTCTATTCAAGATTTCACAGTACTAGAAGCTCATTATTATGCAAAGAAAATAGGAGATCTACAAACTTGAACTTAAGGACAATCTGCTAAATGCAATAATGAGCTATAAGGAGAAAGCTGACAAAAAACATAGGGATTCTATGGACTTGAAAATAAGGACCATATGTATACTTAGACACCAAGAAACATAGAGTGGTGTGGCCATCAAGAAATCTGGAGCCCAGAATAATTGGGCTTTTGAAGGTTTTAAAGAAATAACTAATACTAACTACCTGATTCAATTGTCTTCTGGTTCAACAGCACTTCACTTTCCATATCATTTTTGACCCTTCAGAGACTGCTTACGTTTTCCATCAACAAAAAGAAAAAGACCTTTGCCAATCATTTTAGATCATGTAGAAGAATATGAGTGGAAGAGATCCTTGGAGATAAAATTATCAGAGGGAATAGACATTTTTGATCAAATGGAAGTTATATTCAATTAAAGAGAGTCTTAGGAGCCAAGAGCCAATTTATAAAGCAAAAAGAGGTTGTTTCTTATATGAATTGATCTTTGATGAAGGATAAATTCAGGATTTGGATCCTGAACTATTTTTCAGTTCTTCTGAAATTAGTGTTCATTGTCCTATTGCTTATTATTCAAATTTGACTTAATTCAATTTAATTTTGATTTTTTATTTATTTTTTCAAATCAATCTTATTAAAGTGGAGCATTTGTATGATTTAAATTGATTCAATTTGATTTTGATTAATTTTTGCTATCATCCATTTTTATGAATTTGATTATTTTATTGTTGCATTGAGGGTCGTCCTATGCACTTTTGGGGTCATATAAACTCTAAAAACTGTAGTGCATTGTACAGTACCCTCAATGCATCAATTTATTATCTTACATATCTAATTCTTTGAGGTAATATACCCTCAATCATTATAGTATATATAATCAGGATAGCTAAGAGTAATCTTAAGCTAGCATAAAAGTACTTTAATGCAACTTGAATTTATTTTTTCATTTATATTAGCTATATTTTTATTTGAAATCAAAGTACTTTTTGTACAGTTCTTGCTTTCCAGTGTGCTGGTATACATTATGTTGCCAACTTCCCAGGACTATCTGCCACCCCTAAATCAGAACCCTTTTTGAAATTATTTATTGGTATCTTGCCACGAGGAGAAACTCACCAAACCTGCAAATATTCCACAAATCATGTACCGCTATACAACTCCTTTCCTTCCATGATATATGGCATTGTACATGATTCTCAATTGCTTCAGATTTTATTTAGGACGCTACTCTCTTCTTGCTCACCTTGCACAAGTTATCATGGTAGGAGTACCAGTGACCATAAACAAACTATATATAATCAAAGCTTTTATAATACATATTATATAAATGAAAGTCACTCAAACTAAATGCTTTACATCTTATATTCAATAAACTGAGCAAAGGCATAAAAAGATAAAAGTTCTGTAGTAGGAACTAAATGAGTGAAGGCCACTATTTGGTTTAATTCTATCCATATTGCCCTATCCAATAGGTTGGAGACCAGTACCTAAATTTTGCCATGACTGGGAATTATTATCCCAGGTTACATAGGGTTCAGTTCAACCCTTTTTCCAGGGTGCATGAATTTCACCATACAATTAGTCTGGAATGTCCAAGGTAAGTCCTGTTCCAATGATGCACTGCTCTTTGAAATTCACAACAGTAAGTGTCCGCACCTCAAGGAATTCTTTGACATTCTTCACTTTGAGCCATTGGCAGCCTGGAACGTTTGTCATTCTATCAATACTATACCAGGATGCTCCCATACACATATACTAGACTATTTTAATTGTTCTTTTTTATTTGGGTTGGATCCCCTTTTCAATTGTAGAAAAACGGCAAAGTTTGTCCTAAAAATATGAAAATATTGTCTTGAAAATCACACTAGACCCCATACTGTCACATGAAGTTGGTGCCAATCAATTTCTAATAATTCTGATTAGGCAAAACTATGCTGATGCGGTGACAAGATTAGATTAAATGTAAAGACCAGGCGTTAAATGCACCCCATTAAGCAGTGGTATGCATGCCCTCCATTCTGTAAACCTTACTATAATTTACTTCAGGTGCAAGCCAAAACTTCTTTACTAACTTTTTAGAGACAATATTAAAGAAACCCACTATCAATCATGGATCAAACCTTTACTTGATTTACCCAATTGTAAGCATAATTGCAACCATAATAAGAGGAAACATTGTTAACTCATAAAATTGCAGTATCAGTGCTGAATCAAAGGATGGAGAAAGCTGTCCTATTACTTTGTGGAATCAATTTTTGATAGTAATTATGGGAGCTAAACTGTTAGGATTATCCAAGGTATTATCAGCCTCCATGTTAACTTGCGTTGCTTATAGCTTGTTCAGATACAGTCACGCCACTTCTCAACATTCTTAGGCTCTGCGGCCTTTGCTTACAAAAGGGTATCTACAAGAGCCTTGAGCTTCATCTTATGTGCTCAATAAAGTTGTTTTAATCAGTTAGGTGGAACATGGGTATGGATAGAAATAGACTGTTCCATGTCTATTTTTCCAATTTTTTCCCATATTATATATTTGATCATTGACAGATACAACATGTTGATCTTATTTAGTTTATTTCAGCAATTCATCATAACATAGTGCCAAGATTTGATATGACAGGACTATAAGCCTCTAATAGTTTTGGCGGATTTGGCTAAAATCAGCCAACCATGATTACTAGTGAACCAATACGTGAGCGCCTTGGGATAAGGCATTATTAAGTTAGGAAAGGTAACTATTGGACCGCCTCAAAGTAAGGCAATAAGGCAATATCGTACCATGGTGAATATTTAGGAGATTGCCTCATACTAAGGCAACATTAATGCCAAGAATATTATACCATTCCAGGACCTCACAGTTATGGCGAATCGAATTAATGAGGATATGGCAGTACATAATAGTCTAAGCAAAAGGATCAGTAATGACCAAAGTTGCTGATATATAAGAAAGATTAGTAGACTGAAGGAGGAGGGTGTTAGTAGGAAGTAGATAGCAGAGAATAAGGAATCTTATATTTATTAAGTTAAAAAAAAGTAGCATGGTCTGAGCTAATTGCTTTATATTTTATTGATTTCTCTACAGTTTGTTTTAAGTACTGACAATCCCCGCATTGCCTGTCCGTTTCTCAGTGAGAATGGCCCTGTGCAACCCTTATGGCATATCCCAATGATATCACCAAAATTATAACAGTGGTGCTCACTACAGGAGGGGCCATTGATCAACCACCAAAAAATAAAACATTCTCCAGTCACCAGCCATGTCACATCAGGCCTGCTTTATTGGGGAATCCTCCTAACACACTATGTCAGCCAAATAAGCAAAACACAAACTTTCTTTAGATGAAGTGCTAAAGAATCAGAATGAGCTTCTTCAGGAATGAAACAATGTAATGAACCAGCTTGACAACACATTAAGGTAAATATGGATTCTTAGACCACAAAACAGGCAAATTGCTATTTGCTTGGATGACACTACTGAATGACTGCATTTCGCAGAGTAAAAATTGGATGGTACCTCCCAGTCTCTTATTGAGAAGTGGAAGAGCAGCAAGGGGTTGCTTGGGGAGAATTATTATGGAGAATATGACACTGAGTACCCAGTTGATGAGCTTTTTGCTGAAACTGTAGGAAGCATGAGCTACTCCACCCAGGAGGGCAACTCCAGAGATGATTATGTAATTGAGAACAAATTACCCCAAGTAGTGGTTGTACTTCCCACCAAAGGGACCCATGCTATCTCTGAATCAGAAGACAAGCTGTCCACGCTGGAACAGTTCCTCATTGAGGTAATGCTTATTGGACTTTACCCATTCCTCAGTAAGCTCCAAAGATTTACAGTTATGAGCTTGAGGAGAAGGTTTGTATCAATAATCAGTCTCCATTTGATTGTGATGGGAATATCCACAATTTCTTTAAACGATTTATGTTTGCAGTGGAAGGAGCTTCAGATCAGCGTAAAGCTAAATTTAAAAATATCCGCCTTTGATGTTAGGAGTTCCAACCAAGTTACCTGTTATCTTTTAATCAGTTCCATGACATACCATGAAGTGGAGGATAATGTGATTCATTTGAACAGAGATACCGCAAAGATGTTGCAGAGGAAGGCTGAGTTCTTGACCATCAGATTACAGTGTAATAAGACCCTCACTGTATTTGCTGACCAATTTATGGCGGAAGCCCATGTGTTAATTGGGGCGGGGACTTTATCCAAATCCAATGTGTGCATTGCAATGACATCCGCGGTGAAGCCATACCACAAGCTTTACAACGTCATAACTCCAAATTTGGAGGATAAATTACCCAAGCTCAATATTATCCACTTTTTGCATCATCTATCCGCTACCTTTCCTCAGCTAAATAAAGAGCGGAAACATACCGCCGCCGTTGCTGGACCTACTTATTTAAAAAAAATTCCTATCCTGTTAAAATTCCTCCTAAAACCCCAGAATTTATATTATGCGCCTCGCCCTCAGCTGAGTTACCCCTTGAAGTTTATATTATGATCTGAACCTGCTTATGATAATTGTTTATACACCTAGCTACCTACCTGGGCCTAATTACGCCGATCATCAGCAGTCAACCTATCAACCTGGCCCTGGTTATGCCAATTGTCAACAATCAAATTATGTGCCTGGGCCATCTTTTGAGAACCAAGGATGTAGACCCTATGGGGTGAATTGTTTTGAATGCAGTCACCCTGGCAACCTTGCCCAGAATTTTCCCAATCGTCAGGTTCACTACATAAAACAGGATCAATACTACCGGAGAAAAGATGGAGTGGAGTAGAGACAGGACTCTCTACCTCCACTATTTCAGCCCCAAACGTCCCAACTGAACCTATTTTAGTATATTAAGTGGAGGTCCCTCAATATAACAATGAGTTTTTATACCAGCACCTTCTGGAGGGGTAAATGTACTGGCATGGGCGCCCCATTCAACATAGTTTCCACTAATTTGGTGGTGAAGTTGAAGTTAAAACCTGATGTAGAACATCAAATGGTGTATGAGACCACTGAAGTGGAGAGAATGGTGTCTGAGGAAGCATACATCACGCTACTTTTGAAGTTTGGGTCGATTGTCATTGTAGTTCCAGTGATAGTACTACCAAACACTAATTATGGCCTGTTAATTTGAACTGCTTTCATGTTACTCTATAGGCTGTCATTGATATGATGGAGGAGGCTTTAAAATTTTGGGACATCAGATCCCAATTTACTTTACCTTTCAGCAGAGTGCCAAAGGATCCAGTACATATGGGACATATCAACCTTGCATATAGTGATGGGGTGATTCCATTTCACTACCATTGACTAAAGAGCAAGGCCTGGTCCCTCCCCAGCATATATACAAATATCAAGGGCTGCCACTCAGAGCTGCAAGGCCTATATCCATCACCTCCAGACACTAAGTAATAGTACACACTTAGTTAGAGGTGGAAGTGCTATCTGGGCTCTACATGGGGAAACCATTGGGACTTATCAGCAATCATGGCTTGAACATCATGTGGTTCCTGGCATTACACTTCTGGGACATAGGGAGACTAATATTTTGTTTATGAATTTACAAAATGAACCATTGCAAATCTGCCGGCATCAAATAGTCTATATTTCCAATTGACCCCAGTTGAGGAAGACCTTCAGGTTCACAAGTTTGGGTTGCTGGATAAATTTGGTTTACCTGTCAAACTGCAGCCTGGTGTAATGGCGGTGGTACCGTGTGATAATTTAATGGGGTTATTGGAAGAACAAAAGGACCAAGCAATAGTTTTATTTCAAAATATAAGGAGATTTTTGCCGTTGATGACCATTATTTAGAATGTGCTTAGGGGTGGTCCATTAACTGGACACTGGGATCATCCCCCTCATAAGGTCTTGGCCAATCCGCTGATCAAGAACAGCTGAAGCAGTTGTCACCAAGGAAATTTATAAGCTGCTGGAGCAATGGATGCTCAAACTGCCAAAGAGCCCATGGTATTAGGAGAGTGTCTATAACTCTCCAGTTCCCAGTGTGGTGGTGCTCAGTGCATAAGCCCAACGCCAGGGAACTAGCCATTAGAATAAAATTAATTATTGCCCAGCAGAGGGTGCTGGAGCAATAATAATATAAGCACAGAAACGCTAGAATTAACCAGCCAAAAGTATCGTGGTGCACATGGAGAGAAGGGGTAAATGACCCAGGTTGGAGGGTACCTGGGCGGACCAATGGTGTGCGAGGTGAGAATTGGATTGTGTTTAGAATGGCAAGGTCAACAGAGCGCGAGACTTCCTCAAAGAGGTTTGTGCACAGGATTATTAAAAAAAATAAAGTAAAATGGTATGATGGGAACAAGGTTTATTAGGGAAGTTGACTAACAAGGAATGTTGGTTGGGGAAAACATATTTAAGCTTGAGTGGGGAAATAGGGGTTATGCCACAGTGGTCCCAAGCACTGACTCACCAATAGGGCAAAACTGCCATCCAAGTTGGTTAAATAGGCCAAAACTGACTTCACTCGAGTGATCAATTGAAGTTGGATCCAACCTGAGCGCATTGTTTCAAAAATGGATTGGGTTTCAAAACCCCGCTCCTTGACAAACTGATTTGAACCATCCGTGTTCATTCAGTAAATCATTCATTTTAACGCCTGGCTCAACGTCAGGGGCTGGGCATTTGGCACACCACTAGTGCTAACCTGGGAATATTTTGCCCAAACCCAGCGTTGGTCTAGGTGTGCCTCAGGTCATGAAGGTCCTGCAGCTTCACCCTCTGGGCCTCCTGGCGCCCAGCCTTGTCTTTGATGTTGGTCCCCACTATTATGTTATGTGCATGTGAGACATGGACTTTGCCCGTTCTAATTTCCAAAAAGAAGGATGGTACCAACTGGGTAGTGATAGTTTACTGGAATCTGAACAGCATCACCAAGAAGATATCAAACCCCTTGCCATAAATTAACATTGCCCTGAATAGGTTGGGAGGAGCTCACAATTTCTTGGCAATGGATCTGATATTGGGATACTAGCAGATCTTATTGCCTGCTGTGGAACAGGAGAAATGCGCCATTATTACGTCTGAGGGACTTTTCCAACCAACACATATGCCTCAAGGGCTATGTAATGCCCAGTTACGCTCCAACGGGTTGTGAACACCATCCTTAGCAATCTAAAGCTTTCATGCATTCTCATGTACCTTGATGAAATCAATGTATTCTCCCACACATTTTCTTAGCACCTTACCCATTTAGAGAAGGTATTCTGCTGGCTGGCTGAGGACAACATCAAGATCAAGCCTTAAATGCTACTTCTTTAAGGACCAATTGGAGTACCTTGGCTTTGTGGTAGATGCAACAGAGTAGAAACTCCAACTAATTCTGGTGGAGGCTATCTGAAAGATAACTACGACAAACAGTAAGCGCAACAAGTATTTTTGGAGATAGTCAGCTATTACTGACACTTTATGACCAACTTCAGCTGTATTAGATGTCCGCTGTTTGAATTAAAAAAGGATGCCGCATTTGAATAGACAGAACGTTAAAAATTCTATTTTGATACACTTCAGATGGCATTAATCAGTGCACTATGCTGCGCCACACAAATTTTGATAAATAGTTAATTGTCTAAATGGATGCGTCTCTTTCCCCTATAGGGGCGGTCCTGTCCCCAAAAAGACAATGAGCGGGAGGAGCGCCCAGTTGCATACTACAGACAGAGCCTGAACTACCATGAACGTAATCATACCATGACCAAGTGAGATTTCTTAGCGGTGATCTATGCAAATAAACAAGTTAGAGGTGTATTTGCATGGCATGAAGTTTAAAGTCATAACGGATCATGCTTCATTACGCTGGTTGCAGAATCTCAAGGAGCCTGAATAGCGTCTAGCTTGATGGTCCATCAAACTGCAGGCTTATGACTTTGAGATCCTCCAATATCCTAGAGCAAAACACCAAACTGCTGATTGCTTGTCAAAACTATTAGAAAGCTGTCACAGCGTATCTAAGTGAAGTGATGTATGACAAAATGATCGGCGGGAAATATGACAATGAGCCGCCTCAAGTCATAAAAGCGTTGAATGAGATGTGAGTCAATACCTTTTGGTGAAACAGTGAGTTATCAAACGTATTGGAGACTCTAAGGTGAACTTCCCATGACCCTCCACATAACCTAGAATTATCATGAGCTCCCATAAGGCAGTCAGACATGATGAGTTATGCAAGATGTTGGAATTGTTGCACCCTCAGTATTAATGGGAAAGCATGAACTTTGACATGTTTAAACAATTTCTTGATGCCACCAAAGCCAAGTGGAAAAGCCGTTCCATCAGAAGACCTTGTACCGTATAGCAAAACAGCATTTTGCTTGGCATATGGTTTCCACCAATGTTATTGGCCCCCTGCCAATGGGAGCTAACCATTACATATACATTCTGGTGGCAATAGACCACTTGACCAGGTAGGTAGAAGCATGGGCGATCAAGGATTTGGGGCAATCTCAGTGGCCAAGTTCATATTGGAGTGTATCATCCACCAATATGGCTGTCCTCAGTTCATCCTTACCAATAATGGAACTAAGTTCAACTTCCACATCCTTCCAAACTAAACAAGTTGGTGGCCATCAGTGGGGTTTTGACAACCCCAAACACCCCAAGTCCAACGGGATGGTTGAGCGAGTCAATGAGACCTTGGTGAACATACTTTTGAAAATTGGTAACAGATTGACCTTCAGATTGGAGATTCCTCCTTTCCACCGCCATCTTTGGCTGAACATTAGTTATCATTCTGCCACCGGGAAGAGTCCATTTTAATCACTATATGGACGGCACCTAGCTTTACCTGCCCTGCTCTATTTTTGTGTGGAATATACTGGCGGATTAGATCCTCAACCTTACTTGACTAACCTAGCTAACAATTTAATTAAGTTGCAAACCAAAGCGTACTCCTTCAGCTTGGCCAAAAAATAAAGAATCAGGCTACCAATCATGTATGGTGTAGCGGATAAGCTCAGTCAAAGAAAAGAGATGGTTTTGTTCCATGACCAGTTTGGGTTTGGACAGAAACATAAGTCGGCCAACATTTGGATTGGTTCATCTGAAATAATTAAGAAAACAGGTGTTGACGCCTATACTATCAAGGACCCTACAAGCGGTCAGATCATTAACCAAATGCACCCACACTTTAGGCATATAAACAATGGGAGACATATTTTCCATCAAGGGGGTGGGTAATGTCAGGATTCTGATAAGACTGGATGATAAACCCTAAATAGCCATGTCGGATTGGCTAGAATCTGCTACCATGATTTACAGTATATGAATATCTGAGCACCTTGGGATTATGCAATTTTGGGTCAGGAAGGGTAATTATTGGATCGCCTCCAAATAAAGACATAAGATAATGTCAAGCCATGACAAATATGTAGGAGGTTGCCTTGAACTAAGGTAATAGTGAAGCTAAGAATATTAGTCTCTGCCAAGACCTCACAGTTATGAAGAACCAATGAGGTTATGGCGATAAAGAATAGTCTAAGCAAAAGGAATGGTATTGACTGAAGTCGCTGGTATATAAAGAGATGAGAAGACTGAAAGAGGAGGATTTTTAGTAGGAAGTAGAGAGCAGAGCAGAAGGAATCTTCTAATTAAATTAAATATGTAGTGTTGTCAGAGCTAATTTCTTTGCATTTTATTGAATTATTTACAGTTTGTTTCAAGGACTGACGATACCCACATTGTCTGTCTATTGCTCAGTGGGATTGACTTGGTGCGACTATTATGGCATATCCTAAAAATATCACTAAATTTATAATACATGGCCATAAATTGCCACACTTGTACGCATGTGTCCTCATGTATTTTTAAAGCTTCTCAAATGAAATACTATTAGCTATGGAGTTTGCTACTGCTCAGACTTTATTAAAATTTTCTTTGTATACCCTGTAATGTCAGTATTGAAGTTACAATAGCTTTTATTAGGGGGCATCAAAGGTGTCCCCACAAATCCACAAAAGTGCTATCATTTGAGATATCTTTTTATTCATGTTTAAAGTGGAGATCATGTCCCAATTCAGCCCCTTATGGCCTCACAGAACTTATTTCATTGCAACCTGATATTAAAATTAGTCAACTCTTCAACCCCAGCAAGTATCTGGGCTTCTTGATAGAATTAGTTGACAAGGGCTTTAATGGACTCATTCTTTCTTACCCGGATGTCCATAGACTCTTGTTTTTGGTTGGTGATGTGCTTAAGGTTTCCAAACTCTCCCATAATTGAATCCTTCGCTTCATCATAAGTCCACTTTGTTAGCAAATAATTAAGATAGAACAAGATTCTGGCTCTCCATGACATTTTTAGATGATCACAGTAACTGTTTTTTGGTGATCCCCACATCTCACCATGGCTTTCTCTAACATCTTGAAGAACGCAGCAATATTGTTTCTTTAAAACTCTGGCATCTTTGAAGTTGGCCATAATTACAGTGTATTGGGGGTATTATTGCAAAATTGGGCCACCAGCCAGTGAAACTAATTGATGAGGTAGGACGCTATACTGGATAAGCAGCAAGGGTTCTAGGAGCCTTCTATTGAGTTCTGTGACTGGAATCAGTATAGCTGTTATTCCTGATTGAGGAACTTTCTTTGAATAAAAAAGTCCATTTTTGGGATCATTATGACAATGTTTAGTTTCCCTACCAACATGATAAATAATTGATTATGGTTTTTTCCCACTTCTTCTGAACCAACTTCCATGCCTTCAGCTTTTATAACCTCCTCCACAGTTCATCCAACTCTTTGATAAGCTAGCAGAGTTTGTCAGTATGTTGTCTGAAATTTTCCCTAACAACATGATTTGATCTTGTGCCTTGATCAGGTCTGAACCCTGTTTCATCATGATACCCTCCATAGCTGAAACTCAGCCCATCAATTCCTCTCCTTTCTTAAGTAATATGGAGTCTAAATATGTCACTTTGAGTCTTAATAATACTCTCCAAATTCCCTTAAATTCACCTTGTTATTGAGTCTTTATGTCACTGACTACCAGTTATAGCTTCACGGCTCCTTTAAAAACTCTTATGCTTAATAAGATAGTGGATTGACTTAAACATCTTCACAGCAGATTCCATTTCAACATATTCTTTTTAATTTTAAATTTTAAATTTTAAATTTATTGCGGAGAAGGCTGACCATGGGACGGACACTTCTGAATATGACTCAGATGAGACAAAACTTAGTACCAGAGGAAGCACCCCAGAGAAGCGATGCTATCTCTTGTTGCCAGTGGGAACGCCACTTATGGGGAGGGGGATGGAACGTGTGTAGGGGTCGTAGCCACTATTGAGCATGTGTGGAGGAAGGGGTCTGATTTGATGAATCAGACTGGGAACCAGGAGGAGAACAGCTGTCGGTGACGCGGTGGGAGATATCCAAACATCCACGCTTGAAAGTGGTCCACCAAATGAGACCAGAATCTGTGGACAGCTTCAGGGAGGGTGGGGATGGAGCCAGCGATGGCATCCAAGACAATCGTTTGGATAGTCCACATGGCGATTGCAACCACCAGAGCATGGAGGGAGGGTGGGAGGGGGAGGCCATTGATGAAGCAAACATATCTCTTGACAGACTGAAGGGATGCGTTTGATCCTGGCTCAGCAGACGTTGGACTTCGCGCCATATCACTTTAGAGGTGGGGCACTTCTCCAGGCGGTGGAACAGCGTTCCATACTGGCCACACATGACACAGGATGAGTGTAAAGCGTTAGAGTGCTCAGCTGTATGATACACCTGCCTCAGGCAGCGCCACACATGGGAGCAGACTTGAGGCTGCAACAGAGGATGGTGTGCGTATTTCCAGATAGTCTTTTGGGTCTCAGTGGAATAAGGGATGTCCATCATGTCCAGGTAGTCCACCCTAGATAGGACTTGGGGTCGAATGGGGATCACGCCATCATGGATGGGTAGCCCCTGTACCTCTTGTGTGAACTGAGGAGAGGGGCGGCCTCTTTGGGTTGTATGTCCACTAATACGAATTCTCCACTCTGCTCTTCGCATGGAGAGTAGGATTCGTTTGTAGTGGGTTTTAGTCCCGTGAGGACCTGTGGCCGATGTGTGTGATGCGAGGTATTTCATCAGGGAGTGGGGGTTTGCTGGATTGTTGAGGCCCAAGGCTCAGGAGAAGTTGGAGCAGGCCGCGTGGGCCCAGTGTTGGGATGGGAGTGTAGGAGCAGTGACAGCCGCGATCCAGGTGCCCAGGATCTTGGCGGCATGGCTTTGAAGTCAAGCAGGCCCATGCCACCATGATAATGAGGGCCAAACATGACCTCTAGCCGTACTGGTGGAGGGCGGCCTGACCAAAGCCATCCTTGCAGCAAAGCATACAGGGTTTTGAAGAAGCTTGGGGAGAAGGGGATGGCATGGGCTCCGAACCAGACTTTGGATAGGAGCATAGAGTTGGCAAGAACAACCCTGCCAGTGAGGGTAGTAGGGTGGGCTCTGAGAGAGGCAATTCGCTTCGTCACGTTGTCCAGTATACGGCACTCCATTACTGCTGACGCGTATCCGCCTGCCTCCATCCACACGCCCAGATGGCATACCGGTCCTATGGTAGGACGTGGCACAAAGGAGAGCACCAGTGGAGCGGTGTGTGTTGAGTTAGTAAGGCGTGGACGTGGGCGAGCAGATGGGCCAGGTTGAGAACTACTTGCTGGGGCCCAGCAGTTCTGAAACCGACTAAGGAGGATGATTTTGGTTTTGGAGGCGTTCAGTGCCGCGTTGCTTACCCGGAAATATTCCTAGATGAGGGCTTCAAGCGCGCGTGCATCTTTGTTATTAGACACCCCCACCACGCAATCATCTGCAAATGCCATCATCTTGACTGGGGTTCAGCCTGGCACATGGACCCCAGTGAGGTGGGCATTCACATTTCGCAGTAGTGGGTCAAGGCTGAAGTTGTATAAGAGTGGGCTGAGGGGGTCCCCTTGTTGCAGGCCCCTTTGAGGGCGGACTACTTCCGTTAAGAAGCCTGGGCCATGCACTGCCATTGTTGCAGATTTCGTGAGCAGCATCACCCAGTTAATGAAGCGGGGGGTAGGCGGAATTGATGGAGGCAGGCCCTAAGGTATTCCCAGTTTACTCTATCATAGGCCTTTTGTTGGTCCAAGAATACAAGTGCCCCAGAGGCTGTGGACTGACACACATTAGCCACATAGTGCACGTTATCTCAAATTGACCTTCTGGGGATGAAACCAAATTGTTCTGGGGAGATGGTGGCAGATGCTACAGTCCCTAAACGGTTAGCCATGATTTTGGTTAAAATTTTGGTGTCTGTGTTTGTTAGAGAAATGGGGCGCCAGTTGGCTAAGTCAAGCCTATCCCCTTTCTTGAAGAGTGTGACAGTAAAGGCCTCATGTCCTCCTGGTAGGAGGCATGTTTCCAACAGGCTTTGGTTGAGTGAGGCTAGCAGCAATGGGGATATATATTTAAAATATTTTTTGTAGAACTCATATGGAATACCATCTGGGCCTGGGCATTTTCAGTTTGGCGCACCGCAAATGGCTGTCCATAATTCGTTTGGAGTAATTAAGTTCATTATTTCCGGGTATTGGAAAATGGTGTGGATATGAGCTCAGTCAAGAAATTCTGCCATTTCAGCTGGCTTAATTGATTCATCTTGGTATAACTTGGAGTAATATCTTTGCATTTCGATTGCCACTTTGGCCAGTGTGTCCACAATGGAATTATCCAATCTTCGCACCTGTGTGCAGGCCACGCTCTGGCGTGGTGCAAAAATTTTTTTGAAGAAGTACGTGGTGCACTTGTCACCTTTAGTGATGCGTGTGGCCCTGTATTGGATACAAACCCGATGTTTGTGTTGCCTTTCGAGTGCATTGAGGTGGGCAGCTGCCTCCACCCACTTCCAGCCCCGTGCAGGGCTATATCCTGTGGCTGGAATGTTGGACTCCAAGTGGGCCAATTCCACCATCGTGCACAATATAACCGCTGATGTTGCTCGTGAGCGTCTGGAGGAGAGATGGCAATAGTGGCGGATGATGTCTTCTTTGAAAGTTGCCCATGTGAAAAGGGGGTCCTCACAAAAGGGTGCAACAAATGATTTTGCCAAAGTTGCCTCTTCCACCCATATGGAAAATCCTGGCAACGTGAGCTTGGGGGGCAGATTTTGCACCAATGTGGGGCCTTTCCAATTGTGATAGGTAAGTGGTATGTTATTGAGACCGGTCAGTGGTTGGAGAATTCCATTTTTATTGTTTTGAAGTGGGAGATGTGGGGTTGGAATTTCGTCAGTGGTAGAATAAGGTTGATTCAGGTCATGGACCTTAATTGGCCATTGTGGACGTGGGGACACGTCATGTTTTTGAGCAGTGGGGCATGTCACAGCAGCACATCCATTAACCCAAGGGTGGCTTTTAGAACGCGTAGTTCTACATGACCCTGTGGGGTGTGGGGTGAGGGTGGCCACCAGTCCGTTGGTGAGGTTAGCCAACAGTTCATGTTGCCAACTAGGAAAGAATTGGGGGGTAGCAGGAGGGATTTGACCAACGAGAAAATTCCCGACGCTCATGTGCACCATTTGGGGCGTAAATGTTGACGATTGTGCGCACAACATCGGCCTATGAGAAGGTGACAACGAGCACTCAGCCATTTAGGAATGTTTCTGAAGATGTAAATTTGAAAAAAGTGTTTTTCTGAATTAGCACCCCCAGTGCTTCAACCAAAAGGATAGGGATGGTAGGAGCATTGTTTTCCAAGCTTCCTCAAAACCTCGTGGACTGTGGGACTCCTGGATGGCCAGGATATCCATGGGTAAATTGTTTTGTAAAAAACTCAGTTTCATAGCCCAGGACGGGGAGGCCTTGAGTCCAGCTATATTCAGCATCCCTAGAGTGAAGGTTTCCCCCATCGCACCTTAGGTGTGAGGGGGTGGGCCCCCTGGCCCACCAGCCTCTTCCAGGTCCCCACGGGCTTTCACAGCAGCATGGGTATTAGCAGCAACGCTATTGGGGTTTTTTGTTAATTTTTGCAGAAAGAGTCGCGTTGGCTTTGGCCTTCACTTTTTGTTTTCCCGACGTCGGACAAATTTTTTGCGGTGCAGATAAGTTCAGTGCACCATCAAGTGGGGCAAAAAAATTTTTTTGGTTAAGATAGGTCCCAAGTTGGTTTCAACTGGGGCTTGGGTGCAGCGATTGGGTGAGATCAAATCTCCCATTGGATCCTCAGATTGAGTGGCCCATTTGGCATGGGCCTCCCAATCTGATTGGGTGATAAATTCCCAAGTTGCTTCCACCACGAAGGTCTCCATATCCTCCTGGCGTTGTGAGTGTGGGATAGTGGTGGTGGCTTTGGCCGCTTCCTTGGCCGCGGCCCTGTGGGCCTGCTTGGCCTTTTTCCACTCTTGCGGGGAGATGGGCTTTACCAATAGGTAGCAGCCTTGTGCTCCCCATGGGAAAGCCTCCTTGGTGCTTGCGGTTGGTTCATAGTGCACCTCTCCACTGGCCATGGCCACTGAGGGGTGCTCTTAGAATGTGATGCCCTCTTTGATGGGGCATGCGTGTGCCTTATGGCCAAACGCGTCACAGTGGGTGCAAATGGGGGGCGCGCTGTCCACGGTTACCCAGATTGGGTGGGTGGTATGCCCTGCAATGTCAATAAAGGTGGAGTGTGGGATTTGGGTTAGGTCCTTCGCGATCTCCTCGGTTGGGGTCAGAACTGTGATGGCTTTGCCAGTGCACAGGTGTGGCATCAGCGTGAAGTGTTGCATTTCAAAAGATTGTATTTCGCCGTATATGGCGAGACCATCTTTCAGGTGTTGCTCCAAAATGTCACGTTTTACCGTAGTAGGCAAAAAGTCAAATGTGAGGAAAATTAGGTTTAATTTTGTCCATCTGGTGCATTTAGTTTCAACAACCCATTGCCCTTCGGGGAGGTTGACCACTATGCGCACCACTGCAGCCTCATCTGCTGCTTTTTTGCTTTAAAAACCTAGGTCCAGCCAACCGTGTGACATGGAGTGAGGTGCAACATACACCGCGGTCAGGAAAATTTTGTGTACATCTTCACAAAATTTTTCCCATAGGGCTATTTTTTGGATGTCCAGATACACATGGACTCCGAATTCCACCGACAAAAGTGGCTGGGAATGTGGCGTGTTGATGTACTGGTTGCATCGTGCTTGCCACGCGAGTATCTCTGAGGAAATTGTGACCGCCAGTTTTTAGATTTTTTTCTATTCCGCCAGATTCTCTGGGGCGTTTTTGAATGTTAGAGGCCGTGGGCCTTCCGCCTGCTCCTCTTGCCTTGCTTGCCCAACTGCTCCCAGACATGGGTGCAGACTAATCCCCTCTATGAGATTATCAAACTAGATTTAGTCTTGAATTGAATAGGTTGCAAAAGTGTTTGCAACGAGAAAGAAAAGTTGTAAATGTTTAGTTCCATTTCAACATATTCTAAGTCCATGACTTCAGGAGTTCTGCGCTCTTCAGGCCTAACCCAGAAACTTACCCCTTACTCAACGGTTACTGCTCACTCTCTTAAATCCTATCTTATAAACAACGTTGGTCTAAAAACCCTCTTGTAGAGAGCACTACTTGTTGAAAAGTGGTCACTTCACAAGTTCATGATGGCTTATTTCAACTAAAACAGCTTTCTGTATGACTACAGGAAGCACATATTAAGCTGGTATTGATGCAGCCAAAACTTGACATTTGTTTACTATAATATCTAGGCACTTCCATCCTACAATAATTAAACCCCAATTGATAGTAAATTATTAAAACCAAAAACAAGGTTTTTTTATTAGTTAAATAATTTTATACTGATAGATAATTCCAGGCAACCTAGTGCCTACCTATTAATCATTGGCATCAGTTACTGATAAATAAATATATATTCGTCAACCTGCAGCATCTGACATTCTGTTGTTCATAACTTCCTTCAACTTAATTTCCACGTGTAGGCGATTGTGTGCCTGAGTCCAGTAAACGAAACCATTGTGGGATTATTTTCAATAACTCATGAAAATATAATCACCAAATTAATCAAAAAATGCTAATTCATAGCTCCCTCCTTGGGAGCCTAAACGTGATTGACATATCTTTGAATGACTTAATACTAAGTTAGAGCTTCCTCCACGAAAGTCTAAAATACATTGACATTAATAAATCTTATAAGATTCATCCTCATGTAGTTTACTAGCTCAAAACATATTGAGAAAAACGTAGCCTGGTTAGAATCTAAGACAACTTTACTTTGCGAAAATGATTCAAATTTTTCAAGGAATACAATAATATCAAAGAATGAAGTACTTAATATCTACCAAAGGCTTTAATTTGGGAATACTGGAGCTAAGGGACTACCATCGATGGTAGCCTATTTTAATTGGCTGAACTAGCTTAGCACCACTATGAAAAGATTAATCCCCATTTCCCCAATTATCTTTGTTGTGTTTTTAGCACTAGATGGTCCCACCTATAGGCAGGATACGCTGATCTTTATTTAATCACGCCTGAGCTCCTAAGGGCTTAAGACGAAGTCAAGGTTAAACAGAGGTGTTAAGAAAGGGTGGGAAAAGCTTTTCCAGTTACAGATGTCCGCTCAAGCTGTTCTATTGGCCCATGGCGACATGGTATATACTTTCAGAGCCATCTTGAAATGAACCTGAAAGTGGGTGATCATATGGGGTTGCGTCCACAGAGTGGAGTCAAAAGTGGCGCAAAGATATGAATTAGAATTGTTATTATCACCACGCCAAGTTCCAGGACTTTTAATGATTAGGAGCAATTGGGGAGTGAGAGGTTGAACATAAAGACCTTTACAGGCTTCCATACCTAGGGTTCCGCTCACAGGAGTTTACAGGCCTTTTCTAGAAAGGGGCTATGGGACAAGTAAAGAAGCGGTGGAGGTGGTTGTCTGTCAGCTCTGTGCATTATGGGCAGCTTTAATCTGGAAGGTGGGACCAGTTCGATCCCCTGTCCTGTATGATCAATTTAAAACATGATATAGCATATTTGACATTTTTACTGATAGAATAGGGTGGGTAACGTACTTTCAGAGGGCCTTGAGATCGAATTCCATGGTGGGGGGTAGAAGTTCAAGGAGGCGGGGCTGCATTGGGGTCTATCCAAAGGGTGTAAGTAGGAGAGGGTAATCATACCATTATATATACCAGGGTGTGAAGATGATTCTGATACCAAGGCCACTCTTTTTATAAAGGAAGGCGTGATACACGTGTACTCCTGCACTCTTAAGTGCAATGAGAGCCTGTTTTAGTAAAAGTTGATGAGGATTTAAGGCTGTAGCCTGGATGGTTTGTTATCCATTCCCCACAGCTGTTAGCAAGGTCCATGAGAGCCCTAGAGAGGCCGCTAAACCCTGGCTTAAGCCTATAGCCCATTGTGGCATTGAAGCCATATCTAGCAGATGATGGGCTTAGGGAACCCCTTCATTATCAAAGTGGCATGAGACCTAATGTCCAAAAGACCTAGGTCCCCTTCACTGTGGTTTAGGATATTGTGGTCATAGATGTGGGTGGGTGGTTGAATCCCCATATCCAACTGTGAAGTATCACATTCAACCTCGTGTAGAAACTGTTTGTAAGTGGGCAGACATGAGCGAGGAACCATAGCTTTGATAGAATAAAAAAATTCGCTATCAGGGCATGTCCCTGGGGAGTGATACACCAGCAGCTCCATATAGCTACACAAGAGTTCAATACATTGAGCAGCGGTCCTCATTATCCTTGGTCGCGACCCCTTGTGGTGTGGGGAGGATATCTAGGAGCTAAAAGGTAACCCAGGTAGGTTCCAAACCAAAAGGTTGATGAAACTATGGAGTACCCACTTGCATTATAATGGTTTAAGAAATATTAACTCTTGCATTGGACGCCTTGAAGTAGCATCCAAGGCATCCATGGCCATATCTAGGTCCTTTGCATCCAACTGCCACTACTGTGTCATCATCAAAGTCTATGGTATGGATTGTGGGTTTCCCAGTACCTGAATATCCTCCAGATGTTCTCGGAGGGCCAGAAGAGGATACAAAGCTATGTTGAACAAGATTAGGCTCAGTGGATCCCTTGACGGAGACCCTGTTCAACCATAACCTCTGCAGTAAAGCCTGTTAGGGACAGTACCTTATTGTGAAGCGGGGAGTAAAGCGCTGCTAGCCATTTCCAAAAGTGTGTTGGGATGTGGAGGCGGGTTAGGGAGGCGTCAAGGTAATCTAATTTACTCGATCATAGGCTTTTTTTACAAAAAGCGCCACAAAACATGCTGAGACGAGGCAGCTGACAGGGTTTCCAGAAGCTCATTGTAATTGTTCCAAAGCGATCTCTATGATATAAAGCCATGTTGGGCTGGGTTGAGGCGTGATGATGCCCACTTAGTCATGCAGTTTGCTAGAAGCTTAGTAGTTAATTTGTGGTCCATGTTCAATAGTAATATTGGTCGCCAACTTGCAAGGTCCTCTCAGCTCGCTTTCTTATAGATATGGGTCATAATTGAGCCAATTGGGTGAGGAAGTACTCCACCTTCTGCCAAGAGAGTCAAGAAGAGGGGCTGGAGGGCCTTTTTAACTGCGACGGAATCCACTAGATACACCTCAAATGGGATACCATCTGAGCCTGGGGCCTTCAAGAGTGTGCTGCGGAGTAGAAAATCCATTACTTCTTTCTTTGTGATTGGTTAAAAAGTTCTTCAGATGCTGAAAAATTAGACAGTGGTTCCGGAGCCCCTCAATGAATTCATGAACATCCGCTGGGCTTACCCAGGAAGCCTTGAAGTGGGCTGAATAGTAACGGTGGATCTATCTGGTGATTTCCTCCTTGTTTGTGATGATTTTGGTCCCCACCCTCAGGGTTTCAATCTCCTGATACCTTGAGCGGACTTTCTGCTTCTTGTAGAAGAATCAAGTGGGGAGTTTCCACTGGGTGTAGTAATGCGACAATGTGAAGTTTGCTTCCTGTTCTTCAATCAATGAGTTCCTGCTGGTATGTCTCTTGGGCAAATTTCTACTCCTTCACCCATTGAGAGGAATTCACTGGTTGGCAATTCGTTTGAAGGTGTCATATTATAGCCTCAGCACGTCTGAAATTTAGCCTGGGCAACCGTCATTTGGGTCTTAGCCCAATTGTAAGCTACCTTTAGAATTCTTGCTTTTGCATCAGCCCATTTTCTGAAAAGTTCACAAATGATATGGGCTCAGGTGTTCTGTCTCACAAATGGCTAATTTATCTTCTATCTTAAAAAGGTTGTTCAAGAGCCCTGGCAATCCTTGGCCAAAATCTTCTTGATGGTCTGAGGATTGTTTTCAGGATCAATTTTAGGGATCTATGATCACTTATAGTGATATCTTGGGTTAAGGAAGAGGAAACTCGACCAACTAGCAAGGGTCTCACTAGGGCCATATCAATCCATAAAGCTGATGTGAATCTTAATCTGAACCTTGAATCTGAGACATGCAACCAGGGCCAGATGCTGAGGAGGGGAGGGCATCCATGAAACCAATTTATCTAAGGAAATCTTTTAAGCTGAGCTGTACCTCATCTTTCTTGGTGGCAGGAGGAGATGTGTCATGAAACTGAATCAATATTGTGTTAAAATCCCCATCTGCAATGTATTGCATATGAGTTGTAGTGAAGAAAGTTCTTCTAAAAGATGGTCCTGCTCTTTGCCCGAATTTGGCAGGTATATGCTTGCAACAAAGAAGGAAAACTCAGGGGTAGATAATTCAGCCAAGATAAGGAGATCATCAAGGTATTTTGAGAACTGGTAGGTTTTCACCTGAGGTTGAGTATAATAAGGCCTTCATAGTTTGTCCAACAAGAGTTACCTCCAAATTGGTCATTCCATGCTTTTATTTTGGAGGGGGAAATGGGGCTCCTGGACAGCTGCAATATTCACATAAGTCACCCTGAATTGCTGAGAAGGTGGGCTCTCCGCTTAAAGCCCTGCATCTCATTACAAGTTAATGAACTTCAGGGTCAGGGTGCCCCTTTGGGGCCTTATAGCTGTCCCCCTTCATATCCTGGGGATTACTAGAGCTTAAAACTGCATTATAAGGCTGCTTACTTTATGTCCTTGAGCTTGTCTTTTAGTGGCAATCTGAGCAGATTGACATGAAGGAGGGGTTATTCTGAGCCATAGGGCCTGATGAGCCTGTAAGCCAGCCCAGGATACTACCCCCACTGCTCTGCACAGGAGTCTCCTGAGGCCACTCCATGGTTTACTCCAATTGGGCATCCTCTGAAGTATCAAATTACATGTTCATCTCCTTCAATACAGAGAATGAAGCCTGAGTTTTAAGTCCCTTAGATGGTAGGGGGTTGTAGACTTAGAGGCTCCACCTCTACTTGGAATACTCCATGCCTGCTCCACTATCTGAGTTTTTGTGGTACCAACTTAGTTTTAAGTGCCTCCCCTAAACTAGCTTCTTCTGGGTTAGCTTTATGTGAAGCAGTTTTACATTTATTTTGTTCTGGTGAAGGGTCTGACAACTTAGAAGGGGTGCCAACTGGCAGGGGGTTTTCAGCACTAATGTAATAAAGCTATTATACTGTCTGTGCCTGCTTGACTGACACATGAATGGCAGCAGGGGGTTAGATCCTGTACTGGTACCCAATGGGTTGGTTGAGGAATTTCCGCTGCTGCTGTATGGGAGCGTTTCTTATCTATCTCAGGGACTTACCTACTGGTTGAGAGAGCTTGCTTAAGAGCAGTGCAACTATTATATAGATGGCCCAATGCATTACACCATGAGCAGCACAGTCCCGCCTGGGCAGGATCAACAAAGAATATTTCCAAACATGATACAATGACTGCTACACTTGGTATAACCTCCTTGTTATGGGCCACCATAGGGTTGGGGATAAATGGTGCTCTAGCAATATGAGCCCATTAGGTTGGGGCATAGTCTGATGCACAACGGTCTACTGTTAGTACATACCCAAATTCCAACAAACCCTGATGCAGGGAAAGCTTGAGGGATTCTGGGTCCATTGTAGTTGGGAGATTAGATAAATTTACCCAAATAATTTTCTCCAACTTAAATATTGTTCAAGTTTTATGAAAAGATCCATGTGGAATCTCTATTTTAGCAGAGGCTTCCCAGTATGCATCTTCTTCAGTTGTAAACCCTACATCAATATTGTGGCTTTCCACTACTTTATGAATTGTGGTATCAACTGGAAAGGCTCTTGCTATCGCTTCAACATAGGTAAAATAATCCTTTATATAAAATTAGACTGGGTTATGCACATGTTAGACTCTAGCTGCATGAGCATGAGTGGACCTAAATAGCGAATGTTGTGCCTGTGTTTCAGCCCATCTCTTCTTCATTTCAGCCATAAAAGCATCTTTACAAGGGTCAATGGTGGGTGGTGCAGGCACTAGATTTTTCTGCCACGCGCAGATGCATCCTTAAACCACTTATTTTTGTTTAAATTCCAACTTAAATTTAGATTTAAATTGAGATTCTCCAAGGTGTGGGATCTCAGATAGAGGCGCTGTCATCCCTTTACTTATGCGCAGGAACCTGCTAGGGCTTCCCAGTTGGTACTCGACTTTTGCCAGGTTGGTTGGGCTTACCTGTTTTGGGATTACTTTTTGACAATTAATTAATGGATTCAGATTCATCTCTGAACTGATATATTCCTCCATCCTTCACTTGACCATCAGCAGATGCTATCTGGAATTTTTCAGCAATTTAATTGGTTAATTGGTTAGTTCCAATTGAAACTCAATTTTGATTTTTATTTTGATGAATTTACAACCAACTGAACCAACACTTAATGCTAATTCATTTTTGGGCGTGTTGGCTGCCTTCCATAGAGTTAAAATGACGACCCACTGATTTGATACCTACTATCAATTTATTTTGGGCATGTTGGTTGTTTTCAAAGGGGCGGTGGTTGACATAGCCGTCTAACCCCACAGCGCAGTATTAGGACTGGTAATACCTCCTGATACAATGTTAAATCATGAAATGCGGCTCCAGGGTGGGGAGCACATATTTTTTGAACCTCAGTCAACACGTAGTTGACTGAGGTAGACAGTACAATGGCAGGATCAATTGAAGTTCCACCATGTGTTATTAATTTTAGTCTGCAACTTCTTTTAAAGCTGCAATTAGAAAGCAGGTAGTACAAATTGACACACAAGTTTTAAAACCAAGGGCTCTGCGATTTGAGGTTTGTTTTAGTGATTCTGACGCATCAGAGGAGCTCTCAGTGAACTATATCACCTTTACTCATTTTGATTCAATAAGGCTAAATTTCCAGGTAATGTACTCCTTAAAAAGTAAAATTTAGAAGTTCCCTTGTTGTTGTGTTCATATGACCAACCTCTCTACTGGTCATCTCTTCCCTTATTAATAAAGTATTTTAAATTTTTTAGCAAGTGATCCTTTGGGCTGGCCTCCCCATGGACCTAATCGTGAAGGTATACAAATACTTAGGACATTGACAGCTTATAAATTTATATGTGTATTCTATTCTACCATTTGGCAAGTCTAAACCAATTCTAACTGAATCATCATCAGGTCTAACCTCCAATTTTCACTTGGGCATAAACTTCTGCTTGCAGTATAGTCATGTCATGCCCTTTTTATTACTTAGAGTTTTTATGTTGTTTATATATTATGCTTTGGCTTTTTAGGCGTTGGAAGCATTTAAAGTATTTTAAATCTAAGTATAAAAACATGTTCCAAGTTTATATGGCTTTAATTTACCATAACCTCTCAGGAAAAAGAGAGTTTCAGACACTTTTTTCGCACACATAGCCTCTAATAAGTAGATAGTCAGGGTGGTAATTTAAACTCCAGACAAGCCTTGATTGTCCAATGCCACTAAAATCAAATTTATCAGAGACCTTGGACTCACAGACCTTTTCACAAATTCTCTTCTATTAAATTTGCAGCCAAACATTCCTCAGATACCCTCAGCATAAAACTTCTCCCAAGTGACCATAAATAATTGCAGAGAGAAGTGTCTTTTCTCATTTAGCATCATGAGGACCTTCAAAAACAAGGGTTTACAATCAGCATGCTTTTCAGCAATGCAGTCATGTATTTAACACAATAGAATTTGTCCCCGCCAAGTAATTGGACATTGGTCTACTGGGTTAGAATCTGACGACTTTACAATAAACCAATTTGATAAAGTATGAAACCCTGAATATTATAGACTTTTGCACTCAAAGACCAAAGCACAAATTTAAAGATGTGTAAATATTATACTGTACAGCAGTGAGGTCCAAAAATTACCCATTATATATTAAGTTTACAATGCACAAAAAACTTGTGTATAAGATTAAGAACTGTCTAGCATCTCAGCTGGTATGGCAACTATCATAGCCTCTTTAGCCTGGTCAATAGACCAATGGCCTATGCTTAATTGCAGATATTTAAGTAATAAAATCTCAGTTGCTTGTTACAAAATAACTTTAAGCAGTTATAATTTTCTTCCCTTAATGAAAATATATGACGTGCCCTTAGAGGCTCTGAGTAATTAAACATCCAAACCACTTGAAGAAAATTGATTAAATGACCTAATTAAATCTCTTAATATCTGTATATTTTAGGACTTGAACGAGCCAAAAGAAAACTGGTCTTTAGACGCAGGGTCTGAACCCCTTAACAGTAGCTCCAGACTGCAATGCAACACTATCTTTAAGTAAATCTATGAGAGAATGGAGAGTATTTTAGTGTAGTGCTGAGGTGAGAGAGGGTGGGGTGTTTCTAATATTTAAGAAGATACTATAGTGAAGGGCTGATAAAAATGTTTTCATCATATTCTGTCTCCAAGTGGAAATATCTAGTAGGCCTATTCCAAAGCCATCAAACTTAGCAAAAAAAATTTATTTTGTCTAAAAATAAAAAAAAAACAAGCGATCTTTGATTTGATTTAGAGTGAAAATATTTAATAAGACATTAACCAAAAACTCTATCACTAGAAGGTTGCTGAATTTTACTTTAGCTAGAGAGATGATATTAAGCTTATATTATCCGGCTCAATTGCTAATTTCCAAGATAATAGTGATGGAGATAATTGCTTTGATTGTTTCCCTTTCTCACAACATCAGCCAAAATTCCGTATTATTCTCAAGTTGTTTTGGGGAGTTACAATTGTCTGAATTCATTTTAACCTTTTGGATTTTTATTACTTAGTTTGATCCCCATTTCCAATTTTTCCTCAAATAAGTCTTGCTCAAATTAAAATTTTTAGATAAATTATATACTCAGAGTTGCCCCAGGTGTCAAATTTTTCATTTAAATTGAATAGCGATTGAGCCACTTGTTTGGGATAGGGAATGGGGTTATTGTGGGCTAATTTTCAAAAAATTCCCTAATTCTACACAGATGTGTCTGATTCTTTCAATTTAAACTCTGCAGATACTAAAGCTAGTATGGTTTTAGGCTTAGGATTATGTTGAGAGAAGGATCCTGGAAGGAAGAGAGGTGCACCTGTTACTCATCCTATTCAGGGCAATTCCTAGGTCAGAATTTGGTTCAGGTGAAGGGCCTTGGGTTGATCCTTTTTTAAACCTAAAAATTACATGACACTGTCCACCTTTATAGCAGACTCTGCGGACCTTACACCACCTCTTTTCTAGGAAATAGGGTCTACTCCACTACGGGAGCGTTGCCCAAGGCGTAATTCTAATGTGGGGTGGGGAGTTTATTGGCTGCAATGGTGGCATTATTGGGTAGTGAAGGTGATGGCACCTTAAGGTTGGCATTTTAAACTATGAAAATTTTCTCCAAACAGTTTGTAAAATTCATGGAAGAAACCAAACTATCTTTATATGATGTAAATCCTTTCCATGATACTAAACGATGAAAACCACGTTATCTCTTCATGATTTCACGATTTGTATCACTTAAAAACTTATTCACCCTCTAATATGATAGGCTCCATCTATACAGGCTTCTATCTCAGATAGTGGGCTTAGAGGTGTTATGAAAAGAGTTATGAATCTTCAGTTTGTTAGAAATATTATGTAGAAGGATCTATTATTCAAAAACTTAGCTGATAGCAATATGTTCCAGAAAATAAACAAGCTGTTAAAAACATATGACCTGGAGGTAAATATTTTTGGTGCCCACCACTACTAAATTACCTACCCAATATCAGGAGCCACACATCTTTTTTATAAAACGCTTAGCGTCAATGTTGATTGTATCAACTGGTTATGTACTTGTTAGTGCACTTTCTTGATATATGCTGCCATTTTGTGTGCCTCTGGTATGTTACTATGTATTTTAGGCACAATAGTGAAGGCAGGGTTATACCATAAGTTAAAGTACATTGGTAATATCCCTGTTGAGGAATAAATGAAGTTTTTGTAAAAAGAAGTATGCCAAAGGAAGGTCAGTTGTTCATGTATCTTGAGAGCTGTAGTATAACAGCAGAGGTATTTTTCTAACATTTGATTTGTTCTTTCAGTTTGGCCATCATATTGATGGTGATTTACTGCTGATTTGCACGGTTTGATCGTCAGTTTTTTGCACAAAGTCTCCATAATCTTAAGGTAAACTGAGGATATCTGTTACTGAACACCTCCTACGGCACTTAAAACAGGAGAATATATGGTATACAAACAACTGGTCATGCCTTCAGCTGTTAAAGTCAAACAAGGGATACTATAGCATATTTTATAAAACATTCATTCACACTACAATTCAACATGGCCTAAAACACTGGTAAACCCAAAATTAGGTCCACTGATAGTGAAGTCCAAGGGCCTTCGCTTTCTGCAGAGGGTGGAAGAGACCATCATGACCTGTCCTATCATATTTAAACGTGTAATAGATAGACAGCCCTCTACCCAAGCTGGGACGTCCTTTGTAATCCATTACAATCATATCCATTATTAACTTTTGGTGGATTTGACTAATTCTGCCAAAAGAGTTGCACAAAATGAAACCCACTGAGCAATGGACAAATATAAGGATCACTGTCCCTTGATAATCAGTAATAATAAAGACTTTATAAGGACTGTTGCCTCGACAATACCACATTATTTAATAATAAACTTAATGACTACTTCCATTACTCTATTCTACTACCATCTGTCTCCATAAAGGAACCCCCTCTCTCATTCCCATGCTCAACTATTAATCCTTGTTATTCTTTATCAGTCTCGACCCTTCCACTTAGTAGTATTCTATTGGCTACAAGTTTTAGGTGTTCCATTCTATAATCAATGTTTCAGCCTAAATCCCTCATTTTGCTAAACTTTGAATACTTTGATCAATCTATCTCAAGTCCTCATAACTTCCGCTCAATCTTTAGGCTCACCTTAAATCTTGTTTATGATCCACTGCAACTATAACTTAATGTCCAGTCATATTGGAATCTTGACATTACCCCCTTGACTGGATAATAAACTCATATTGCTTGTATGCCCAAAGAAACTTTGCATGAACTCAGTTGATAATCTAACCACCTGTGAGTTTCTTAATTTTATAGTCATCAACACCAGTCTTCTCAATTATCTCAAATGGTCCAACCCATATACTGGCAAGCTTTTTCCTTCTTCCAAACCCATGTTGGTCATGAAACAGAACATGATCCCTTACCTGAACTGTGGGAGTCTTCTATGTCTACCTTGATCAGCTGCCCAATCCTTAAACTTCTTAGCCAAACTAGTTTAATATGCTTCAGTTTGGAGTTTAATATGCATGTCTGTTAATGCAGACAAATAGTGTTGAAGCTCTAATCCGCCGGTTTCTTCCACACAGGAATAAAGAAATGCCTGCAAGGCTGTCTGTCTTCCATAGAGCAATTTAATGGAACTTTTCCATGTTGCCATTGATGATAGCTAATATTGTATATGAAGTCAGCGATGGATAATATGGTACTCCATTCCAAAGGCAATACTTTACAAGCTTGAAAAAGGGTATTTACCAAGTTTAGTTGACCTGTTCCACCATTCCATTAGATTCAGGGTGGTATGGTGTAGTCAGGACCCCATGGATTGCCATTAGTTGTTCAACTTGGGCAGGATATGCGATATGAAATTGGTTATGTTGGACGTGAGGATAAATTTCAGGCAACCATGTCGCTGTATTGCACAATCCATGATACTTGGTGGTGATGACAGCCTAAATCATTGATCGCCCTTGCTTCCACCTACTTTGTCAACTGGCCAATGAGCTACTATTATATAGTTGGAGTGTTTTTCATCAGTTGGCAGAGGCCCCACCACATCCAGAGAAACCGTATGACATGCAAAATGAGGCTTAACCAGCTGGTAGGTTTTCCTGTGGAATGATTTCTCTACTTGGCACTGGTAACAACAAGCAACTGTTTTTAAACTCACCATAGCTCATAATCTCACAAATAGTTTTGGGGTCACAAGGACTCCAGCATTTTCTGCAACCCTCCAGGACCCACCACTCTATGAGCATTCATAATAGATGCAGGTCGAGCGGGAGGCTTTGAAAACTCAGCATCAATTTGCTCATCTGCTTATATAGTTCCCCATTGCGCACAAAGGTATCCTGTCGCAACTCATCCATCATTTTGATCACCTGTGATGGCTCATTGCGATATTTGCCCACAATCATCTTCTTGTACATTATGTCTGCCAAATCTATCATAATGGTGACTGTTGGTAATTGTGAGAGACAGTCCACGTTCTGATGTTTTGCCCCTGGTTGGTGTACAATCTCAAAGTTATACACTTAGAACTTCGAGCCCATTTTTCAAGCCATCCTTCAGGTTCATGGAGATTCTGCAGCCAGTGTAAGGATGCTTGATCGGAACCCAATAAAAATTTCACCCCATGAAGGTATATGAGGAACTGTTTATATGCATATATTGCTGCTAAGCACTCCACTCAATCATAATGTAATTTTATTCAGGACCTGGTAAGCTTTGGGTACATTACGCCATGTGATGCTCCAAACCATCACTATCTTTTTGGGGTAGAATGGTCCCTACAGCGGAAAGGGAAGCTCAAGTTTTATAATAAATCTCTTCTTAAAATTAAAGTAATACAAAATGGGCGCTAGCCAACGTGGTTTGTATGAAATTGAAAGCGTTTTGAAATCTTTTCATCCAGTAGAAGGGGACATTCTTCTTTAATTGCTCAAATAGAGGAGCCCCAATACAGCTGAAGTTGTGAATGAACCGCTGGTAGTAACTGACCATCCCCAAAAATACCCAAATATTGCGCTTATTATCCGCTGAATCATCGAATATATAGCTTCTACCTTTGCCAGCTGAGGACTAAGACCTTTGGAGTCTACCACAGACATGAGGTTTTCAAATTCTTCTTAAAGAAGTGGCACTTTTTAAGCTTAATTATGATGTTAGCTTGAGTGAATAGGTGAAACACTTGTTTTAAGATCAAGATGATCCATGAATGTCTGCAAGAACACATTAATATAGTCAAGGTAGACTAGAATGCAAGACGGCTTCAGGTCACCCACAATAGTGTACATAGCCCGCTGGAATATAGCTGGGGTGTTGCAAAAAACCTGTGGCATTTTGTAAGCTGGAACAACCCTTTCAAGGTGGTTATAGCACACATCTCTTGTTCCGCCACTGGTAGCTTGATTTGCAAAACCTCAATACCAAATTCATAGCGGAGAAGTATTTTGCACCGCCTAGCTGATCTAAAGCATCATAAATTTTCAGAAGCGGGTATGAGTCTTTTTTGTATTGCTATTAAGCTTCCAGTAGTCAATTACTAATCAACTAGTGCCACCTTTCTTGAAAATCAACTCTGAGGACGCCTAAGGACTCTTTGACGGCTCTAACATTCCCTGTTCAACTAATTTATCTATTTCAATGGACACAACTTCTTCCGCCACCCTTGGAGCTATGGATAGGCCAATACTGGATAGGATGGTGAACCTCCATGTCCAACTGATGCACTATCCCTCATGCACATCCCAAGTCATGGTCATCAGATGTGAAAATAGTTTGGGACTTCTAAAACAGATTTGTCACCCTGACATTCTAGTCCTTCGACAGACCAGTTAGATCCTCACGCAGAACCACAGTCATTATGCTGGATGAGAGTTTTAAAGGTAAACCAAGATCTTCCCACAAACCAAAGTCATGTATCCGGTGAACCTCATCAATAGGAGTCAGATGCAGATTAGCCACCACTTGAAGCCTTTGAACCTTTATAGACTCCTTCTACAGGTTCTCTATCAACACCTTCACTTCCCCCTGCCCTGGTAACAGGAGCTCAGAAGCCACATGGGTTTGTACCACATTTGCTGATAGGGCCCCATAATCTCTCCATATAGGTCTTCCAGGATATTTATTTTAAGCTCCATCCCTATTATGACCTGATGCCCAAAAGGTATGCTTAAAGCACTTGCAGCTCGCGGCGGAATACCATTGTACTTGTAAATCTGGGTAGGAAGCGCCCTAGTCCTCCACTTCATCTTCCAATATTATACAGGAATCACCCCATCACTATACATGAGATTCTTTGACTGGAGCAGATTGGGTCTTTCTGGATTCCACTGGAAGTAAAATAGATTGAAATCTGTTTTCCTAGGTTACTGGTGGTTTCATCTTCCATATTGACCACAGCCCCAAAGTGCCGCATAAACATAACGTCAACTAACATGTCATAATTATTATTAGGTAACGCCACTGCTGGTGCAGATATGCTAACTAACCTGAATCTCAAAGGCAGCACAAGTATGCGCCCTCCAGCGCAGTACTCTGTGCCCCCGTGGCCCTGTACACTACTCTGTGGTCCACATCTGATTTCAATGGAAGCTTAGCTACGATCTTGGTGTATTTATATTGATGGGAGCACCAGTATCAATAATTACCCAAATTTTGGTACTTTGTACAAATATGTCACGGTATGTACACTCCAAATAAGAAAAACCACTGGTGTTTAATACATTAACATCCAAGAGCTTTTGGCTATCCAGAAAAGTGAGAATACCAGCACTAACATGAGTATACTCCTGGGCAATTATCTCTACTGGAATTGCCATTTCCACCCCCTCTAGAGCTGCAATATATGTCGAAGGTTTGTCATTGACTGTACCAAATGCTCAATGATCTGCCAGGTGTGTATTTTTTACACATCTCTGCGGAACTCCATGTCCACATTATTGTGGTCTCTCCATCAGCTTAAGGCAAGATATCATAGGGTACTGTTATAATAAATCCTTGAGGTAAGTTTCAGACTGACACAAAGTGACTTGTGAGAATCATCAGGGACAGATAGGTATGAATCAGCATAAGTGGAGTTTCCCATATCTACTCTAATTTGCATTTTCCCTGTTCATTTGAAGATACTGGTACCGCATTGACATTCATTTTGTCTGGACAGCTAGCTGCATAATGTCCTCATTAGCCGCACAGGAAGCAAACATTTTAAATGGCACTCGCCTATGCATCACACTCATATATCCAGGTTTAAAAATTAGCTGAGTATTGTAAATCAGCCAAGGATGAGCTGGTTGATAATGGAGGTAGAAAGGACTTGCCAGAGCATTAAGGGGTCAAGGTTTCCCCAATGGATGAGAAACAAGTCATTGTTGTTCCAATACTGGTGGGGATTCAGTAGTTGTTGCAGGGGCTTTCCGTTCCACATTGGGAGCACTAAAAGTGATAGACAGCGTAAATAACTAACTTTTTTAATAGCTCTACTTCATGAAGAATTAAAGTCATATAATTATACATTTCCCAATATGGCTTAACAGCTTCCATCATTTCTACGCCCATCTCCTCATTAGTTACTTTTTGATCCCACCAACTCTTAAGCCTCAACCATGAAACACTCCGTAAACTCCACCAAGGACTCATTCTTTTAAAACTGAATTGTCAAAAACTCTGCCTTGCGCTGCATCATTTTTGCCACACTCCCAAACAGGAAGATCACGGTCTCCTTCAACTCTTGATATTCTATGGTACTGTCCTTAAGGTAACATGTGACCTGGTCAGCGCTTGCAACATCCATAGTAGATAATGACAGTTTAGCTTTCCGCCAATTGGAAGCCCCCTCTATGGGAAATTTAAACCTATTGAAAAACCCATGTATGTTTCTGTCATGGTTAAATGGGGCAGCTTGTCTCTGTAGATATCCTTCTCCCTGACAGCCTTATTTATTCTACACTATGCACAGTATAGCCACTTGGTAGTTCTGCCCAAGAGGTCGTCAAGTTGGTTGGTTTGGTCACCCACCAGGTGCATTTGGTGAAAAGCCTGGGTGAGCTGCTCAGTTATACATTTATTTTCTTGAAAAAGCATTTTTGAGCCTTGAGTAGTTTATCCAAGTCAAGATACAGTTCCTCATATTGAGAAAATTTATAAACTGGGGTAGTACCCCATCAAGGCGAGCTGGTTGCGCTATGGCTTTGAAAAAAATGAAGGTTTTTAAGGGTTGATCATGGGCCCACTGTAGCGAGCACCGCTGTTAACTTTTGGTGGGTTTGACTGATTCTGTCAAATGAATTTCACAGGGTAAGACCCACTGAGCAATGGATGAGCAATATGAAGATAGCTGGCCCTTGATAATCAATGATAATAGATACTATGTAAGGAGCTATTACCCTGACAGAACCACTTTATTCAATAGTAACCTTATAGGCTACTTCTGTTACTCTTTTTACTACCCTCTGTATTTGTAAAGTATCACATCTCTCATTTTCACGCTTAACTATTAATCCTTGTTATTCTTAATCAGTCTCGACCCTTCTGCTTAGTAATATCCTATTAGTTAAATGTTTTAGGTGCTCAATTCTATCATCAAAGTTCTGCGGAATTCCCTTGATTCTCTGAACTATGATTACTTTAAACAATTTACTTTATGTATTCATAAATTCTGCTTGATCTCAAGGCACCACTAATTTAATTTATAAAGTTACTGGGACTATAGCTTAATGTCCAAAAATTTTCTCTCTCATTGAAAACACTTTTGCAACAAATTCAATCCAAGTCTAGGTAAATTTTGATAATCTCATCAAGGATATAAGTTAGCGCCCAATGTCAGGGAGCAGCTGGGCGAGTAAAGTTAAGGGGAAAGGTGTTGGCTTCACATCAACTAAGTTTTGTAAATGCTCCAGCGAGTCCACAGAATAGATAAAATTAGTAATAAAAAACTGGCAGTTGCCATTTCCCCAGAAATTTAGGCCTGGCAAGTATGCTGCAACCATTTCATCAATATGCCGCAATCCCATCCACTATTGTCATTGGAACACAGGGTGCATGTTTTCCTGGATATTCAGCAAACGGAGCTTTGGGAGATGTTTTGTGGAGATGTACACACACATTTCCTGAATGTGGTGTAAGTCGCACCCCACTCCATGCGTATGTGGTTGGCTGGATCTTGGCTTTGAAAATAAGGAAGTGGCGGACAAAGCTGCAAAGGTGCACATAGTTGTAGACCTTCCAGATGGTCAATGGTAGTCAAAATGAAGTGCACCCGCTGGACTAAATAGAATCAAATTTTTGTGAATTTCAACTTCCTATAACGATGGTCAAGCGCACCATGCTAGAGCACCACCTAAAGGCTGGGCTCACCGTATACAGAGAAATACAATCCTTTGAAACGCAGTGTTTTATGCTCACGCCAAACTTGTGCATGGGCAAAGTGATTGCTGTTCTCACCCCATCTGTGGGGATTGCAAAGGATTTGACCCAAATCCCACACACCGCTTATGTCAAAATCAATGGGCAAAACACCCATCCATTCAGGGTCACTGTGGATAGAATGCCTCCTATATGAACTTTCTGTCACGCTTTTGGCCACAAAGCCCATACCTGCCCCTCCAAGGAGGGCACTACTCAAACAGAAATTCTCTCAGATGCAATGTGCGGTGCAGACGCCCACTATGAACTGGCACTGGACACTGACGCAGCCTTCTTGTGGTAAGTGCAAGGATGCTACATTCTAGTAAAATCAATTTCCCCACAAGAGCGGAAGAAGGCCAAACAGACCTGCAAGGTGGCAGCCAACAAGGTAGCCAAGACCACATCCACAATCCCACCAGCCCAGCTCCAGGAGGACATTAAAAATTTTGTGGCAGAAGCAGCTCGCAAATCCCTTAACCAATAAATTGGGACACCCAAGACGATTGGGCCACCCAAGCTGAAAACCTGATGGGCGAGTCAGTTTCACCTGACCAATGCACCCAAGTATTAATTGGGAATGAGTTGCTCACCAATAATACTGCTGAAATTTCACCTCCAAGCTTTGATGCACCACAAATGCACACACTGCAAAAAACTCATCCCACAGTGAGGAAAATGCAGATGGCAAAAGCCAACGCAAACCCCACTGCTAAAGCTTCCCACTCTGACACATACTCTGTAGCACAGAATACCCGTGCTACCAAGCAGCAAAGTGATGAAAAAGAGAAGGTTGAAGGGCTCAGGTGCCCTTCCCCTCACACCTAAGGTGCAAGGGAGAGCCTTTAATTTAGGTAAGTTGAACATCGCTGGACTCAAGTCCTCACCGCCCCAGGCTAGGAGACTGAGTTTTTTACAAAAATAATTTATCTGTGGTCATCCTGGCCATTCAGGAAACCCACTGTCCGCGTGGTACTGAGGAATCATGGAAAACCATGCTCCTCCCTTCCCTCTCCTTTTGTTCTATGCTTTGTGAGGTGCTAGTTCAAGTGAACCTCAGTTTTAAATCTATTTCATCACAGGCATACCTAAACGGCTGCATCCTTATTGTCACCTTTTCGTGAGATGACAAAGTGCACACTGTCATTAGCATTTATGCCTCAACCTGTGCATAAGAATGTCATTAAACTTTCTCATCAGTCAATTCCCTTCCGCTACCCCCTGACCTGTTCGTTGTTGGTGACATGAACTGCTGGATGAACCCATCCACAGACCGCTGGCCCTCATCGCCTACACCCCCATAAGGGCACGTTGAACTTTTCGTTCTCAAAGCCACCCTAGGGTTGTTCAATACTTTGCTGCATCATGCTCTGCTACTCACTAACATGTCATGCCCCCACGTACACAACGGCCAGCTAAGGTCCATGACCTGCATTGATTTTATTCTTGCGCCATTGAAATTTCAAACCCAAATTATCCACTTTACCACAACAAAAATTGATTTCTCCAACCACAGGATGGTATTGATTTTCTTCCGTTTGTCCAATCCAGCAGCCCAGGCACCAAAATGGTACAGACTCCGCCCAGTCAAAATAGAGTCGCCAAGATTTTTCTTGTGGGTGTAATTTTTGACCTCAGCTCTGGAGTTTGTTGCATCATTATTTGCAGACCCAATTTCCACCTGGTCAACCATCAAGGCGAACACAATCCGCCAGGCTCGCCACCTCTCCTCCCACCACTCATGGGCTGCCTTGGCAGTCATTTTGCACATGCTGGCAGAGTTGGACCACCTGGAGTTTAATGTCCCAAATGCAGGCTACAGTCCAGCTTAGGTTCACAAACGGGTGGAAGCGTCCACCCACCTCAATGCACTGGTGAGACAACACAAGTATCAGGTTTGTGTTCATTATAGCTCAAAGCATATTACAGTGGGCGATACAAGCTCCACTTACTTTTTTCAAAAAATTTTGCACTGCACCAGAGTTTGGCCTGCACACAGGCACAAAGGCCAGGCCACTCCATTGCAGATATGCCAGCTTAAGTGGCAATCGAAATACAAAATTATTACTATAAATTGTATCGATCTGATCCAATTTTGCCAGCCAAAAAGAAAATTTTTCTCAAAAGTGCACACATCCGTACCATTTCTCCATTCCTGTAGTTAAAAATTTGATTACTTGGGACAAACTCTGGTCCTCCATTTACGGTGCACCATATAGAAAATTCCCAGGCCCAGACGGCATCCCTAATGAGTTCTATAAGAAGTATTTCAAGATTTTTCCTCCTTGCTGCTTGCCTCTCTGAAACAATGCCTTCTGGAAAAACGCCTCCTGCCTGGAGGGCAAGAGGCCTTCACGATTACATTGTACATGAAAGAGGATAAGCTGGTTTTGGCCAACTGGTGCCCAACGTCTCTTACTAACACAGACACAAAATATTTTGCTAAAAACATGACTAACCGTCTAGGGGTTGTTGCCTCTGCTCTCATTTCCCCTAAACAATTCGGTTTCATCCCCAAAAGGTCAATTTGGGACAATATACACACCGTAGCCAATGTCTGATAATGCACGACTTCTGGAGCACTTGTGTTTTTAGACCAGAAGAAGGCCTATGATAGAGTCAACTGGGAGTACCTCAGAGCCTGCCTCCACAAGTTCCGCCTCCCCCTTCGCTTCATTAATTGGGTGATGTTGCTAATGGAGTCTGCCACAATGGCTGTGCGTGACCCTGGCTTCCTCACTGATTAGTTCTCCCTTAAAGGGGCCTACGCCAAGGGGAACCTCTTAGCCCACTCTTGTATAACTTCAGCCTTGACCCACTTCTTCAAAATGTGAATGCCCGCCTTACTGGTGTCCATGTGAAAGGCCAAGTACCGGTCAAGATGTTGGAGTTTGATGATGATTGTGTGGTTGAGGTGTATAACAATCATGATGCACGCGCGCTTGAAGATACTATCCAGGTTTACTCCAGGGTAAGTAATGCAGCACTCAACGCCTCTAAAACCGAAATTGTTCTCCTTGGACAGTATCAAGCCCTCTGGGTCCCAGCGCCCCATTGCCTAACTGCCTTGTCAACTAGCGCATGGGACCGCTTGCCCTGCCCACCCCACTCCGCCTCGCTCATACTACCCTTTGTGCCACGCCCCACCGTTAGCCCTGTCCACCATTTGGGGGTGTAGCTGGAGGCAGGAATGTACGCCTCAACGGTGATGAAAAACCATATCCTGGACAACATTATGAAACGCATAGCTTCCCTCAAAGCCCATCACACCTCCCTTACAGGCAGGGTAATGCTAGCCAACTCTATGCTCCTCTATAAAGTTTGGTTTGGAGTCCACGCCATTGCTTTTTTCCCATGTTTCTTCAAGTCAATATACGCCCTTCTGCAAGGGTAACTTTGGTTAGACCACCCACCGCCGGTGCACCTGGATTTCATGTTTGGCCCTCGCCATAGTGGTGGTATGGGCCTGCTCAACTTTGAGGCCCATGCTGCCAAAATCCTTGGCGCCTGGATCGCTGCCATCACTAACCCTATGATCTCAGCCCAGCACTGGTCCCGCGCAGCCCATGCAACTTTTTCTGCACCCTGGGCCTCACCAATCCTTCCTACCCCACTCTCTGTTAAAGGACCTTGCCTCACATCCTTCTGCTGCGGGCCCACCTGGGACGTCGCCCCACTTCAAAAGGATCCTCCTCTCCATGCGGAGCACTGAGTGGAGATCCAAATCTGTGGGCACACCGCCCAGAGGGGGCATCCCTCTCCTGGGTTCACCCAGAAAGTACAAGGACTTCCCATTATGAACAAAGTAATACCCATGCGACCCCCTACCATGGCCAGGGTGGACTACCTGGACATGATGGACATCTTCTACCCCCTTAATACCCAGAAAGCCATTTAGAAGTATGCCCATCACTCTCTTCTGCAGCCACATATTCGTTCCCATTTGTAGCGCTACTTGAGACAGATATACTGTACTGCTGAACGCTCTAATGCCTTGCACTTAACCTGTGTTGTGTGTGGCCAGTATGGAACGCTGGTTCACCGCCTGGAAGTGTGCCCTCCATCTAAAGCAATATGGCGTGAGGTGCAACGTCTGTTTTGCCAGGATCAGGCACAGCCCTTCAGCCTGTCTAAGGAAATGTTTGCTTTATCCATGGCTTCCCCTCTTCCACCCTCCCTCTGTGACTTGGTAGTCACAATCGCTATGTGGACTATACATACGATTGTCTTGGATGCTATCTCAGGCTCCAGCCCCACCCTCCAGGAAGCTATACGCCAGTTCCAGTTGCACCTAGTGGACCATTTTTAAGCGTGGATGTTTGAATACCCCTCATCCTGTCGCCACAGTCTTTCTCATCCTGGTTCCCAGTTTGGTTCATAGTTTCAGACCCCTTCCTAATAAGCGCTCAATAGTGGCGCATGCTCCTGCACACGTTACCCCCCTCCCTTCTCTTGGCGTTGCCACTGGCAACAGGAGATAGCTTCTGCTTCTCCAGGGTGCTCTCCTCTCGCTGAAGTTATATTGTTGTTTAGTGTTTTATTGGAAGTGTCAATCCCCTGGTTGGCCTTCCTCAAAAAAACTAATATAGCTTATTGTCCAGTTATATTGGAATCCTAACATCCATGTTAAATCAATTAATGCTCGTTTATATGACTGGATTTCTTATATGAGAAGAATCATGGTGTTCCTTTATGATGTGCAAATGCAGGCCAGAAGGGGCTCAGACTCTATTGCAGAAGTATAATACCCTATACTATTGGTTTTATCACCCAGATGGGGCCTTGTCTGATCAATATTAGTCAGGAGGTCGAGACTTCAGTATCAGAAAAGGGGGAAGCATACGCAGCATCAAGAAGTGAAAATTTAAAATCAGGGGGAGAAGGGATAGTTATACATGAACCTGCAAAGCTAACTGACGCTGATTAATTGCAGGAACAACAGGGTGATGGAAACCTGAGTTTAAAATTTTAGGGCGCGTTGGAGAGGTAGACATTTGGCAATGGCATTAAGGGGTGGGGTCACAACTTAATCAAGGGTAAACACTATGATTAACTCATAATTGGCACTAAGGTCAGGGCTCATACATATATTGCAATTAAGAATATACAGAAAGATATGGATAGATCCCTTGACAAAATCACATTTGAAGTTAAAACTGAGGAGATCATGATGAGTTATGGATTTCCTGAGTGCTAGCTCTTTGGGGTTTTCAAAGTAGTTAAGTTATGTTCAATTCGCGCAACTTCAGGATTTTAGCAATCTTAAAGGGTACCACCAGTGAATCAATGACCAAGAGACGACAGCTAACTCTTTACCATAGATGTCCCATGTGCGCGCTGTAACATTAAATTCCTATAAAAATAAGCCACAGAATGTTCCCTTTCCTTCATCTTCTTGAAAAAGGACAGCACCAACCGCGGTATCAGAGGCATAACTAGCCACATAAAAGAGCTTAACTTCATCAACATATTGAATATCATGGGCGGTGTTGAAAGTGTTTTTATGCTTCAAATGCTTGTTAACATTCAGGGGTCCAATAGAAGAGGAATTTTCACAGTGAGATAATGAAGAACGAAAAAAATTTTAAGATGGCTGTTAAAAATCTCATAAAAAAGTGATATATCCTAAGAAGCTTCACAGTTGCTTCTGTGTCACTGGAGCGGCCATGAGTGAATGGCTTCTCTATTGGAAGGCGCAATGGCATACCATCCTTTAGTACCAAGTTTCCCAGGAATTGCACATATCTTTATAGAGCTCACACTTATATGGTTTAGCAACTAGCCCGGCCTTTTAATTGGTGCCACCACAGATGTCAAATCCATACCATGTTGATAAGTGTTAGTGGAGTGGATTAATATGTCATCTATGCAAAACTATTGCACAAGAGAACCTGAGGTTAATTAAGCATTATCAATATGATGATGAAGGTCAAGTGGCGCGTTGTGATGGACGGGATCTCTGAAAATTGCCACAAAGCAGTTAGGCAAGAGTGCCCAAGTGAGGGCCCACAGGCAGGATAGACCTGCAGTTGAGAGATCCCGAATCTTACTATGCGGAAACCACTTTACCACAAAAGTTTGGACCACAGTTAGGACAATGCTGGCGCCCAGGAGGAGGGCCTGACCCCCTGAGAGGGCGTACAGAGACTGAATGGCCCTGTCAAAGTCTGAACTGCTGTTTATGTGGTGGTTTCCAGGTTTTCTTAATAAAGTGATTTGCAAATGCGCAAAACTAACTTTAGAATTTATTAAGTTTTATTTAGGTTTATAGAAGATAAAACTGCTTTAAACAGTTTCGCCTGCTCAGCTTTATACTGAGCTTATTGGGGAAAGAGCGGGTCCTGTTCCCACGGAGTTTGCGGGCGTCTTCCTGGTGGTGGGCCCTATTCAAGAATCTAGACCCTCAATTTTGGCATCAAGGCCATTTTTGAACTCAGGCTGGGTACCCTCAGGGTTGCAGAAACTTTTCCACATTCATTATTTGTCTTCAAATTGCTCTCAAAGCCTGGGCCATTCCCCTCGCCCATATTCCCCAATATTGGTTTATTGCCTCTTTTGGGAATATTTTTTGGCGGTATCTGGTTGGTCAAAGCGCCGTTTGCAAGGATTTTCATCCTTGTCAATACTCCCAAATGCAACGGATTTGGCCTCCAATTGGTCAGAAATTCGCGTCTGAGGGTCCAATCCCTTGTCACCACATTTAGTAATATTGGATTTGGCAGCATCTGGTTGGCCAGAGTGCCATTTCCGAGGCTTCCCTTCCCTGTCAGCCTTTTGATTCAATATTGCTTCCAATTTTGAGGCATCTGATTCATCAGATTGCCATTTACAATAATAGGAGCAGTTGAGCCCCTCTCCCCTGGCCCTGACTATCGCCCTAGGGAAGATTAGGGCTATGTGGTGGTCAGGCAACGCCTTGACCGTTACACGCGTTTTTCAACCTATAAAGCATAAGCTTGGATTGGTATATTCCATAACAGGTGCATTTTTGTCAGCCACACTTGACCATAATTGGTCCACACTTAATGAAAGCTTTCACTAGATCAAGTTTATAGAAATTTTAATTTTATAGTAGTCTGGCAAAATTTGGCCTTGTTGAACGTGAATATAAAGCAGGGAAAAAAAAATTAAACAAATGATTGTAATTTATTTGAAGTCTTAGGGTCCCATCAGATTTTTGTGCAAAAATTATGAAAGATGACATAAAAAAAGTTTTCTTGATAATCCATCCCTTCTTTACCATGTCATCCATCTAGGTTTTTATAACTTGGTCTTCCTCAGTCGTGTAGGTATTTAGATTACAATTGATCTTAATGATGAACCATCAGATGGAAGCTCAGATCAAACTCATAATGGCTCAAAGCTTACTAACGCCTTCTACAATAACACTGACTGGAACGGAGAAAGAACAAGAGTAAAATAGGTAAATCAGGCACAGCATCAGTAGAGAGTACTCCACTGTTGCTGCCATGGCATTCCCTTTTGCCATTGCGGAAATAGGGAAATTCACCCATGATAGAATTAGAGGTAAAGTCTATCATGTTCCGCTCAAAGTCAAATTATATTATCTGGCAGGGCCACCATTCCACCCCTAAGATCACATGGTAAAATAGTTCTGGTATGGCCGCAAAGTTTGCCACAAATTCATATGCATGGGCAACAAATTTTGTGGTTTGCACAAAAGAGTCTGAGCGTGGGAATACTAAGCTACTTTATTACAGGTATACCAGGGGTAAATTAAAGTCTATCACCTGCACAACTTTTATATTAATGTAATTACCAGTGGCACCAGTTTCTACTTGGTCTGTTACTGTTACATTTAGTTTTACTTTTATAATAATGAGAAATAAAAATAATTGCAGTCAATTTTTCATATAATTGAAGGAACAAAGGTTAATATCTAACTATTTCTCTTTGTAATACTTACATACCTTGGTAAATATGTTTATGAACTAAATGGACATAGCAGCTTCCTGATCATATGACGAAGGAATGGATTGTGGTCCTAAAGGGTCTTCTAAAATCTGTATACCAGAGAGATTTTCATACACTGAGCATACTTGGCGCTGATATTCAACATGGCTTTAAGTCTTGGGGAGCGCCCCCTGCGCTTGGACTTGTAGTCGTTCCCATTTCCCAATAAGGAGGGCCTGAAGAGGGAGGCCATCCTCCTCATCGCACAGGGCGATCTCACATATGCGTTAGACGAGCAATGGGTTACAGCCAACCCCCTGAAGGCTCCTCCACACATTCCCATCCTGACAACTTGTGAATTAATTCAGCCTATTAAGGTTGTTTGTGCTAAAGTTAAAGTGGAAAGGGACTAACATAGTAAGAATAAAGATAGTCTCTTTCAGATGCTAGGTTCAAATTCTGCCAAATCAAAGAAGTAAAACGAACTTCCATTTTGTGGTGAGGCCCAGCTCCACTGAATGTCAAAGAAATTCAAATAAGCTGGGGGAGGTTGGACTGGGTATCCAGATCTGTTTCTTACCAATCATGACCATCCCTATGTGGAATGGCCCTGGGTGGCCCCTACCACCCAATGAGAAAGACGCCACTGCTTAGGGTAGGCTCAATCACAATAAAAACATGATTTTGGCGCCAGAAGCCAAATTGGCATCAACTTGGTCTTCCACCAACATGGCCACATCAGTTTGAATAATATCAATTGAGTCTTGTCATTATATTTAAATTTTACATTTTAACTTTTAATTGAGGCATGCTGACCAAGGGATGGACTTTGCTGAGTACTAACACAAGAAAAACTTTACCAAAAGTCAAAACAACATGTCTGAAGCCCTTCAAATAATATGAAAACCAAACGCTAAACTCCAGCTAAGTCAGAAGTGAAAACTTCTAACTGACCATAGTTGGAGAAGGGGACCAGGAGGATGAGCGAGCTTATCTGGGGCAGACAGGCAGTGGCAAAAAGCAGAGAGCAAGGGCGTAGGCGCATCTTGGAAGTGGGGGTCCAGTGAGGTTGTGGCGCTGGCCAGGGGATACCTTTTTTGAGGCAGTCCAAAAGGTAAGTGGTAAGGGCCTTTTCACATCTAAGGCGGATGTCACATAAGAAGAAGCCATGTCTACCACTTTGGGGTTAAGGCGGGTTTTTTGGGCCAAACTTGGCTTGTTGTGCCAATAATTTGAGATTATTGTTAGCATAGAAGTAGTGGCGGAGGAATTCTCATTTTTGTGGGAGGGTCAGTGTGGGGTCCATGGGAGGGGGAAAGGCCTTTAGATAAAACTTTGATGGACAAACTTTGGTGGATTGGAGTGATATATCATGAGGGGAGGCAATTACCTCTTCAAATAACTGATAGCCAGATCGGAATATAGGGGCATCTGGGCAAGGCAAATAGTAGCAAGGGGGAACTGGGCTACATAGTCAGCATCAATGAACTCTTCAAAGCAAGGAGGGCCAACCAATTCGGAGACAGTATCACTCAATTCATTGACTTTGTCCAAATAATTTCAGGGATTTTGGTTTATGATAATTAGTTTGGGAGAATGCGTTGGCACAGGGGAGTGGGGCTTGGGATAAAGCAAGTGTGGCTTAGAATTAACTGGAGTCCAGTCAGACCCCTGATTGGTTGGGTGAGGAGAAGGGGCTTGAGGACACTGCTCCTGATTGGTTGGGGATGGCCCAGCTGCAGATTCTGGCTTTTTGATAGGAGGGGGAGGAGAGTTCCCCAGGGGAAGAAAGTAACTGGGTCAGTGATTGGGTCATTGTGTGAAGAGTCAGGTGTGTGGGCTGTAGCTTGGGTGTTGGAGGGGCATCGCCATTTCAATTGGTCTAGTCCAAAACAGGTAGGGCAGACGGTGCGCCCTATATCCACGTGGGCCCAGAAAGGATGGTCTGGGGCAGAGGGAATGATGGTGCGAGGGGGAATTGAGAGGGCAACCTCCATGGAAGTGGGATGAATGGTTGCAAAGGCACGAGGGCCTGCAAGGCGGGAGGCTCCAATGGGAAACACAAATTGGAGGATGGGGTCCAAACTGTATGCCAACAAACTGGTCAACAGTTCATTTTATAAAATTTTGGAGTGAGGTGGGTAGGGAGGCCTATGAAACTGAACCACTAGAGTGGTATCAATGGGCGACTAAGTTCAAGTGGTAAGGAGGGTTATACCCTGGAACACCAGGGGGATGTTAGCTGCAACCACCACATTGGCTTCACATGAGAAGCTGGGGTCAAAATACCCTTGAAGGAGCAGAAGTCGATGAAGCCAGCAGGATGCAAAAGATCCTGGGCAAGTTCAATGATAAGGTGGTCAGAATATGGGAACAACTTACCATATTTGACCCAAAGGCCAAAGTGCATGGTGCTCCAAGGGAGTACTAGGGGGAAAAGGGCACCGCCTGAGTGAGGCGAGGTTTAAAGCTAGGTCCTTAGGTGGGACAAATTGACTGGCTGAGTTGGGAGAGCTAGTAGAACCAGCCCAGCGCATTTTGGCAGAGGCTGAAAAACATTAGGAGGGGGCGCCCCCTGCCCATCAAGGGGGCAGCGGGCATCAAGCTCATCAACATAGGGTCTGGATGGGGCTGATGACGAGTGGAGCTGTGTTTTTTAAATTAATCAATCAGGATTTGACCAAAAAGTGGGCAAATTGAGAGAAAGAAGATTTCAAGTTTTGTCATTAAAGGTCATAAAATTAAGGCTCCCACGCCCAAGCACGCCATTTTATTCCCTATTCAACTGAGTATTTAAGCAATCATCCCCAACAGATATGATTGTTGGTCATTTTCTTATACCTTATACTGCAATAAAAAAATCTTCTTGCTGGATAATTTTCTTGCTGAAAATCTTTCCTTTGTATCCAAAGTGAACCCAGCTCCAAAAATGTTTTTAAAGGTTCGCAATGACTGGACTTTACGCCACCATAACAACATTTTTGCCAACCATCATGAACTGGGCATACTGTACTTGAGTCATACTTAGACATTAAGTACAGGACAAAGCTATTTGGCACCAGGATCCGTCACTTTTGTTGAAGGCTTTGCCTCCCCGCTGGGTGATATTTTGCAATCTCACCACTCACCCTTGCGCCCACAACCCTGTGGGGGAACCCAACCCTGTTGTTGTATCAAAAGTGCTTCCCGCACCCAAATCCACTGGATCTGTAGTAGCAACAACCTAGCCATATGTCAGTTTGCTTCTTAACAGATATCAAGTTGCTGTTTGTGGTTTGCCAACCTTCCGTCCCACTTTCAGGTCATTCAAGCAGCAATGCTTTTAGCATTCTGGCTTACCTTTTGAGTGCTCGCGCATTCTGACTGGCAGGCCATTCTAAATCTCATTTGCCACTTTCATGAAAATGCAAACCAGAGAGATGTGATACGGGGTATTTCTGGGTCCATGGATCTATAAGAATTGCAACCATTCTTTAAGATTCATTTGATATATCTCTGTTAGAAAATAATTTCTCAGTGTGAAAAGGTCCTATATGAAATTAAATAAATTCTTCAGGGATATGAGGAGGGTATAATGGAAATTTGAGCAGCAAGAAATTCTTTTTCTGGAGTAACTGACTCCAAAGTTTTGTACACCTTCTCACTTTTTCTTTTGGGTTGAATTGATTTTGTTGGACCTGACAAGTCAAGAGAATTTATGATGTAGGCGCAGATATATGAATCCCCCTAACATTAGCTCCAGATTGCATAGCAACGCTCTGTCTTCATGAGTTATTTCATGAGAGAAGGAAAAGGGGTTTTGAGTTTAAAGCAGAGGTAAGAAATAGAGTGTGGTGTTTTACTTTTTGAGTAGTTACTATAGTTGACATGTTGACCAGATGTTCCCATCATAATCTCTTTTTTATAGGGAACTATTAGGCCTTTTTTTAGATCCATTATACTAAGTCATTACACCTGTTTTTAGTTTTTTCGAAACTAGCAATTTATAATATAGATTAGTTGTACAATACATAATAAGCAATTACCAAGACCCTCTTAATAGCAGGGTGCTGGTGTAAAAATCCTACCATGTCCATTAGATTGAATAGCCTTATGCATCCCTCATAATTAAGAAAAATAAAAGGGCCTCAAGCATCACCACTAATGAATATACCGGACTTAGGACATATCATGGACAAACGCTGGGTGTCTGCTGCTCCCCCCCAAACTAAATTCTCCCCCACCATGAATTGGAGGATATTCTATTCCCACTATTAATTTTATTGATTCCTCCAAAGCCTGTTTGGCCAAAAATGAATACATATGCAGATAAATTTAATAGAGAAAATTTTTTAGCACTAGTGGTGCCCAACCCAAAATGAAGAGCCACCACACATCTTTATTTGCAAATGAGCCAAATAAAGGAATTATTAAAAAGAAAAATCCTAATATAGCCCCTAAGTTATCAGCCTAGGAAGCCATATCAGAAGGTTAGTGTCATGTGAACATGACATAATAGTGGGGACCAACCCCAAAGATAAGGCTGGGCGCTTGGAGGCCCAAAAGGTGAAGTTACAGGGCCTCCCAGACCTGAAGCACACCCTAGACTAGCGCTGGGTAAGGGAAAAATATGCCCAGGTTGGTCCTAGTGGGGTGCCAAGTGCCCAGCCCTTGACGTTGAGCCAGGCATTAAAACAAACAATTTACCAAATGAACAAGGATGGTTCAATTCAGTTAGTCAAGGAGTGGGGCTTTGAAACCAGTTTGATTTTCGAAGTAACTCGCTTGGGTTGAATCCAACTTCAATTGATCACTCAAGTGAAGTCAGTTTCAGCCTATTTCATCAACTCTGATGGCAGTATCGCCCTATTGGTGAGTCAGTGCTTGTTCCTACTGCAGCATTAACCCTATTTCCCTCGGTCAAGTTTAAATACATTTTCCCTTACCAACTGTCCTTGTTGGTCAACTCATGAATAAACCTTTACCTCATTTACATTAATTTTAAATTTTATGATATTCTGATCGCTCCTGTGTGCAAACCTCTTTGAGGAGGTCTCATGCTCCGTTACCCTTGCCATGGCAAGGATCATGCAGCTCACCCCTCGTGCACAGTTTGTCTGCCCAGGATCCCTCCAACCTGGTTTGATTAGCTCCGTTCTATATGTACCCCGCGTCACCTTAATAAAGGTTTTTATTATAAAATTTGCTATTTTATGCCTAAGTGGTTATAGCTCCAGCACCCTCTGCTGGGTTTTAATCACATGGGCGCTAATGGCTAGTTCCCTGTCATGGGTCTGGTGCACCGCACACTGCCACGCTGGGAATGGGAGAGTTATAGACACTCTCCTTACAGTGAGGAAGCTTTGGGGAAACTTTTGTTTGGCGCCCGCTTTAGCTGGAAGACCATGGCAGACAACATAGGGGTTAGGGCATCAGCAATATGTGACATAAGGGGGTATAATTGTGGGTTTTCTTCATTAAGAGACCAGCGGTTTCCATTGTCTCAACATATTGAGCAAGTTGATGCTCAGCAAAAGTGATGAGAGCCAGCATACAAGTGAAAGACTTGAAGCGCTGTCAGATTTGAAGATAATTGGTGTCAAACAGAAAAGTTTTTGCCACGTTGATGCAAGCATGGCTTGCTCTAAAAGCAAGCTCCTTAATTTCATATTTTGCATCTTCAATAAAATTATGGGGGAATTCAGGATGGGAATACCCTCAAGAAGAGGTTCCATCGCCCCATGTAGATGTTGGTGGAGGAGGGTGTTGGCGAGAGCAGCTACTGCTTCTACTGCCATTTTTGTTAATTTTTATAAGCAGGGAAAACGTTTTTAGATCTAAAATGACAGGGGTGCAAATTGGGAGGATTTACAAAAAGTTCCTCCAAGTCAAAATTGGGCTTAACATTATAAGGTCAAGATGTATCATCAATCCATGTGAGCACTATGAATGAATTAAAATTAGCTACTGCTGGGCTAGCCACCGGAGTTGGTGCAGTAGTGGATCCTGATTGGCTAAAAAACAGTTGACCATGGCAGCTTAGCTGAAATGATCTCAGCCATTGGCTCAGAAGTTCTGTAATACAAACAAATTTTTTAAAAAAAAAGTTGATTGGCTGCTGCTTTGGAAGCAGCGTCAGAATTAGCTGAGGTTGGAGGTGGGAAGATTTCACCAATTTAAAAAATTTGGGTGTGGCAGCAGCTGGCCTGAGGCCAGAGGGAGGTTCAGTGGAAGCAGCAGAGGTGGAAGCTGTGGGGCACTTGCGCTTCAAATGATCCAATTTAATGCACAAGGGGCATATGACATGGCTGTTTTTGACATGCGCCCAAAAAAGGTGATCAGGTGAAGATCTGATCACGGTTGGGGGAATCATGAGGTGAGCATCATGATCAAAAGGGCGGATCATTTCAAAGGTGCAAGGCCCTGCCAACTGACCTGCCCCTGGTAATCACAAACTGCAAGATGGGGTCTGCACTGTAAATGGCCAAACCCTCCATCAGTTTGTGGCAAAGGCGTTCAGCATAGTAAACAATGATAACCTAGAAAACTGGACAACAAAAGTGGCCTCATCTGGGAGCTATGTGTGTACAGTGGGAATCAGGATGTTTTTGTAAATAATTGGCAGCTTAAATGCTGCCGCCACATCAGCCTCAGATCAAAATCAGATGTCAAAAGAGCCCTTGAAAGGGCAAAAATCGATATATCCAGCAGGTTTGAAAACTGCCATGGCCATCTCAATAAGAGCTGCGCTCACATATGGGAAAAGATTCCCATATTCAACCCAGAGACCAAAAATGCAGGTTACTCCAAGGGAGCACCAAAGGGCTCCAGAGCACCGCATGTGAGCATGCAAGATTGTGGGCTAAGTCCTGAGGTGCGACGTAACGCCTGGTAGAATTGGGATGGATAGCAGAGCCAACCCAGATGCACTTTGGTGGTGGCCAAAGGATGCCAGAAGGGGGTTCACCACCACCCCAAGCTGGGGAACCAGGTGTTGGTGACATTAACATTCTATTTTAAATGCTCAATTCAAGCATCTGGTTTTTTATTTTTTTAAAACTTAAAATATGGCTTCAATTTAGTCAATCAAAGCGAAAGAAAAGCTCATATTTTCTTTAATAGAGAAAATTAATAATTAAAATTGAATCCCTGAAAGGTACAAAAACTTTGTGCTCAATATAGGGGAAAACCTCTGCGCATCCAAAATAATTCTCCCACAAATGATAAAAATCTAAGGATGAAGTAAGAATGTCAGTGCCTAGGAAATTGGTGAAAATTTTCATATTGAACTGCTGGAAACCCCATCCAACATTATCAAGGGCGCCAAAGAACAGAAAACTAAGCAGCAACCATGCACAAAGTTTTTGCACCCTGTGGGAACATTTGTGCATCCAGTTTTCATCAATGTTCTCAAGTCACGCCTCCTCATTCTCTTAGAAGTATAAAAACCTGACATTCCTCTAATGGTAGAGTGGTAAGTTATTTTTAATATCCTATAAAAAGAAATAACTTTCTTTTCAAAAAACTATTACTTGTATTAAATAATAAAAGATTTTTCCCCAATTGAGGAAACTGTCACAACCTATGGAGGGTCCTCACTCATAGATCTTTTCAATGGCTTCGATTGCTTTTCTAATGTTCTCAGTGTTAGCATTCCACTGAAGAGAAAGTCAAGGAAATTACCGCAGGAATTTTTGCAATGACTGTCATAAGCTTTCTGACAATTTAAAAGATTATACTGCCACTTAAGATGAGTTACCACCAAAGCAGCAGTCAGAATACCTCTGGTACAGACATCCATACAGTTTGATGATAGTGAGTAGGAACAATATCACCACCTGCCAAGAAATCTCAAGGTTGACCCACATGATCTAAAATTGATTTTAAAAACACTTAATTTATCTAAAATTGGAAAATCAACGTATTTATTTATTAGCAAAAGAAGAGAATTAATAAAAATGGAACGTCATCAGTACCTGTTGAGGACTGCTGCCTTACAAGCTCAATATCTAGAGATTAGGGGAAAAGGCATTGACTCTAGGGAACATTTTCATTATATTAGAATGGCATAATGACAAACTATTTCTCTACTGGGTTGTTTTAAAATTTGGCCTGACCAGCTGGATCAGTATCAAATATTTTATGAAGATTTTCCCTCATGAACTTCTGCCTTGCAATCCTGCAATGATTTTCTCAAAGGCTGACAGGACGTGTCCAAGGCCAGGGCAGATTGGTGCGTTCTCATGTCAAATCAAATGGGTTAAGCTTGCCTGAACCTATTGGGGTGGACTAACCTTCACTGGTGATAGGGGGAATATCAGTGGAGCAATTTAAAATCTGTTATTTATTTAACTTATTTGATTCCATTAGGTGGAAACTTGCCACTATTAATGAGACCAGAATTATAGGTATCCTTTTGATAAGGCGGGGAGCTGCAACCTTCATTTTAACAATGGCTTCTGGCCACTACCACCTCCTTAACCACCCCTTGATATTTTCCACCAACTATTTGGTGGTGAGAAGAGAGGGCAACAGGATAACCTTCAGGGTAAGCTATCACTCACCTATCAGCAACATGTGTTAAATCGCCTGGTTAGTGAGGAGGTGAGAAGCCTTCCTGGTCCTTCTTAATTATAATTTGGGAATTCTTCCCTGTTAAGATGTAAGGAGTGCTCTCCATAAACTTACAACAACCACTTTTTCAATATTACTCACATACAGATTTCCTTCACAAAAGAACAAAAAAACATCTGACTATACACTCAAATCATTTTGAAATTATAGAAAGAAACATGGCGGATTTACTTTTGGAGATGTCAGCTAAAATGTATTCAATGTATGGCAACTTCTACCCATTATCAAGTGCGAGTTAAGGTGTGAAGTTCTGAGGATTGCTTGCTTGATAATTAATATCCTGTACACTTAATTGGGATAAAGTTCCTTTAATGATCCTTGATATTACCAAGGCTTATAGTATTATCACCATTTGGAAACTCACTAAGCGTATTTGAATAGCCCTGACTCTTCTGGTCAATTTTGGGCTTAATTTTCCCAACGTAATTAGAAACTTCTTCTGAGGCAGGTAATTGTACAAGCTGTGAATTTGGCACTTTCTAGCTTGTCAACACTTCTCCAAAGAAAAGTCTCTTGATTTAACCAGGAAAGAGATAAAATAAGATATCTTTTATTATATGACATTTATTTAATAATTAGTCATTAGGCCAGGCGCTGGGTTTATACCTCTAGGGGTATCGCCAGGCCACATTTGAGCACAAAATGTCAACAGATTATTTTACCACCTTAGTTTGGACCTTGAACTGATACAAATGAGAATACTGCTAGGTTTATTGGTGGCAAAATACTCTCAAAGTTGGGAGGATTTCAGGGACTAAAATTTCAATAAAAACATGCAAACTTATTCTAGGATCTTCTTGATTTGAGTTTCATCATGCTTCCGACAAAATACATCTTCTGTAAAATTTCTGCATTGATTAAAGTAGATGATGTACCTTAATTGGGCCATCAGCAGGCCACTCTCTCAATAGCACTAGGTTCTCCCTTTTGGGCAGTCCATGTGCAAGTGCTATCATGCCAATCATGCGGATCAACATATGAATTTCGCCCTAGGGCAGGAAATTGATTCCGTTAAAATGGCTTTAGTCCATGGGACTTTTAGACGTTATCTTTGGGTCGATCCCAAACAATTTCTTATGCAAAGTTTTGGACATTGTTTTTTATCTGGGATAAATTTCTGAGGTTTGGTGTAGTGATTATCTGCCATAATGCGTGAGTGGATTTGGCCCAAGCTTTTGATAAAGTAGTTGATCAAATTGATGTTGGGTATAATCAGCCCAAGCTGAGTAAATACAATAGGTTTGAGTTGAGATTTAGATACTAACAAGTATTGGGAGGATATTTGGCCTGATCTCTTGGTTGTTGAAGGGTTTATTTTCAGGTCAACCACCAGAATCTGACATTTCCCCCACTTGACTTGAACATAAGCCCTAAGATTCCCAAATAGCCTTCATTGATTTTATTTTTGGCCCAAACATCTGATGATTACAGATTTGTCTCTTCTATTTGGTAACTTTGGCCCAAACGCCCAATGACTCTGGAGTTGGATCCTCTCACCATCATCAAGTGTAAACTAGAGTATTAATTAAAATAAAACTATTAATATGTATATATGTTTTTTCTCTTTTTATTTTTTATTTTTTCTTTTTTTCTTTTCTTAATTTGCCCACTTATTGAACCTTTTTAAAAATCTTGCATGGACTCCATTGTATATACGGCCAGTCCTAATATCCTTGATTGTGTATATGAACTTAGATTTCTTCTCAATCACTTCAAATGGCCTTACCCAAATGCAATCTAACTTTTTCAATCAGCACAATCCACGGGTGTTGTAAATTAGGACTTTGTTGTTAACCTCAAATATGTCCAATTTGTAGTGGTTCACTGAGTCTTTTTGATGTCAGGACTTTTTCAGGAAAAACTGTTGTTGAAGGCCTGAGCTTATGTTTGATTAGAGCATCCACAAGCATCTCAACATATTGAGGATAAGTTTTTTTGCCAGGTTCCTCTAGGGCCAAATATAGTAGCATTGGTAGGGCCAGATGTCTTCCATATAATACTTGAAATGGGGACATCCTGGTTGAAGAATGGTAGGAAATTTTGTAGGCAAATACTGCCAAGCTTAGATTACTTTATTTGGATAGTTTGACTGAAGTTAATTTCCTGATAATGTTCACCAACATCCTTTTTGTGCGCTTAAAAATACATTAGTTTTAGGATTATAGGAAGCAGAAAGCACACTTCATATTCACATTAATTGGTTGAGATTGGCAAGGACATTGGTGGTAAAATTGGTTCCATTATTGGTCAGAATAACCTGGGGGCATCCATGCTTGTGTATAATGTTTTAAGGATGAACTTGACTGTAGTTGCTGCTCCAGATTCCCAAATAGCCTTAGCCTCAACCCATTTGGTCAAGAGGTTGATGGCTACGATAATATAGTTTTCCTTTGTATTGCTTGTTAGAAGTGGGTCAACAACGTCAATAGATACAGTATACCTGGCAAACTTGGGTTGAACAAGCAGGTAAGATGTTCTTTTTCCCAACAGGTTTTCTTCTTGGCACTCCACACATCATTCTAGAATCTTTTTATGTTGAAATGCATTGACTCCCAATAGTAGAATTACTTCAGATGCTTTTTCATCTTTTTTAATCCTCCATGCCCTATGGCCTTATGCGCCGCCATTATTAGTTCTGTTCAGGCTGAGGGTCTTGGGAAAACATACTTTTTTGCCTTTAACAATCTTGCAAAGCGTCCCATTTTATGGTTGTAATTTTTGTAGATCTGATAATATTTTTTGGATGGATTTGGGCTCATCTTGATACTCTCTTCTGACCATTTTCTTAAACAACTCATTGGCAGCCTGACTAAGGGTTGCAATGGTAAGTATTCAGGATAGGCAATCAGCGTTTTGATGCTTTGTGCTAGCTCAATGCTCAATTGTGTAGTCATAAGCTTGAAGTTTTAATGCCCAGTGGGCTAATTGGCTCTTGTTCGCTTATGTTGTTCAACCATCTTAGGGAAGCATGATCTTTAACAACTTTAAAATGAGTGCCATGAAGGTAGACCCAAGATTGCTTGAAAGCATATATGACGGCTGATCATTCTCATTCAGTCACCAAAGTTCATTTAATGAACATTTAAGGTCTGACTAAAAAAGCAACTGGGTGTTCTTCATCGTCTTCTCCAACTTGGAATAGCATGGCCCCACTGCTGCTAGGGATGCAGCAGTTTGGATGATAAATTCATGATTAAATTCCAGGTATTCTAGAACAGGTCGCCCAGTAGGGCTAATTGAAGTTGTTCAAATGCATACTGGCAAGCTGTAGTCCAGTCAAATGAGACCTTATCTTTAACTAGATAGAAAATGCAGCTCCCCAAGTTGTGCAAAATCTGCGATAAATCAGCAATAGTACCCAATCTAGCCTAGGAATACTTAGATATCACACTTGTATTCAAACTGTTTCATTTTGGAGATGGCATTTGCTTAGAGGGTTGGGGCCAAAGACCCACTTTGTCAATTACAAATCCAGGGTATCTAAGTTGGTCTTTAAAAGAACTGGCACTTTATGGGCTTAATTTTTATGTTTGCAGCTGATATTATTCTAAAACCTCCTCTAAGTGTTCCAGGTGATTGTCAAAAATGCGGCTAAAAACGTTGATATCATCAAGGTACACTAGTACACATGACAGCTTCAAATCTTCTAGAATTGCTTTTATAGCCCTCTGGAAAGTAGCTGGGGTATTGCAGAGCCCTTGAGGCATTCTCGTCAGCTGGAATAGGCCCTCTTGGGTTATAATTGCACATCTTTCGCGCTCCTCTTCAGGAAGATCTATTTGCCAATATCCGCTGAATAAAGTCCATTACTGAGAAGAACTTCGCTCCCCTAGCCTATCCAAGACATCGTCAATTTGTGGCAGAGGGTATAAGTCCTTCTTTGTGATGTTGTTTAACTTTAATAATCAATGACTACTCAGTTGCTTCCATCCTTTTTCTTCACTATTAAAATTGGTGCTGCACATGGACTTTTTGATGGCACTAACATGCTATAATCGAGAAGTCCTCAATCTCCTTGGATACAGCTTCTTCTGATGATTTTATGTATCTAATCAAGTGTAATCAGATTAGTATATGATCTCCAGTATCAATTTAATGGCGAAACCCTTAGCACATCCTAAGTCAAAATCATCTTGTGCAAATATTTCACAACCTTAGAGAATAACTCCTGAGCTTGGCTCTTCTCAGAGTTGGTCAGGCTGCTTAAAGTGGCCATTAGGACGACATTATTTATGATGAGTAGGTCCTTATTGGGGAGCCCTGATTTGACAAAAGCTCCAAACTAATGGAATGAGTGAAGTATGAGGTAGGGAACAGATGCAGAAATTCGATTGTTTGATGTTGCTTTATGGAGATGGGCCAATTTTGCAAGTTTTCACATAAGATTTTTATTTCTCCATGGCTGGGAATGATAATACCAGAGGCAATGTTTGGTTTGAATTGAGATTTAGACCATGATTGATATACTTCATCATAAAGTCCTTCTGGGATATCAATTGTTAGTACTGTTGAGATGATTATTTAATCTTCAGATGGTATAGTAATGTTCTGATTTGATCAAAGTGGAATGCCCTTTGACTCATTGATATGTGTGGGTAGTGTTTTTATCTTTGACTACGCTTTGATATACTCAATCAGGACTACTCCATCTTTGTAGGCCAGATTTATGAATAGGATGGGTTTTTTCTCAACTGCTTATACCAATTATAGTAAAGTGGAATAATCTGGCCAATAATGGTGTAAGTATCATTTTTATGATTGGTAACAACTCCATCTCTTCTTAGTAAATCTGTCCTGATAGGGATATCATAGTTTGTATTTGGTAATACTAAAGCAGGTGCTGTTAAAACAATATATCTGAATCTGAGAGAAAGGTACCACATGTACCCAGCGATTTGGTGGTATGCACTCCAGCAGTTTCATATTCCTGTCAGTGGGCAACATCGGGCAATTTTCAGTTTTTTAACCAATTTTGTGCTACTATATTGATAGGAGCGCCACTATTGACAATGGCCCAAACTCACACCTTGTTCACTGTTATGTCCACAAAAGTACATTAGGAGTAGTTTTCAGAGGTATTTATTGTATGAATACTGTGACTGCTGCCTGATTCAAGATGTGATTTCAGACTTGAGCAAACATCTGAGAAGTTATCTTCTAGGGTCTTTGTGGGAATGGCTACTTGTACGTTGTTAAGCTTAGGTAGTTTTGTTGAACATCTGGGTTAAGTTCTAAACTCTGATCAATAATTTGTTTTGTGTAAGGTTTTGATACCTCTACTTGGTCTTCTTTGGTAATTTTCAAGGGTTTAGTTGCTTTTGCTGTGGCCCAAGTAGTGACCATCATGACATCATTGGCTACAATATGATGGATGCTATATTTAGCAACATATTTAGTCCTAAAGAGCTCACCAGGGTCAGATGAAATGGTTTGAACATCGGTGGAGTTGGAGCATTCCACCTCTACTCCACCTGTTCTTTTCCCGCCTCGCTGTCACTGTTAATTTCTAGAGCAACGTTGACCCCAGGCTTTTTGTTGGACCTTCCGTGGCATTGGTTAGCAAAATTCCCCTTTTGACCATAGTTGTGGCATGTAATTGGCCCTGTTTGCTGATTTTGCTCGAATTTTTGGTTTGTAGTTTGGATATTTCTCCTCTGTTTGGACATAGTGTTGCTTTTCAGGCCCAAAAATTGGGATTTTTTGCTGATCCTTGGGCCGATTAGAGGTAGTGAAATTATGGAAGCAGCTTCTTAAATAATTGGTAAGCTCTTGGATTTATAAGCTTCCATTGAATGGAGGTATCATGACATTGTGCTGTTCACGGAAGGGCATAACTGTGTGCTCTATTGCAATCTTATCATCAAACTTATATGTTGCATTGCACCCACGCAGAACTTGTGCTTCATGGAAAAATCTGTCCGCAAAGTCCTTAATAGTCTCATTCTGTTTGAATTCAATATTATGAATCATTCTTTTTGGGGTTTCTAATTTTTCAGGCCCTCCAAACTGTTTTGTTATTGCAATTTTGGCATCCATGTAGGACCAATTGTCACCCAAATAGGGCATAATGAGGTCACAGCTATGGGCATCAAGTGAATTGATCAGTTTTGATCCTTTTGCATGGTCTGATGCTCCCCTCGTTGCTTTTTCAAATAGCTTGAGGAAAGAGTGAATGTTTCCATCCTTATCAAACTTTGATAAATTCAATGATTTAAAGTCATCTCGCCCTGTTTCAGTCATAGGGGTTGTACTAGTTGAACATCTTGGTGTATCATCGTTCATAATTAGCCTTCTTTCCTATTGGGGAGTATCTGAAGTCAGGATTGATGTTAGAAAACTAAGCATAGAACAGACGTTTGAAATATCAGTTTCTGCATCAGTGTCAATATCCAATGATTCAATTTCATGATATTGCTCTGAACTACTGGATTCTGTTGCTTAATTTATCCTTAGTTAATTTTTCAAACTGTTTTTTGGCCAAATAAGCGGGGCTTTTTCCTATTTCTTTTTTGTAAAAGCTTTGTAAGCACTGGCATCTTTTCTTTTTGAGGGATTCAAATTCTTTTAAGGTCGTCATACTCCTTTTCAAATAAAGCTTGATTGCTTTAATCTCTTTGGCTATAATGTCTACTCAGGAATTTGCAGTTGATAATTGCATTATGAGTTCCCAATTCTCCTGAGTAATTTCAGTATTTCTAGCCTGCAATATCAACACCACAGTCTAAAGTTTTAAATTTCCTCTTTGATCTGGGCATCCTCTTCATCCCTATTTGGGATGGCTGGTTTTGCTGCCAGGTCTAAGATGCTTTCATTCAAAAAACCAATTAAGACTGAACATAATTCTCAAAATTATTGTACTTTACACTTAACTCCAGGTGATTTCTTTAGCCCAAAGTGACATGTATGGTAAGTCGTTAAGATTTAAATAATTGGAAATTTGAATGTGTTTTCAGTTTTGACAGCAGTTATTTATGCTTTATACCCATTCATGCGATAGCCCATGGTGAGCAAGAATTTCTGTGGCTATCTTTGCGACTCCTTTGTTTAGAAGCTCCTTTTGATCATTTAATCTCCCATGAGCATCATTGGAAAGTCTTATATTATCCACAATTGCTTTTTGGACTTTAGCAAAACTGGAATTTAGTTTGTCCAGTTAAGCATTTCAGAAAAATTGTTCCTCTCCTTGCAAACAGTAGATTTCCGTGATTTTCAGATTTTGTCTAGCAATAATTCTCCGGGTATGCTTAGTTGAGGGTTGAAAAAAATTAACCAGAAATTCGTTAGTTGTTTGACTGTATTTGAGACGTTTGGCAAGAGATGCCATTGTTACATCACAGTACTTCATGTATAGCTCCATCTTGAGCGCCTGATCCTTAAGGTAGTAGAACAGGCTGAAGGAGGGATTAGATTTTGAAGTACCAATTATAAACCCTGATATAGGGTTTCACATAGCTTTTACGCTTGCATATGTAAGATCAATTGGGCTTGTATATGCATGAGCTCCCCCCACTGTGATAAGATCCAGGGATTAGGTGGTACCCACTTCAGAGCCTTAGCGGCTATTATTAAAATAATCTGAGATTTCCTTGTTGCTAATTTCCATCTTGTTGTTGCTTTCTCATCTGGTTGAATCTGCTAATAATTTGCTATGTGAATCCATTTTGGAGAGTGTCACCAATTTTGAGAGAGCGCCTGTTGTGAAGATCAGAGGATTACTCACTTGATAATTAATATCCTGCATGCTTAATTGGGATAAAGTTCCATTGAATGATCCTTGATATTGCCAGTGGCTAAGGTATTTTACCATTCATAAATTCACTAGGTTTTTCAAATAGCACCGACTCTTCAGGTCAATTTTGGGCTTAATTCTCCCAACGTAATTAGAAACTTCTTCTGAGGCAGGTAATAATACAAGCTGTGATTTTGGCACTTTCTAGCTTGTCAACACTTCTCCAAAGAAAAGTCTCTTGATTTAACCAGGAAAGAGATAAAATAAGATATCTTTTATTATATGACATTTATTTAATAATTAGTCATTAGGCCAGGCGCTGGGTTTATACCTCTAGGGGTATCGCCAGGCCACATTTGAGCACAAAATGTCAACAGATTATTTTACCATCTTAGTTAGTCCCTTGAGCTGATACAACTGAGACCTAATTCTAGGTTTATTGGTGGAAAAATACTCTCAAAGTTGGGAGGATTTCAGGGACTAAAATTTCAATAAAAACATGCAAACTTATCCTAGGATCTTCTTGATTTTAGTTTTGTCATACTGCTGAAAAAATAAACTTCTGTGAAATTTCTGCATTGATTAAAGTAGATGATGTACCCCTAATTGGGTCTTAAGCAGGCCTCTCTCTAGATAGTACTAGGTACTTTTAAAGGTGGTCCATGTACAAGTGCTATCATGCCAATTATGTGGATCAGCATATGAAGTTCGCCCTAGGCAGGAAATTGATTGCGTTAAAATGGCTTCAGTCCATGGGACTTTTAGATGTTATCTTTGGGTCGATCCCAGATGATTTTTTATGAAAAGTGTTGGATCTGGTTTCCAATATTTATAACCAATTGCTGAGGTTTGATGTAATGATAATCAGCCATAATGTGCAAGTGGATTTGGCCTAAGATTTTAATAAAGCAGTTGATTGAATTGCTGTTGGGGATAATTAGCCTGAGCTAAGAAATTACAATAGGCTTGAGTTGAGAGTTAGAGTATTGGTCCAAGTATTAGGATATTCATCCTGATCTGTTGGTTGTCGAAGGGTTTATTTTTGGGTCAACTACCATAATCTGACATCAGTACAACCCCAATTTTTATTTTAAGCCCTATCCCAGATGATCTAAACAGATGCTCTCAGACAACCAAACCAGTATCAAAAAGAGTGTTTTTTAACCCAATTGTTCTTTGAGAGGTTTTAGAGAATGCACAACCACAAAATCAGGGAACAACCTGATAACAGTAGAGGAAAAGGTACCGCAAAAGGTGCCAGAACACAGTGAACCCAAGGAAAGGGTGTACAGAATTGTATAAATCACTATATAAACTTAAATGAAAGGACTTGATTAGATACCAGAGAGGAGCCATAACTAATTATAGATCATTGTCTGAGTTATTGGGTGCCTAATTTGAAGGGGTTTAGGATGCTACAGGGGGAATAGAATCCATAGTTAGATTATAAAGAATAAAAATTCCTACAGATTTTAGACCTCTTTCAGGATATTTTCAAAGAGGTCAACCCAAGGGACCATCTAATGAGAAAAAACAAATGGGTTCTTTTATTAAGCAACTCAACCAATGAATAAGGGTGGTCTCAATTAAACTACTTTAAAGAATATAAGAAGGAGCCATCTTCCATCCATCAAGGTACTGCACCCAAATCAACCAATAAATGTAACTTACTGTTTATTGTAGTGTGATAGCTTAAGTAAGCTCAAACTTCATTAATTAACTGCAATTGAATTGTTCTGGAGCTGGCAATATTGTTAATCAAATGGGGCTTAAAGCCCAATTCTCACAGAAAATGTAATAACCCATAATAAATTGAGATAATAACTGGTGAACTTCAGATCCATGGATGTAACACTCATCTGACATCACGTGCACCCCCCAGAACCAACTTGGACATATTCTGATATTACCCAGCGTTGGTCCAGGGTGTGCTTCAGAATAAACAGGCTCACCAACTTGGTCTCATTGTCCTCATTCCGCTCATCCTTATTTGTAAAATATGTCCCCAAATTAAATCATTAACCATGACATCACTCTCTGGCTTTTGAGGTGCCACCCCTCCTCCAGGGCTTCAGCCAGGGAAAAATCTTGTGGGCTGGAGCTCAGCTTCATGGCGGCGAAAACTGATTTAGCCTTGGGCTATGCTGCATTTGGGAAAAGCTCATGCAAGAAATCAATGAGGTTTTGTGCATGAATGTAGTCACATGCTGGGATTTAGATATTCTCCATGTGTAAAACTCTTTCCATAACATCAGGACTCCAGTTTTCTCCTTATATGACATGGAGCTACAACCTCCTCTACTTCTCACATAGGTGTCCCATCCACAAGGTATGACTATAGAGTCCCTGGTGGGGATTTCACAAGTTCAACTTGCTTTCATGAAGCACACCAAATATCCAAAATAATGGAGAGAGATCCAAACTGTTTTAAATATGACCCAACTTTCTTACTATGCGGTAGGTCTTATCCTCTTCAGCCCTAGCTTTTTGCATGGCTACTTGACTAAGATATTTTTGGAATCAAGCATCATAAGATCTCCCTCCTTGTATGCAGGACCCACTTGTCCCTTACCATCTGCGTTCTCCTTATAGATCTTCATGGCAGTATCCAAATTGATGTTAACCCATTGGTGTACTTTCTTGATGGATTTGGTGAAGTTCACCACTGCTTCAACCTTAAGACCACTGCTGTGTTCTATGTTAAAAAAGGTTTTAAACCCATAGTTGGTGAAGAATGGAGAACACCTAATAGAAGCATGATGGCATTACTATAACATAATTGATTTAAAGGAATATTACAATCTCAAACAGAATGATTAGCTGCAGTGTAATACCGGAATAACTGCTTAAGGCACTGGTTCACTTGTTCTGTCTGCTTATCTGTTTGTGGGTAGGCAAAAGAATGACTTAGAAGAATTTAAAGAGTTATGCACTACTTTCTCAAAATACTGACGTGAACTGGGGTCCGTGGTCAATAATAATCTCCTGGACACCCCTTGGAGGAAAAACACATAGAAACAAATAACTTAGCCATCTGCGTTGCAGTAACTATGGTGTTACACGAATTGAAATGGACAAACTTTGTAGACTGGTCCACCACTACCATGATAGCATTATACCCATCTAAGTTATCTCCACAATAAATTGAAATGAGGGAAGTCCAGAGCCTCTCTGTTTTTTGAATTGGTACTAACAACCCTGAGAGAGGCTGACAATTTGGTTTCATCCTAATGCAAACCAGGCACTCCTTTGAATATTGTGAAACCTGTGCGGCCAATCCCTTCCAAATAGGTCTGGTAAGTAAGCTCCAAGGTCTTCATCTTCCCATGGTGCCCTGCAGTTATCCCATCATGGTGGTCCTTAATTATTTTCAGGCATAGTGGTCCGGAAGGGTCCCAAAAGCGTCCCCTGGAACCATACTAGACCACTCTTTACATGATACCCTTTGGTTATATCCTCCTAATTTAACTTGCATTTACCAATGATTATAGTATATTCTGATGATAGGGACTGATAAAGGACGACTTTTTGAACATACATTACATATCAAAATTCTCCAGAGAAGCAAGAACTTGCATGCATGCAATGGCGGAATGTTGAGTGGATACAATCTTACCTTGAGGGTTCACCAAGTAGTTGTGCAACTCCACCTCCTTGAAATTGGGATCTAAATCAGGGTTCAAATTAAACATCATCCAAAACATTATTCTTTTCATTTTGTAGACTCATAAAAGAACACAAATTTGGCAAGGGTCTCATGTCACTGGGTTTGATGTGGGGTCATTACATGAGGAGCCCAGTAGTTCAATAGGGCGCAATGATTTGTAAAAATTTTGAATGGCCAGGGAGAATCATGTTGATGATGGCTTCCATAGATTATTGCTTTCACTACCGCCAATAGTTCTTTGTCATAAACATCATAGTTCAACTCAGGTAATACCATTTTTGGAGAAAATATCCTACAGGATGCTTTACTCCATTTTCACCCACTTCAGACAAACCAGCAGCTATTGCAAAGTTGAAAGCATCACTAGCCACTAAAAACTTCTATCAAGGTCCACATGGTGAACAACTGACTTGGAAATCAGGATGCACTTCATAGCTTGGAAGGTATCCTCCAGTGCAGAGGGACATTGATGAATTTTGGCCCTACTAGACTTATATAAGGTGATGCTACCTTAGAAAGACTTGGAGTGAACTTCTTAAGGAAGGTGCAAGTCCCCAAAAAGCTTCCCATTTCTTTAGCTGAGGTTGGGGTGGACCAATTGTGAATTCATTTGTTTTTTCTGGAGTGATCATGTGATCTTTTTCAAAAATGATGTTGCCCAAGGAGTTGACCTGAACTTGGAAACCTCACACTTACTGATTTTAAGAGTCATGTTTGATGCCAAATGCTCATCCACTTGCCACAGGTGGATCACATGGGATAATTGATCCTTGATCAGGGGAGAACACCAGAATGTCATCCATGTAGGTCACTGCGCATATGTCTAAAAACTCCTCCAAGGCCACATCAAATGACGTTGAAAAATTTGCTGGCGCATTCTTGAGCCCAGAAAGGCATGGCCCAGAATTTGAAAATACCATTCTTGGTATGGAATGCAGTGAGCCATTCCTGCACCTTTTTGATGCAAATCTGATTAAAGCTTCAAGTAGTTTAATTTTGAGAATACTTTAGATTTCTCCACATAGTGAGAAATTTTGGCCTCCACTAGGATTGGATGCAGATCAGGTATGATGACATCATTAAGGCTGTCATAATCTACACAAGGGCGTAGAGTACCATCTGTTTATCACAAAGAGAAATTATGAGCATACCAGAGAGGTATGCTAAAATATAGCTCCCTTCAATAGCTGCTCTCTAATCCAAAAATCTAAGGATGCTTCTTCCCATAAAATTAAAGGGTAGATTGGGGAAAAATGTAACCCAGATTAACAATGAGTTTGAAGTCACAAAATAAACTCAGGATGAACTAGAAAGAGATTATCATAAGCTGCACTAAACAAAGATTCCAACCCTTCTAAACAGTAAGGTAAGGGAACTTCTGCATTGGGCTTTAGAAGGGCGCAAGGCTTAATTTTATACCTTTGGCCACTAGTCAAATAGCCCTGAGCGTTGACTTCAAAAATGAGAATTAATAATTCATGCCCACTATTTATAGATGACGTCAAAGTATTAGCTTTCAAGTTGATTCTAATATCAAATTTACGCCACCACTCCACACCCAAAATATCTGGGTACAGGAGCTTTTGACTATCAATAAGTGGTCAGCCAGGTGGTACTTGCCAACTTGATAATCAAATAACCCTGAACTTTTAGGGTGAGAAAACCCTGTGAGGCCCTTCCCTAACTGTACCAGCAGGAAAGTAGTTCAACTCAAGGTAGTTATCTAGGTCTTGGTCAATAAAATTTCTAGAGGCCAATAACCTCCAAAAATAGTGGTTTTGAATTTCCTAAATAGAAAGAAAGAGTAGCAGGAAGCAGAGAACAACCAAAATAGCTTATATTCATGACAGATAAAGCCAACAATACCAGTCTAAACTTCATCAGTCAAAATTATGACACCAAGATAAGTTTTTGCATCAAAAAAAGAGAGAAATAGTTGGTCACCCTCACCACTGATGATACATATCTCACATCATCCTCAGCAGTAGAATAATTATCCGCATTTTGTAAAAATATCTCTCTTTAAACCTTCCAAGTTCAGAGAATTATTTTATTGTTCCAGAATGGGTTCTCAAGGGTGATACACAGAAAGCAGATTCAGGATGGTACACAAGAGCTTAGAAACAGTTTGTCTGTGTATATAATTTCTGTTAAAAATGGCGTTTTTAGGCTTCAATGGCGCAATACCAATTCTGATAGATGGCTGATCATTGCTATTTACACCTGCATAGTGAGGTCCCCAATGAGGTTTCAGCTGGCTCCTCCAAAAAGAGTTTCAGAGTAGAAAACCTACCAGATTTTTAAAATTTTAGTCCAGGTCTAAACTTGTCCAAACCCTCAATTCCTCCAAAGCTGAGGGAGAACCAGTGCAAAGCACTGCCCATTCAAAAGAGAATCAATGTTTTAGAACCATAATAATAGGGTTCTCTGCAGGTGAAATCAACGCAGCTAATTTAGCTGAAAAATTAAATAAAGACTTGAGGCTAGACCCCTTTTGACTCTCAAGTTTCTCTGAAACCAAAGGTTTGGAAGTAAAAAGATTCAATTTAAAAAGGGACGCTTGAGATTTTGAGGCTAGTATTTATAGGAGTCTCAGCAGGGGAAAATGGTGGCCAAAATACCTGCCCCTTTTTGGGTTGGGGTGAGGAAATCATCCCAAAGAAATTTAATCAGATGATCAAAGTTGGCAGGTGAAGCCCGCCAACCCAAATAGTTTCTTGTGGGTGTATCCAAAGTTGAACAAATAAATAACATTTTAACTGTGTTAGACAGAGGTTGGATCTGGGTCCAGTCACAGATTTCATTTAAATATAGATGTAAAGGTTCACCTGTTGTAAAGAAAAGAACTACTATAAGGTTATAAAGGACAACATGTCAGCATGATGTGCTTCCAAAAGCGCTCAAACCTTCCACAGATTTCTATAACAGTGACAGTGCTCAGAACATTATAAAAACTATAGTGGCTGCACAGGGGACAGTTGATATATTAAATCAACCACAAGAGTGCAGATGTGAGAAGTCTAAATTTCTAATTGAATCTTTTGAAGGAATGGAAGCTAGCACCTGTTATTTTCAGAATAAAATTTGGAGATAAGTTTTGGAATGATACCACCAGGATTATGAGGGGTCCAAGACCACCAGATATGAGTAGGAAGGGGGACCTCCAGGTTGGCTATAGAGAGAATAACGCTTAGTCAAACTAAAAGTAAACCAAAAAATAACTCTGTGGAAAGCAACATAAAGACCGTGACAAGTGTTCAACACATTCAGTTAACACTCAGGGAGAGCCCCATGCAGATAATTTTCATGCACATATAGTAGAAGGGCTGATTAACTAATGTCAATTAAGTGTCTGTAACCCCTCTCATTTTCTAAAAAGTGGTAGGGAATGCACAACCACACAACCATGGAACAACTTGATAACAGTAGATGAAAAGGGAACCACAAAAGGTGCTAGTACACAGAGGACCCTGTCAGACATTCTCCTTCTCAACTTTTGAAAAAGAATGTTGGAGGTAAGAATGCCCCCAAATCTGTTACCATGATTGGCCCATCACCTGTCTGATCTTTGAATAATAATGTTGTTATCAATGATATGAGTACCAATGGTGAAAAGACCTTGGCAGATTCTTGGTGGAACCCTATCTATTGAAAAATATGATTTATAACCAAAATTGGCTTAATAAGGTAAGAACTTATAATAGGATTGCTCTGACTTCTTGGCCAAATTTGAGGTGTTCATTACCACACAGGTCTGATCACCTCCGAGGTGAGAAGATTTTACTCATTGATGATTGGGTGCAAATTAAAAAATTATTACCACATGAGTCTAACCACCTCTGAGGTGAGAAGATTTTACTCGCTGGTGATTGGATACAATATATCAAATCATTACCACACAGGTCAGATTTGCCTCAAAATATTTATCTTTGATCTGATAGGCTGAAAACCTATATTTCCTAATTTAGATGACTCAGCTTCATAATACTTTAGCCCCAAATACCCATGGTCCCAGGATTGAAACTAGTTTAAATAGGAAATACTAGTATTGAAAAAAGGACCTTTTTTGGCTGTCCCCGCTTAAACAATAAAAACATAAAAAACTTTAACAAAGCGTTATCTATTACTTTTATTTAAAAAGTAAGTTTTTCACTTTAACAAAATATTTGTGGCATCCTTTGGTGGATCCCACAGACCCAAAGAAAGGGTGTATAGAATTGTACAAATCACTAGATAAACTAAAAATACTTGGACTTGATTAAACACCAGAGAAGAGCCCATGACCAAGTGCAGATTAGTGTCTGGGTCCTTGGGTGCCTAATCTGGAGGGGTCCAGGATTCTACTAGGGGAATAGAATCCATAGTTAATTTAGACAAGATAAATGACTTATATTATCTTAGATCTCCTCCAGAAGGTCTGCATAGAGTTAAAACCAAGGGAGTTTCTGATAAAAAATTAATGGGCTCTTTTTGTTTAAACCAGTCAACCAGCAAAGAAAGTTTTTCAATAAGACTACTTCAAATGAATTAACCATCTTCCATCTGTTGAGGCACTATGCCCAAATCAATCAATAAACATAACTTATCATCCATTATAGTGCAATAGTTTGAATTGGCTCACATTTAAGTAATTGACTGCAAATGGTTTTTTCTGGTTTGGCAATATTGTAAATCAAATGGTACTTGAAGCTCCGTTCTCCAATAAAACATAACAACCCAACAACATAAAGAGAATAGATGGTACACTTCAGAGTTGTGGATGCAACGCTCATATAACTCATCACATGTATCCCATAACCAACCTGAACATATTTTGATCTCACTCAGCATAGGTCCAGAACATGCTTTAGGTCAGGCAGGCTCACCAAATTGATCCCATGGCCTCATTTCACTCAACCTTATTGTTATAATTTGTCCCCTCAATTATGTCATTAATCATGACAGTCAGTCTTCCCTCAGTGAGAGAGGCATAGTCAGATTTACTATCTGTCCTCAGTTTATTGGTTGGAATGCGGTTGATGTTCATAGACCAGGATCACCCTCACCTATCCCCTAGTGGATCTTACTCTCAAATAATCATAACATCGATGACATGTGAACTATGGATGCTATTGTGAGTATTAAAGTATATATGATGGATGCCAAGTCTTTCCTTGGCACATCAGATGCCTGACAGCTGGTTTTCATATTGTGCTATGGGTCTTATAAACTGTATTTATCAGGTAAAATCACCAATTTTCAATTTGGTAGTGATGGAAGATTATTGCTTTATTATATCCCATTGTTCTGATATTGGTCAAAATCCCTGAACTATTATTAAGTTGTTTTGGAGAGTTCCATTTTGTCTGAAATTGTTTTCCCAATTTTAGAAACTTCTGATGGGTTTGATCCCTGTTCTATTTTTCTTTTTTGACTTATTGCACAAATTAGAATTTTTTAATAAAATTTTCCCAGGTTTGCCCCAGGTGTCAGATTTTTTCTTATTTAAAGTGACTCCTGATTGAGCTACCTGTTGTGATGTCAAATGAGGACTTTGGTGCTGAGCTTCCTAAAATTCCCTAAATTTACAAAAAGATTTCAGATTCTTTTCATTAAAAACACTGCTGATTTTGAAACTAGGGTGATTTTATACTAGGAGAAGGCTCCTGGAAGGAAGGGTGGAGAAGCTAATACCTATCTCTTATTCAGGGTATATGCTAGGTCAGAAATCTGTTTCAAGTCAGGTCCTTAGGGTTTGAGCCCTTTATAGTCCTAAAAGTGTGCATGACCATGTTCAACTTAATCTCATAAGTTGTAGGCATTACAGATATATGACAAAGCAATCTCACATCAACTATTAAAGTCTAATGAAATTAGCTTATTAACTTCTTTCTACAAGGCAACTCCAAACTTTAAGAAAGATCACTTGTATGCTAGAACATACCAAACATCCCCTTCTTATCATCCTCAGCACTCCCATAGAACATTGAAATACCAATCCAACAATTTCTCAACACTCAGGTTTAGTACTGGTCCCCCTTCTTTACTATAATATTACTCACCTTTTGATATAGCATATATGTACCAATGTCAAATCACATTAAATATACAAGAGGTGAATTCTTGATTATATTTAAAATCTGTAAGTTTCTATCATAGAACCGTTTAAACATATACTGCTTGTTATAGCTTAAGTTTAACATTATACAAAAACAAAGATAAGTCATGTATAACGGTTGTTTCATATTTATATAAAAATCTATTAAATATTAAAAGTTTGCAAAAACTTTACAACGCCTCAGACCTACGACAAAGCAGACTTTTAGCTTGATAGAAATTTCTTTTGTTACATCTTCTCTTAGATCTTAAACCAACTGCATACAGACGGCCATTCTTTTCAACGGATAAAGGTAAGGTTAACTCCAATCGAGAAGCACTCTTCACTAAGGCACGCTTTTGCCAAGGCCATTTGAACCCAGTTTCAGGATAGTAAGAAATTAAATCAGCAGTAATATTGACCAGTTTGGGTGTAAAAGCCACTCTTATAAACTGACCTGGGTTGACGTGGATCTTATTGTGACCAAGGGTTGTATTTAAAGCAAACAAAGTTGACATCTTTTTGAGTAAAGGTAATGGCAAACCGATTGAGTTTGTGACATATTCAGGGATACTGAGGGTTCGCCCATTAGTTTTGCAGCACCTCTCACAGCGACATACAAGACAATCGTTATAAACTATAGCTCCATTAATTATTACAACGTTTCGCCACTGAATCTGGTATAAGAATAAACTGCGTAAGAGGTCTCCAGCTAGAACGCCGTGTTTTCTAGGCGTCACTACTCCACCTTGGATAAATTTGTCAAAGTCTTCTTCGCCAATGTCGATAAATTGGTTGATCTGGTGCACCTTTTGAGGCTCTGCCAGCCGAGCCAAAGAATACTTGGACTTGATGCTACTGATAAGTAAAAGCATGACAAGAAGGCGCAAAGACAGGTTAATTGGCTTCATTTTAAGGAAGCAGAAGGTCATGAAACAAGCTTATATACCTAACGTGAATGTTTATATTTACCTTCAGCTCATATTCCTCAATTTATTAATTCTTTACCTTTTATGTAGACCGTTTTTTTTGGAAAAACCTTTAGTTGAGTTTTCTAATTTTGGATCAAGTTGGCTTTTGTATAATGCAACTCACTTATAATTCAATCGCCCTACCATTTGAATGTAATCTTTTTATTAACAAATCCTCATTATAACCTTAATCTACAAATTTAATGTTCCTAACTCACATGCTCAACGAACAATGCTTCATTATTTGAATTGTAAATCAAACTTGTATACGGGGTTAAGGTGATCCACTAGCAAAAGTATGGGTTTTTAATACTTTTTGTTTATCCATAAAATAAGCAAACTGGCTCCATATGATTTTGTTAATCCAATGTAGGGGTGGAATATCCCTTGGATAAACGTTTGGATTTTTACATTAACTGGTAGAATACTTTTTAGGAATTAAAGTTTTATATATTGTGTTATACCAATTTATGAGTTAAATGGCGCATATAAAGAATAACTGAATATATTATCATTTACTTAATTTTGGTCAATCGATCGATTTGGACCGCACATGCTTCTTTTTTAGCACTAGGTGGTCCGGACCGCACGTGCTTCTGAAACAATTCCTTATAAATATAAAACATTATTTTAAGTTAAAATTATTCCATCTATAAGATCAGGAGGGTTGATTACACCCTTTCCTGTTTATCTAAAACAAGCGAAACTTACCCGGCGTTGCTCGGGTTTATTTATAAGCTCATACCGACATAACCTATGGGCTGTGCCAGCGCTACTCTCAAGCCACTCGGACTAACATCTTTGCTATTGTCCTTTGTGGCTGGTGAGTTGAATATCCTAACTTAATCTACTTAAAACTCGAACACTGATTTTTATTTAGTTTCAGGTGAACAATGGTGAATTATTCGATAATTCTCACCTAATCGCCCAAATAGATTGAACCTATCAGACTCGATTAGTTTCAGATTCGATATTAATCGCCAATTCTCACCCACTCACCTAAATTGATTGAACCTATCAGACTCGAAGGTTTCAGATTCAGTCGTCAGTACGTCAGTGAACGCGTTTTATTAAGTAGATATCGACTACTAAAACTATCCATATACTCCACGATTCGTTTCGAATTAATACCTTGTATAATCTAAATGTAACTAGTATCAATCAAACTTTAATTTTTAACCGATTTTGAAAAAGAAGGATATCAATTCGACCTGTATCCAGATGTTTGTTCGCGCATAACTCTGATAATACTGGACCGATTTGGATGATCATCTCCAAAAATCGAGGATGCTCCAACTTAGGTCCCATTTTACTTTTGTAAGTATTGGGCAAGTATCCGCCCATTAATTTAGTAAATGTATCAAAATGGGCTCGGAAGCGACGGATACTTGTGGGACTAATACAGCTCCGGATAAATTTTTTCCGGCATCGGTGAAGCGATAGCTTCGAAGCACTTTTGATATGTCCTATGGCTGGGGGGTATGTTCAAAATCCAGTCAGTATGAGCTCATAGAGGGACGAGCTTAAATCATTATAGATGGCTATCGTTTTTGCATAATTTTGACCAATAACCTCATTTAAATTTGATAAAATGAATTATTTTAGATAGATCAATAAATTTACATAGATTGACTAATAAAAGCACCCAAATCTAATATGATGAATTACTGTAAATGGCGATCAGTAAATTCAGCATATGTTAACCAATAAAATCATCTAAATTTGATAAAATGAAGTATTGTAGATGGTGATCAGTAAATTTAGTATGATTTGACCAAAAAATCAACTAAATTTAATAAAATGAATTATTAGTATATTTTTATAAGATACTATATATAATAGATATAAAATAAGTTTTAATTTTATAGAGAAATAGTAAGGGCAAAAACAATATATAGAGATAGTAATATTTAATAAAAGTAGGAAAAAGAGCCACTTTTAAAAATACACTAATTTTTTGAAGGGAAAAGAGCTGGGGGTAAAGTTTTTTGGGGAAAAAAGAACCTTCTCAAAAAAAATTTTGGGAAAAAAAGAACCTCCTTTAAAAAAAGCTCTAAAAAGTATAAAATAATTGAGAAATTAAGCCTACTCAATAAAACTCTCTTTTGAAGTCAGCGCCATATTTTAACTATATATAATAGGTATTTATAATTTATATACTCAGTAATATATATTCTAAGTTTCTTATAGTTTACACTTGGACCCAATCCAAACTTAAGATATAATTTGGTATTTATGAGTAAAATTCTATAGTTCAGTTTAAAATATGGCGCCAACTTCAAAAAGGGTTTTATTGAGTAGGCTTAATTTCTCAATTATTTCATACTTTTAGAGCTTTTTTTAAAGGAGGTTCTTTTTTCCCAAAAAATTTATCATCTAGATTAGGATATACACTAATCAAAGTTAAACCAAACTGTACTTGTAATGTTGAATCAAATGTTAAAATTAACTGTAAAAGCTTTTTAAAGTGCACCATATCATGTATGTGTTAGCAAACTAAAAACTAGTATAATCTATTGTATTTCAGTAATAAGCTATAATATTTTGTAAGTACATGAAAATTCAAGGTAAAGTATGCTTTGAAATTATGAGTTTGAGAAGCTTTTAAAGTTATAGTTTCTTGGACATTTGCTTTTTTAAAATTTAATCGAAAGCAGTTTAGTTTAATAAAATGAACTCATATACTAAAAAGTACAAATAAAGCTATGATGTAATTTTTTTAGTACTAGTGGTGCCCAGCCCAAAAGGGGGAGCTGCCACGCATCTTTATTCGCAAATGGCCAAACAAAGAGATTATCATAAATTAAAAAATTCCTAATATAGCCCCTAGGTTATCAGCCTAGGAAGTCATATCAGATGGCGAGGAGGCTTTGGGGAAGCGTTTATCCGGCGCCCGCTTTAGCTGGTGAACCATGGTGGACAGCATTGGGGTGGGAGCATCAGCGACATGAGGCATAAGGAGGTATAATTAGGGGTTTCCTTTGTTAATGAGGCCGGCGGTGTCCATCGCCTCAACGTATTGAGCAAGTTGATGCTCATAAAGCTATGATGTAATATGAACCCAAACTGTTAGTTTTAAGTACAAAATATTATATTACTTTGCTAAAAATAAGATTACTAACCATTTATAAGAAAAGTTAGCTAGATGCCAGGCCTAAAATATGAATTGTTGTATTTCATATTTATTGGTTCTAATTTTATTGTACTAACATGTATTATGCTCAATAGGATATATATGATAAGGTGGCTCCAATCTATTATTAGCAAAGATGTCATTTCTTTATAGATAATCAATTCACCTTTTACTAGTAATATATAATATAAAAAGTATCAGAAAGGATATCTTATTTAAAAGTGACTAACCTTAATAAAGGCTTTGATAAATGAAAAGACTCCAAAATTAGTCAAATTAACACTTCATAAATAAACCTTTTTTAGAAGGGAGGATACCCCAGTGGTAGTATGGACCCTCTACCACTGCCTCCCGAGTTCGATCCCGGTAATGGACTTTGGGTAGGGGACGATTTTGACTGTGTTGGTTTTGCGCGCCAATGCCCCGAACCGAGATAGCGAATAGCAAAGGCGGTCCATGGAGTTCTTGGCCTATCATACGCCGCGCATGGAGGTTTTCCGGGTTTTATCCTCCTTTCCCATTTTCTTCACTTCCCTAATCGGTGCGGTATCGTCCCCAGGTCGGCCCACCTCGAATAAAATTTAAATAAACCTTTTTAGTTAGTTTCATAATTTACTAGTGGAATGAATACCCGTGCTTCGCTAAGGTGTTTATAAATTAACAGATGATTCTAAATTATTTTAGCTTTTATATTGGTAGATAGCTATCAATAAGTTCAGAAACCATTAAACCTATTAAATATTCCAACCTCCAACCACTTAGCCAAAATCAATTAAGCCTGCCAAATTAACTAACCCATTAATCACTTACCTGAAACCATTGAGCCCATCTAAACAATCAAAATCCACCAACCACCCAGTCAAAACCAAATGAACTTTTAAATCAACCAACAACCAAAAACCCCTAACAACTTACCAAAACCAATTAACTCATCGTATCAACCAATCACTAACTACTTTATTAAAACCGTTAAGCTTATTAATCAACCCCAAAACCACCAACCGCTCACCAAAACAATTTAACTATCGAATCAACCGAATATCAAACTTCTCAGCCGTAATAATATACCGATTTTCATCAAAAACACATAAGATTTTTATTTGTTACATATAAAACTTTTTATTTCACTATGAAAAATAAAAAAATGCTTACTTATTGCACATCTACAGTATCTAGTGAATATCTATGTAAAGTTTCAGCTTTCAAGGCCTTGTAATTGTTGAGATACAGTGCTGAGTGAGTGAATGAGTATTAAGTGAGTGAATGGGCTTTGGCAAATATATTATAAATTTGGGTAAAGCATTTCTTACATACAGTAGGTCCTTCATAAATCAAATTTAATAGGTTTAAGGAGAATTTGATTGTAGAAATTTTAATAAGCAAAAATTGATTTATCATTAATTTTAGGTTAGGAAAAGCAAACTGATTCTTAAAAAATCAATATCAGCCTATATATTAATAAAAATGACTTTTATGATTTTTGACTACCTACTAATCCAAATTGGTCTAGCAGGTAACATTTCTACATAAGATATAGTACAGTATTTGGAGGGAGGATACCCCAGTGGTAGAGTATGTACTCACTACCACTGTCTCCCCGAATTTGATCCTGGTAAATGAACTTTGAGTAGGGGACAATTATGACTGTGTTGGTTATGACTGTGTTGGTTTTGTGCACCAATGCCCCAAACTGAAATAGCAAATAGCAAGGTGGTCCATGGAGTTTCTGGCCTATCATACACTGAACATAGAGGTTTTCCAGGTTTTGTCCTCCTTTCTCATTAATTCAAATCCCCTTCATCCTTCATTGGTGCAGTATTGTCCCCAGGTTAGCCCACCTCAAATAAAATAAAAAAGTTCAATATTTGATCTCTCCCCATACAGTATACTCTCTCACTCTACATAGCAACTTATATATTAGCATGATGTCAAAGTTGGTATTATTATTTAAGGAAGCATGGTTTTTGTTTATTTAATCACTGAAAATTTTAGTCTGATATATAGCCTTTTTAATATATATAAATTAATTTTATGATAAATTTTATATAAATATATATAGTATAATAAAAAAAGTTTCAATACTAAGAAGTCAAATAAATAAATATCTTATTTTATAATATATAAGTAGATGAGATTATTGTTTTTGAAAAAAGTCCTTGAGTTTTTGATTTTATGCTATAGTATATGATTTTTATATTATTTTTTGTACTAGTTGTGAAATCTGAGGATTGCTCACTTGTTAAGATAAATCCTGCACATATATTTGGGAAAAGTTTGGCCAGAAGATCCTTGATCTTAGCCAGTGTCTTACAGTTTTATGACTGTTCAGAAGCACATTAGGCTTATCTAAGATGATATGCCTCTTCTGGTTAATTTTGGGTAAATTTTCTCTTCAGATTTGGGTAATTCTACTGAGACAAGCAAAGGTACAAGCTTTTTTTTAGTACTAGATGCAAAGGTACAAGCTTAAGATTTCCAATTAAACAGCTTACACTCTTTAAAAAAATAATCTGATATAAAAACCAGGAAAAAGATACTTTATAAGATATATCTTTATTAGATAATATTAATGGATGCTGTCAGACAATTGCAAGTCTAATGTTTTATTAAGAGCGATTTGGGTTTTATTTTAAATGACATTGGCCAAAAGGCCCTGGCTGATTCTCAGTAGAATCCTTTAAAACGTGGCAATACTTTTAATAACAATAATACTTGGCCAAAGAGCTCAAGTTTGGGTATTAAAATTATTTCAAATTATTGAGGGAACCAAGGGAGCTATTTGGAGGTCCCTCCCCATATTACACCTAATACTGTTCAAGCTACACTACAAAGACTGGCCCCTTTTGTAGGGTTGGAGGGGGTACAACAAGGTGAAAATATTTTCTCATCTTATGATTAGAAAAAAATATAAAATCTCTACCTCATGGGTTCATCTTTCTGAAAGTCACTTCCCCATCTTCCCTCACATTGAAGTGAGATGAGTCTTGACCAATCCAATTGGTTGAATCCCAATATTTCCTATTTCAGACATTACTAAGCAATCCAAACTTTGAGCCTTAACGTTTAAATATTTGCATTGACTTATTAAGAGGGTTCACTTTTTATACCCTTTCTTGCACTAATAAAACCATAAAAACCCAACTTTTTAGTATTAACTTCTAAAGTTTTATTATTCTATCAAGTGGTGAAAACCCCCTTTACTTTACTTTGGCAGTAGAGATTGAATTTCTCCTGCAATATTGTTGAAATCTGGGGAAAATTAGCACCAGCGAGCATACACCCTTCCCTAAATCCAACAGATACTAACTCATTAGGCCAGGCGCTGGTAAATATACCTCTAGGGCATATCCTGACCACAATGAGCACACAATTTTCACAGATAATTATTTTCACCTCAGTTTGGTTCTTGAACTAATACAACTATAATCTATTGCTAGGACTATTGGTGGCAAAATACTCTCATATTTGGAAAAGTTTCAGGGACAAAAATCACAACACAAACATGAAAAATTGTTCTGAAATCAACCTGAATTGAGTTTTGTTATACATCTGATAAAATATGACTTCTGGAAAAATTGGCATTAATTTTAGTAAATCACATACCCTAATAATAATGTTGGAAGGCCTCTCTTGATAGCACTAGGTAGCCCATTTAGGCGGTCCATGTGTAAGTGCTATCATGATGATTATGTAGATCAACATACAAACTTTACTATATGGTGGAAAACTGATTACAAAAATATGATGGTAATATTAAGGTTCTATTTGATTATGGGGTTTTTAGAGGTATTCTCAGGGATCTATCCTGGACAATTTCTTAAGATAACTGGTCAATATTGTACCTGATTAATTGGGACCAGTTGCTGAGGTTTTTGTATATTTAATTGATCCCAAATTAATCAAGGATATTTGACCTGAGCTTTCAAAAGATAATTGGCCTAAATTGATGCTGAGATTTGGCCCAAATCACAATAAAAGTATTCAGATATAGTTGAGAAATAAGGTAATCAGCCTAGTCTTAGAGAAGTGATTGTCGTGAGTTGATGGTTGTTAAAGATTTATTTTCAGGTCAAATACCAGAATCTGATACAGTGTTCCCTGCCCAAGAGGTGGGGTCTTAGCATCTTTATTTGTGGAGTGCCAAACAGAGAGATAATTAGATAAAATTTTAAAAAATCCAGATATAGTGCTGTGGTGTTAGCCTTAGCATCCATATTAGAAGGGGAAGAGGGGTCATGTCACAGAGCTGTCTAATGAAAATTGAGACTGTTGGGATTCTCCCTGGATTAGGTAAAAGCCTTGTCCAGGGGGAAAATCAAAATAATCATACAAAGGGCATAATTTTCAGATGGTCCAATAATTTGAGAATGGAGTTCAATTCAACCAGAATACTTAATTTAGGGCTTTGCCCAAATTGTGCCAAATTTGGGGAATATGTACATTTTCTAATTGTTATCTAATACTTATCCACTCTTTATCTATTCCAACATATCCTAGTATTGGGACTTTCCTACAGGTCCCATGACACTACCCTTAAATATCCCTATTCCTATCCTTATATTTTGAAGCACTATAAATAGTGCTAAATTATTCTAAATAAAATACTTCTCATCAGATCTCTTATTTTATTTTACTTAACTTTAATGGAAAACATCTCATCCAAGGCTGCTAACATCAAAGCCCTGCCTTCAGATAATCGTGCCACCAATGATTCCTCCCTGGTGGCCCAACAAAATGGTGCTCCCTGCCAGGTCACTTCCAAGTTGTACCATGAGGATATAGCCTCAACCTTGGATGATAAGAGTTTTCAATCCTTAGTAGGTACTCCAGACCCTGACCTTTTGGCATACTACACTGGAATGGCTGAGATGCAATCACTGTGGGAAATGATTTTACCAAGAAGATCTTTATGTGTCCTAGAGAAGAAGGTCTAATCGGTTCAAAACACCAGGCCAACTTAAGCCCTTACTCAATTTATTGTATATGCCTGAAATAATTGAAACAGATGAAAAAGAGCAATATAGCCAACATCATAAAGTGAAGATATTGAAAAAGGCAATACTTTATTATATGCAGGAAGTGAAATATAGCAAGGAAGAATGGGACAATGACCAAAAAGGATGATTAGGAAAATATCACACAGAGAAATGACTACTGGCCTATAGGATGGGTTTCCAATTATGAGGAGAAACTCTTTAGATTTCTCACTAAAGTGAAGCATTATAAAAAGAAGCTGACCAAATTGATGCTTATCCTTCAATCAAAGAGTAAAATCAAACAAATTTGAATGCTCAAAATTTAAAAACAACACATGATTTTAATACATTATAATAAAATTTATTTAAAGACTTTTCTTTCTCGTTGCAATCACTTTTGCAACCTATTCAATTCAAGTCTGAATCTAGTTTGATAAATCTCACAGAGGAGACAAGTCTGCGCCCATGTCAGGGAGCAGTTGGGCAAGTAAAGTAAGAGGCACAGGTGGTAGGCCTGTGACCTCCAACGTTTGGAAACGCCCCAGAGAAACTGGCGGAATAGAAAAAAAATAAAAAACTGGTGGTCACTATTTTCCCAGAAATACTTGCATGGCAAGCACAATGCAACCAGTACATCAACACATCACACTCCCAGCCACTTTCATCGGTGGAATTTGGAGTCCACGTGTTTCTGGACATCCAACAAATGGCCTTATGGGAAAAATTTTGTGAAGATGTGCACACCTTTTTCCTGACCGCGGTGTACATCACACCTCACTCCATGTCACGCGGTTGGCTGGACCTAGGTTTTGAAAACAAAGAGGCAGCAGACGAGGCTGCTGCGGTGTGCATAGTGGTTGACCTCCCTGAAGGGCAATGGGTCATTGAAACCAAATGCACCAGATGGACAAAATCAAACAAAATTTTCCTCACGTTTGACTTTTTGCCTACTATGGTAAAACGTGATATTTTGGAACAACACCTGAAAGATGGTCTCACCATATATGGTGAAATAAAATCTTTTGAAATGCAATGCTTCACGCTGATGCCACACCTGTGCACTGGCAAAGCCATCACAGTTCTGACCCCAACTGAGGAGATCGTGAAGGACCTAACCCAGATCCTGCACTCCACTTTTATTAATATTGAAGGGCATACCACCCACCCATTCTGGGTGACCGTGGACAGTGCACCCCCATCTGCACCCACTGTGACACATTCATCTATAAGGCACATGCATGCCCCATCAAAGAGGGCATCACATTCCAAGAGCACCCCTTGGCAGCCATGGCCAGTGGAGAGGCTCACTACAAACCAACCATAAGCACCAAAGAGGCTTTCCCATGGGGAGCACAAGGCTGCTACCTACTGGTAAAGCCCATCTCCCCGCAAGAGTGGAAGAAGGCCAAGCAGGCCCACAGGGCCGCAGCTAAGGAAGTGGCCAAAGCCACCACCGCTATCCCACACTCCCAACGCCAGGAGGACATTGAAACCTTCATGGCAGAAACAACTCGGGAATCAATCAACCAATCAGATTAGGAAGCCCATGCTGATTGGGCCACTCAATCTGAGGATCTGATGGGGGACTCAATCTCGCTAAATCGTTGCACCCAAGCTCTGGTTGAAACTGACTTGGGGCCCATCCCAACTGAATTTTTTTTTTGACCCACTCAACAGTGCACCAAACTCATCCGCACCACAAAAGAATTGTCTGACGTTGGGGAAACAAAAGTAAAGGCTAAAGCCAATGAAACTCTTTCTGCAAAAATTAACAAAAATCCTGATAGCGTTGCTGCTAACACCTGTGCTGCTGTGAAGGCCCATGGGGATCTAGAGGAGGCTAGTGGGCCCAGGTGCCCACCCCTCGCACCTAAGGTGTGATGGGAGAAACCTTCACTTTAGGGATGTTGAATATCGCCGGACTCAAGGCCTCGCTGTCCTGGGCTAGAAAACTGAGTTTTTTACAACAAAAATTACCTGTGGATATCCTGGCCATCCAGGAGTCCCACTGTCCATGAGGTTCTGAGGAGGCTTGGAAATCCATGCTCCTACCATCCTTATCCTTTTGGTCAGAGCACTGTGGGGGTGCTAGTTCAGAGAAACAATCTCTTCAAATTTTTATTGTCAGAAGTATTCCTAAATGGCTGAGTTCTCATTGTCACTTTCTCGTGGGCCAATGTAGCACACACAATTGTCAATATCTATGCCCCAAATGGTGCACGTGAGCGTCAGGAATTTTTCTCATTGGTCAAATCCCTCCCACTACACCCAGACCCTTTTGTAGTCAGCAACATGAACTGTTGGCTAAACACACCAATGGACTGGTGGCCTTCCTCACCCCACGCCCCCCAGGGTCACGTAGAACTGCGCGTTCTAAAGGCCACCTTCAGGTTAATGGATGCGCTGCTGTGACATGCCCCGCTGCTCAAAAACATGATGCGCCCCCACGTCCACAACAGCCAATTAAGGTCCATGACCCGCATCGACCTTATCCTAATGCCAGCAAAATTCCAACCCCACTTCTCCCACTTCAAAACAACAAAAATGGAATTCTTTGACCACTGACTGGTCTTGATAACCTACTACCTACCCACCACAGTGGCCAGGGCCCCACATTGGAGCAAGCTCACCCCCCAAACTCGCGTCGCCAGGATTTTCCACTTGGGTGGAAGAAGCAACTTTGGCAAAAGAGTTTGTAACACCATTTTGCGCGGACCCCATTTCCACATGGGCAACTTTCAAAGAAGACACCATCCGCCACTATCACCATCTCTCATCCAGATGCTCATGAGCCACATCAGCGATCATTTCGCGCGCTCTGGCAGAATTGGCACACCTGGAGTCCAATATCCCCACTAAAGGATACAGCCCTGCATGGGGCCAAAAGTGGGCAGAAGCAGCCGCCTACCTCAACGCGCTCAAAAGGCAACACAAACATTGGGTTTGTGTTCAATACAGGGCCAAATGCTTCACAAAGGGTGACAAGTGCACCGCATATTTTTTAAAAAAAATTTTGCACCACGCCAGAGCATGGCCTGCACACAGGTGCAAAGAATGGATGCTTCCATCGTGGATATGCCAGCTGAAGTGGCAATCAAAACACAGAAGTATTACTCCAAGTTATACTGATCTGATCCAATTCAGCTGGCTGAAGTGGCAGAATTTCTCAACTGAGCCCACATCCGCACCATTCCTTAATACCCAGAAATAATGAATTTAAATACTACAAACAAATTATGGACAACTATCCGCGGTGCACCTAACCAGAAATGCCCAGGCCCAGATGGCATCCCATATGAATTCTACAAAAAATACTTCAAATATATATACCCACTGCTGCTCGCTTCACTTAACCAGAGCCTGTTGGATATGCGCCTCCTACCAGGAGGACATTAGGCCTTTACTGTCACACTTTTCAAGAAAGGGGATAAGCTGGACTTAGCCAACTGGCGCCCCATTTCTTTAACCAACATGGACACTAAAATTTTAACAAAAATCATGGCTAACCATTTAGGGATTATAGCATCTGCCACCATCTCCCCAGAGCAATTTGGCTTCATACCCAGAAGGTCAATTTGGGATAACGTGCACTCTGTGGCTAATGCATGTCAGTCCACAGCCTCTGGGGCACTTGTATTCTTGGACCAACAGAAGGCCTATGATAGAGTAAACTGGGAATACCTCAGGGCCTGCCTCCATCAATTCCGCTTACCCCCTTGCTTCATCAACTGGGTGATGCTGCTCACGGAATCTGCAACAATGGCAGTATGTGGCCCTGGCTTCCTAACGGAAGTAGTCCGCCCTCAAAGGGGCTTGCGACAAGGGGACCACCTCAGCCCACTCTTATACAACTTCAGCCTTGACCCACTACTGCGAAATGTGAATGCCCAACTCACTGGGGTCCATGTGCCAGGCCAAGCCCCAGTCAAGATGATGGCGTTCGCAGATGATTGTGTGGTTGGGGTGTCTAATAATCAAGATGCACGCGCTTGAAGCTCTCATCCAGGAGTATTCCTGGGTAAGTAACTTGGCACTGAACGCTTCCAAAACCGAAATCATTCTCCTTGGTTAGTCTCAGAACTGCTGGGCCCCAGTAATTAGTTCCCAACCTGGCCCATCTGCTCGCCCACGTCCTCGCCCTACCAGCTCAACACACACCGCCCCACTGGTGCTCCCCTTCGTGCCACGCCCTACCATAGGACCAGTACGCCATCTGGGCGTGTGGATGGAGGCAGGCGGATACGCGTCAGCAGTAATGGAGAGCCATATTCTGGACAACGTGACGAAGTGAATCGCCTCTCTCAGAGCCCACCCTACCTCCCTTACTGGCAGGGTTGTTTTACCTAATTCTATGCTCCTCTCCAAAGTCTGGTTTGGAGCCCACGCCATCCCCTTCTCCCCAAGCTTCTTCAAATCCTTGTATGCCCTGCTGCAAGGATGGCTTTAGTCAGGCCGCCCACCGCCAGTAAGGCTAGAGGTCATGTTTGGCCCTCATCATCATGGTGGCATGGGTCTGCTCGACTTCAGAGCCCATGCTGCCAAGATCTTGGGTAGCTGGATAGCGGCCGTCACCGCCCCTACGCTCCCCTCCCAACACTGGTCCCACGCAGCCCACTCCAACTTCACCTGAGCCTTGGGCCTCAACAACCCATTGAACCCCCACTCCCTGATGAAATACCTCGCTTCACACCCATTGGCCACAGGCCCTCACGGGACTAAAACCCACTACAAAAGAATCCTCCTCTCCATGCAGAGCGCTGAGTGGAGACTTTTATTAGTGGACACACAGCCCAGAGAGGCCGCCCCTCTTCTCAGTTCACACAAGAGGTACAGGGGCTACCCATCCAAGATGGCGTGATCCCCACACGGCCTCATGTCCTATCCAGGGTGGACTACCTGGACATGATGGACATCCCTTACTCCATTGAGACCCAAAAAACTATCTGGAAATACGCACACCATCCTCTGTTGCAGCCTCAAGTCCACTCCCATGTGTGGCGCTGCCTGAGGCAGGTGTATCATACAGCTGAGCGCTCTAACGCTTTACACTCATCCTGTGTAGTGTGTGGCCAGTATGGAACGCTGTTCCACCGCCTGGAGAAGTGCCCTACCCCTAAAGTGATATGGCGCGAAGTTCAACATCTGCTGGGCCAGGATCAAACGCATCCCTTCAGTTTGTCAAGAGATATGTTTGCTCTATCAATGGCCTCCTCCCTTCCACCCACCCTCCATGCTTTGGTGGTTGCAATCGCCATGTGGACCATCCACACGATTGTCTTAGATGCCATCGCAGGCTCCGCCCCCACCCTCCCAGAAGCTGTCCACAGATTCCAGTCTCATTTTGGTAACACTTTCAAGTGTGGATGTTCAGATACCTCCCACCATGTCACTGACAGCTGGTCTCCTCCTGGTTCCCAGTCTGGTTCATCAAATCAGACCCCTTCCTCCACACATGTTCAATTGTGGCTACGGCCCCTTCACACGTTCCCTCCCTCTCCCCATAATTGGCGTTCCCGCTGGCAACAAGATATAGCATCGCTTCTCTGGGGTGCCTTACCTGGTACTAAGTTTTGTCTCTTCTGAGTCATATTCGGAAGTTTTCATCCCATGGTCAGCCTTCCCCACAAAAAAATTAAAATTAAAATTAAAATAAAATTTATTTAGGCAACCAAAACCTGATTCTCTGTAATGACATCATTTTCCAGTCTGATTTAGTGAAGAAATCAGAACAAATTTTATTGAGTGTTTGGAGTTAAAAGTGCCAAACATCAATTTGGATGAGCATCATCTGAGAAATTGGACCAATAAAGTTGGGCCAACAAGTCAAGAATTAGATTCTGAAATCAATGAAGGCAGCAAGCTGCAGGAATTTTTAGGAAGCCCCAAAAACAATTGGTGCATTGATGTGATTTGAACACCAGGCAAAATACCTGGGACTTACCTTTACATTATTGGGAATAAGCTTAATGACTTTCTTCCTGCAACGCTACCACTTTCTGACTTTGATGGCGCCCCTCCCAAAATCGGACTACAAATCACTAAAGCAAAAATTCTGGAATATCTGGTTTGGCCCTCAGATTTAGGTAGTGCCAATCCCAACAAAAATGAGAGCCAAGAAAAAGTGAAGCTCAATGACTCCTTTTTGGCAATGCTACCACTTTCTGACATTGATGGCTCTCCTCCAGCAATCAGGCCTGACATTACAAAAATGATTGCCAATCTTGAAAAACCTGCCTGCATTTAAGCCCATCATATCAACTTCTACCCAAGTAGGGGGTGCAGATTGTCTGTTTTGGGCATGATGGGCTTTGCCACAAGGTGCTCAGTGGCACGTTTGCACCACATCTGAAGTGGGTTAGCAAGGAGAACATGCATGAGAACAAGGAGGTTCACTTCAAACTCCATCTCAACCTCAAAACTGACAAGCACGCTATCACCCTCCAGGATTCCATTTCCAAGCAGATTTCCAAGATGGTGCTTAAAGAGCTGGCCGCCTTTCATCTGCCATCCAGTCTCAGCAGGCACTCGACGACCATCTGCAGGCATGCCCCTATAAGCTTTACAAAACTGGGGCAGATGAGGTGTTTGAGCTGCTCCATTTGAGCCCTGCTAAAGCCATCAAGCGCGAACGTGAGCAAGGCGTTGTCAGAAATGCTTCCAAGTTCAGGCATCCACACCTCACCTTCACCTTGCCCAACAACCTTACCCACATGAACATCAGCCGCCTCTTGCTCTGCCAGCCTAACAACAACCCTTCTATTCATGCTGTTGTCACCAGTTTTGCTAACCACACCTTAGCTGACTGTATAAAGTTCTACTTCCACAACTCCTACACTGGCAAGGCTCTGTACACCCTTGAGTTTGGGTCCTCCGTCTACCTTAACCTTCAGGTCACAACTTACTCCCCTAGGACAAGGCTTGGGGAGGGCTTTGTTGGGATGCTCCCTGGATTAGGTAAAAGCCTTGTCCAGGGGAAAATCAAAATAATCATACAAAGGGCATAATTTTCAGATGGTCCAATAATTTGAGAATGGAGTTCAATTCAACCAGAATACTTAATTTAGGGCTTTGCCCAAATTATGCCAAATTTGGGGAATATGTACATTTCTAATTGTTATCTAATACTTATCCACTCTATCTATTCCAACATATCCTAGTATTGGGACTTTCCTACAGGTCCCATGACACTACCCTTAAATATCCCTATTCCTATCCTTATATTTTGAAGCACTATAAATAGTGCTAAATTATTCTAAATAAAATACTTTTCATCAGATCTCTTATTTTATTTTACTTAACTTTAATGGAAAACATTTCGTCCAAGGCTGCTAACTTCAAAGCCATGCCTTCAGATAATCGTGCCACCAATGATTCCTCCCTGGTGGCCCAACGGAGACTAGCCTGCCAGTTGGGGTGCCTGAACACCCAGAAGTCTAACCATAATTCCAGTAGCATAGCTATTCATATGACTTGATAACAGTCAGGGAGAGAAGAGATTGCATGTTGGCAGTTAACAATCATTGTTACCAACATTCCTATCAATACCAAGCTGAGGTCACCATGGTGGTGGTAGATTCCATAGATGTTGGCTCTTTTGGGCCCATGGAGAACCCTGAATTTGCTTTGGTGCCACACAGTTGCTGATCATGTGGTGAATTAATGAACTTCGCCTAACAGGGCGAAATGAGCTATTACAATAAAGGTACTTCCTGATGCCAGATGGCGTCCAAAAGTGGGGATATCCTCAAGAGGCCACTAAATCAATATCCCCATTTGAGGAGAGAGGCAGCAACGTGGTGATGATTGCAACTATGTCTTAATTGTTGAATAACCTGAGGAACATGGAACTTGGTAAGCTGTAGCTATAAACAGTGGTAAAGTTTAACCTGGAAGCTAATGAGGGGAAATTTTAATAAACAAAAATTGGAAAATTTCTCTGACAACTGTACCTGTGAGGGGCAGTTGCCTTATGTACTGTGGGATCAGAGAATAGATGTAGTTTACATAAACTGAAGGCATTGTAATACCATCTGGTTCAGACAGATAGGGATTTTGCAGTAATATGAGGTAAATTGATCTCTCCCACTGGCCAGCTGACTCTCACTCAAAATTTTTCCGCTAAATTTCCCCTGCCAGCACAATTATGCTTGGTGGATCAGCAACACTTGTATGGCTGGAAATTAGTTGCATCCATGGGTAAGCCACTTATATGAGATCCCATCAGGGTAAGAAACAGATCTAATGCTTTTGATCATATTGGAGTCTAACTATATCTTATTTTTAAAGGGGAAGACCCCTGGTGGGGTTAAATCCTGATAGTACCAAAACCACCTCAATTCCTCTGCACCTTAATTTATTTAATTTAATGGCCCCCTCATCAGGACTCAAAACTATTAGAGTGGCTATATGTCCACCACTTTCCCTCTATTGGTGGCCTATCATCGTTACCACCTCCACTCACTCCTGATTCACTGCACCAACCATTGGGTGATGAAGTAATGGGGAAAAGGGGAAACCTTGAAAGGGTACGTTATCACCCACCTCTTGGCCACCTCAGGGCCAAATTACCTTGTGTCATGAAAAGAATGGCTGCCTTCTTCACCCCCTTCTTTGTGTGGAATGGGAATTCTCACAGTTGAGGTTCAGAAAGAGCTTCACCAGACTTAACTCATCTTTCCCTTTTGAAACAAAGGCAACACCATGATCCAATACTTAACTATGCATGGCGTTCATATGGGCTTTTAGCCACTTAATAGGTAAGAGCGTTGCAACTTTGTGGGGGTGGACAAGGATCTTTGGATGAAGATCTTGAAAGGCCGCCACTAACTCACCACAACTGGCACAGTCCTAGGTGCTGACCCAACTGTTATAATACTCTGGGAACCCCTACAGGCCACTAAGTACTGGACCAAATAGCAAGAATTCTGAGAAGCCATGATTGCCTCAAACTCAGTCTCCTTTGATCTCTTGATCATGATAAGTTCTAGCTCCTCTGGGACTTTCCCTTAAGTGGGGACAACTGCTGATGTGAAAAACGGGGTGATGTTTCCAGTGGGCTGGGAGTGTCAGCCAAAATGCACCAATTCCCAAACTTCCTCAACCACATGAGCCCAGAGCTTTGCTTGCAAATTTTTAGAAGGGCACCTGCATCCACAGGCGGCATTTATCCAACATGATGGAGGATCCCACCGTGATTTAATGGGGCAGGAGATGCTTTCAGTTCATGAAAAATTGTAATTGCTGATGCCCTTAGTTAGGTGCTCCCAAAACAGAGTCTGGGTGCTCCAGTTGTTCTGCGCATGGTCATTTCATCCAGAACTTCCAGGACAAGACACATCCAAATAAATACAAGGGGTTATACCTCAGAGTAGACCCATATAGCGAAAACCCAGTAGATGCATGATTACCATTATTATATGCAAATTGAGCCAATGGAAGGTTAATTACCCAGGCGTTCAGCATGGTAGTACCATAACAGTGAAGATGCTATTTGAGAATCTGATTAACCTGCTCCATTTGACCATCTGACTGAGAATGATATGTGGTCTAGAGGAACAGCTTAATATTCAAGATAGCTAGGAGTTCAGACCAAAACTGTACCATAAATTGTGACCCTTGGTCTCTAGAAACCTTCTGAGGCAAGACAAACATCAAGAACACATGCTGAATGAAATGCTGAGCTGAAAGAAGCTCTCTATTAATTTGCCACTTTTATTTGAACTGTAGTTTATGATTTAATAAAAATTGCTCCACTTATTTTTCCTATTCAAATTACCTATACCAATGCAATCAATGCCTGCTGTCCCCATGTGGGGCAGTGGTGCACCACTTCCTAATGTTTTTTATCATTTCCAAAACGTGCTCAGACTAGCTCAGCTAGTCCTCCAAATTTTTTAGGATGCTATGTATCGCCAAATGACTTAGCCTTACATCTTGCCTGATCCCAGGCTGTGCCACGTCGCCCCCTCTTGCACCCCTGGAGAAACTTTGATTTGGTCTTCAGGTTGAATATGGTAAGATTTCCCCTACTCAGATAAAGCTATTATTGAATTAGCCCAGACTATTATGCAACCTGCAGGCTTCAATGACTTTAACCCCTTCAAGGGGTATTTTAATCTTGGCTTCTCAAGCGAAACTAATGTGCAGTAGCAGCTACCGTCCCCCTGGTATTCCAGGGCACCCCTCCCAACTACTCATATCCAGTTGCTCACTGATACCACTCTTGTGGTTTAGTTTGTGGGCCTCCCTATCCACAAACCACTCAAAATTTTACATAATGAGATCATTGCTGGATTATTGGAATATGGTTCTGATCCTATACTACGATTTGTGGTTCCCAATGGAGCCACCTGCCTTACAGGCCCCCGCGCCTTTGCAACTATTGTCCAGTATCAACATAAGTATCCCTCTCAATACCCCACGCACCATTAACCCCTCTACCCCTGACCATCCTTTCTGGGACCAAGTGGATGGAGGGCGCACCATCTTCCCCACCTGTTTTGAACTGGAACATTCGATATAGCGCCGCCCCTCCATCACCTGAGCTGTGGCACCCAAACCCAACTCTTTGCATGAGGATCCCATAGGTGATCCAATTACCTTTTGAATGGGGCACTATACTTCCCCCTCCCCCAAAGTGGTAGCCACAACAACCACTGAATCAACCAACTAAAAATTACCTCAACAAACCTCTTCTCCTGAACCCATCAATCAGGAGTCAGAATGGACTACATTAAATCCTACATCCTCCCTGCCACCCTCCACAGATCATCCAAATGCAGTTAACCCAATCAAATGAAACCAAAATCTATGGGATTACTTGGTTGAGGTTGATGAATTGGGTGAGTTTATCCTCAAAGTCAAATAGGCTGGGCCTCCTCCATTCAAAATATACTCTAATACTGAATATGTGTCCCAATTTCTAAAGCGCCATTATGTTACTCGCCCTGATGCCAACATATTCAAAAGTGACCACAAACTAGCTGAAGATGCAGTTGCCTCCTCAGAATGTCGCCCAACCTATAAAGCCATTGCAAAATCAGTTGCAGTATTAGCTGCGGACCTGCCACCTCCTATCCTCCCTAGTACTATGCTACCAAAACATAAAAAACATCTCCACTTCTATTAGGTGGCGCATGCAGCAGTTCAAAAAAATGCAGCGGTTGCAAAGTTTGGCCCAAAGACCTACATTACCCGTGACAACCTCACAACCTTCACCACCCTACTTAAAGTACGCCTTGAGGCTGAGAAAGACCTTACAACCTATATTTCCACCCTCCTCATCGCACACATAGAGTTGCAAGCACCTCTTTGTTATCTTGATTCCCACTTTCATGATGCGCCCATACCAGTGCTATCATCTTTGTGCCATCACATGTCCTCACCAGATAATAAGGAAGAGCCTCCCTTTTCACCTTCACCCCCCACTATGATTGGATAGTGGTTTATGCTTCTAAAGGTTGGTTTGTGTGTCTTTCTTTGATCTTGTGTCGGTTCTAGTGGATATATCTGTCTAGTTTAAACTTTATTTTATTTTATTTACTTAAGTTTTAGCTCTTTTGAGCATCAGTAACGATTGTTTCTGGTCACCGTACCTCAAATAAAGATGAAGAGTTGGGATGTCTCTTTGGAGGTGATGGCTGATGAACAAGGGATGAAGAGTGAAACTTGGTAAAGTGGCTCGTGACCACCATAATTGTGGTACACCCATTGGTGCTAGGGAGTTCAACAATGAAATTGACAGACACTGAGGTCCATGGACCCTCTATCTGCTACAGGGGATGGAGAAGACCATTTTTACCTGACCAATCTGATTTAGTCCAAAAGCATATCACGTAATTTTTGATCCACGCCTGTATATCCTTTTAAATCCCAGCCAGTTGTACATTCACTTACCCAAATCAAGACTTTTTTATTTCCTGGGTGGCCAACTGCTGGGGGGTCATGGTGAGCGCAAATGTCTTTGTTATGGAGTTCAGGCAGTACCCACATTCTTGACCTAAACTTAATGATCCCCTCCATTAATGATTAATGGGACTACTTATGAGGTGGAAGTTCCAGATGGTCCAACAATTCCAGGCCCTCCAAGCAGGCTGTTTAACCCATTAATATCATGAGACCAGAGGATATTCAGGGCTAATTCACCACTGAAATTTCAGGAAGAGAAATGTATAAGATCTGGATTAGCAGAATTACCGTAATTAGCTCATGCTCATCTGCCTCTTTTAAACTTAATGCAAGGTTGTAACACAAAAAATAGGGAAGAGCATTTAAAACACACTCATGAATTTGTATCTAAAGTTAAAAATAAAGAGGTCTTAATATGTCTAGGCTTGACAATATGTCAGCTTCTACAGTTACTGAAAATAAGGGCCTGATGATCCATCCACATGGTCAACTTATGTCACAAACCTGCAGAAGATACTGCCAGTGGGTAAGATATTATGTCATTGTGGCAACTCCTTATAATAAATGTCCCATGACAGTTTGAATGCATTAAACTTATGAAAAATAGGTGACCAGATGTTCCAAACCATCATGCGTTTGCAACAATACCACCTCATTGTGGTGAATGAGGCCTCACCGCCATGTCAAACAACTTGGAGGGGTCCACATGTTTGAAAATGGGAGGCTCCAAAAACACTTTTTGATGGCGTCAAATGCCCATTGCACTCCTTGTAATAAACAGGGCTCCCAAGGCCCAACCCACTATCAGCCGTGAACCTAAACCATCAGATGGGAGTCACTCCAATGAGGGAAAGGGCAATAGCTGTACCAAACCCTAAGACTCTTATCTGGGTGGGTGGCCTTGCCAGGCACACTGGGCCAAGGTATAGAGCAATAGCCTCAGTTGCCTCAGGGCCATTCTGGCAACTGCCATCCTGAAGGGATGGGCGCAGGCTGAGGTGTAGCGGATATTGATGTCCTTTCAGCCTCTGGTTGCCCGCGGCACAGCTTTTGACAAGCTCCCCCAGCCAACCATAACTGGGCTGAGATATTCCGCTCTGTCAGGGCATCATCATCCTGAAGGATCTCAGGACGTCCACCCCCTTCCTCACTTCCTATTGCACCACCATCTATGCCAAATCAACCTGCCAAATAAATATATAATAATAAATTATAAAAAGTATACCAGGTCTAGCAAATAGCAGCCTTTATTGGAGTGAACTCAGAGGTTGGAATAGAATTCAAAAGTGAGGTGCATCAGAGGAGACCTTGCTTTAAAATATTACCTAAAAAGGCTAAATGCATTGTTGGTCATGAGGTGCGTAAATGACTGCAGAATTAATGACATCCTGGCTGCTCGTTGGTGAATGGGAAAACCTCAAAATGGACAAACACTTATACAAATATTTAAATAATTAATCTAATATTGACCCAATTAGAAAAACCACATCAGAATAACGAAATTGCAACCATCAACATACTCAAATCTCTTAATTTCTAACCTTATGAGATCAATGTACAATCATTAACTATTATATCACCCCTTTAGAATGAGAATCTCGAGGATACTGGTATAACTTTTGGCGATATATTGGAGATATACTGAAGAGGTTGCACAGGGTTAATCTTACAGAGCAACGTGCAGATGATATGGAAATTGTTGGTCCTAAGATAACTTAATAAATTAATAAAAACCTGAAGCAATTACTTCCAATACAACACTTTATTTTCTATATTATATATTTGCAGCTTCTACCATGAACTCTCTTTCATATTAGAAAACCTCCTACTTTCCAACCTTCTCATCTTTCTTATAAGTTAGCAAGTTCAGTCAATACCAGCCCTTTTCCTTAGACTCTTCATTCCACCATATTCTCATTGTTCTGTAAGAGTCTATCTTCATTAAATTCACAATCGCCTAGTTTGAGGCATTTACCAATTATTTATCATGCATTGACATTTCCTAACCACCTAATCATTATATCTTTAGCAGAATTTCTCCTATATTCTAAGGTCAACTTTACTTATCAACTTGGATACTTGATAGTACTCATATAGACCTAATCACAACGGTTAACCAATGACTCACCATTGGTTATTTTGGCTCATCATCCAGTCATATAGATTTCTAGACATTACCCTCCACTTTGACTGGACAATAAGCTGTATGAGTTTTTTTAATCAACCCAATGCAGCCCATCTTGCGCCAACAACTAAGAGCTTGCAACTTCAACTTTTTCTCATGATCATGGATTGATGCAGATCTGACCAACCCAGGTTGCATTCCACTACCCCAGTTCCCTCTTCCTCTAGCTGATGAAGGAGAGGCTGATTTGGATGCCATGGCACTTTTGGCCCAGGAGGAGCTCCTTCCTGAATTTGTCAGCCATTTTTCTGTATCATGAGCCCCCTTTGGGGACATAATGAACCAGTTGCACTGGAGAGGGGAGCGAAGACAAGGCCCTTCATTTAATGAGGCAGCCCAGCTCCTGGAGGATGGCTTCATCTGTCTAGTGCTTCTGCCTCTCACTGAGCCTCATCCCATGGTATTATCAATTTGACAGATGCTGTGCTTTGTGCGGTGGGTGATAGCCAGCTGTTTGGGGTCCTTTACCCTGCACTCCTACCCACTTCCAGTCCCTAGGGGTGCAATACCAAAATAACTGGTTGAATTGCATACAATATGGGGTCACTTCAGCATTTTCTGGCCTTAGCGCCAATGACCCATCCAAATACCTCCTCATCATGGTGCTCCTTGGCAACATGATCTTCTTTCATCCCTCAGGTGAGTTAGGGCTGGGATGGAATGTCACTGGGCAACCCTTGAGTGGGCCTGTCAAGCAGCATTTACAGCAGCCCCTCCTTTCCCAACTGCCTATCCCAGCATGGAGGACTTCCTCATGGACTAACTGGTTCTGGGCGCATCCTTTTCCCCCAAGCCAGGTCTCACCTTCTTGTGCGCCAGAACTTACAACTCTGGACCCCCTCTTCTTAGTTAACGTTGATCTCTTGAGAGCATCAGCACATGTGGTTGTAGGCTTTGCTTCAAGTGGGGCAAGAGCGGGTTTGTCTCAATCTCAATCAGCCAGCTGAGCTATTGACACCTCGCCTGTTACCATGGGTCTCTAGTCCATCCTCCTCCTCTAGTTCTGCTGCCCCATCTTCCCCTCTGTTATCTAGTGTGACAGCCCCAGAGTGAATGCCAACTCCCTCATACCCAACATGGCAACCTCCCCACACCAACCCAAGAATGGTCCAGAGAATCCGCTCCACTTCCAAAGTGGTAAAAAAAATGTGGGTCCTACCTATCAAGGTGCAAGACTCACTGTAAGAAACTGAGAAAGAGCGGGGAGAAGAAGATAGCTTAGCAGAAGAAACCAAGCAATGACACCAATAAACTTGGCTTACTTACCCACATGATGATATTTTTTATTACTTTTCTGAATAAGTCTCTATTGTTGTTTATAAGCCAAAAGAAACTTTGCGTGCACTAGGTTAATAATCCAATCACCCGCGGGGTCCTTGATAGCATAGGCATCAACACCTGTTTTTTCTACTATCTTAAATGGGCCAATCCAAAAACTTTTCTTTCTCGTTGCAAACACATTTGCAACCCATTCAATTCAAGACTAAATCTAGTTTGATAATCTCAAAGAGGGATTAGTCTGCGCCCATGTCTGAGAGCAGTTGGGCAAGCAAGGCAAGAGGAGCAGGCAGAAGGCCCGCGGCCTCTAACATTTGAAAATGCCCCGGAGAATCTGGTGGAATAGAAAAAAATCTAAAAAAACTGGCGGTCACAATTTCCCCAGAGATACTCACGTGGCAAGCACGATGCAACCAGTACATCAACACGCCACATTCCCAGCCACTTTAAATGTCGGTGAAATTTGGAGTCCGTGTGTATCTGGACATCCAAAAAACGGCCCTATGGGAAAAATTTTGTGAAGATGTACACAAAATTTTCCTGACCGTGGTGTACGTTGCACCTCACTCCATGTCATGCGGTTGGCTGGACCTAGGTTTCAAAAGCAAAATAGCAGCAGACAAGGCTGCAGCGGTGCGCATAGTGGTTGACTTCCCTAAAGGGCAACAGGTCATCGAAACTAAATGCATCAGATGGACAAAATCAAACCAAATTTTCCTCACGTTTGACTTTTGCCTACTATGGTAAAACGTGACATTTTGGAGCAACACCTGAAAGATGGTCTCGCCATATACAGCGAAATACAGTCTTTCAAAATGCAACGTTTCATGCTGATGCCACACCTGTGCACCGGCAAAGCCATTGCAGTTCTGACCCCAACCAAGGAGATCGCGAAGGACCTAACCCAGATCCTGCACTCCACCTTTATTGACATCACAGGGCACACCACCCACCCATTCTGGGTAACCATGGACAGCGCGCCCCCATTTGCACCCACTGTGACGCGTTCAGCCAAAAGGCACTTGAGTGCCCCATCAAAGAGGGCGTCACATTGCAAGAGCACCCCTCGGTGGCCATGGCCAGCAGAGAGGCGCACTATGAACCAACCACAAGCACCAAGGAGGCTTTCCCGTGGGGAGCACAAGGCTGCTACCTATTGGTAAAGCCCATCTCCCCACAGGAGCAGAAGAAGGCCAAGCAGGCCCATAGGACTGCGGCCAAGGAAGTGGCCAAGGCCACCACCACCATCCCACATTCACAACGCCAGGAGGACATGGAGACCTTCGCAGTGGAAGCAACTCGGGAATCCATCACCCAATCAGATTGGGAGGCCCAAGTCGAATGGGCCACTCAATCTGAGGATCCGATGGGAGATTCGATCTCACCCAATCGCTGCACCCAAGCCCCAGTTGAAACTGACTTGGGACTATCCCAACCAAAAATTTTTTTTTTTGCACTTGACGGTGCACTGAACTTATCCGCACCACAAAAAATTCGTCTGACGTCGGGAAAACAAAAGTGAAGGCCAAAGCCAATGCAACTCTTTCCGCAAAAATTAACAAAAACCCCGATAGCATTGCTGCTAATACCCGCACTGCTGTGAAAGCCCGTGGGGACCTGGAAGAGGCTGGTGGGCCAGGGGCCCACCCCCTCGCACCTAAGGTGCAATGGGGGAAACCTTCACTCTAGGGACGCTGAATATCGCCGGACTCAAGGCCTCCCCATCCCAGGCTAGGAAACTGAGTTTTTTACAAAATAAATTACCCGTGGATATCCTGGCCATCCAGGAAACCCACTGTCCACAAGGTTCCGAGGATGCTTGGAAAACAATGCTCCTACCATCCCTATCCTTTTGGTTGAAGCACTGTGGGGTGCTAATTCAGAAAACAAATTTTTTCAAATTTACATCTTCAGAAACATTCCTAAATGGCTGAGTGCTCGTTGTCACCTTCTCATGTGCCAATGTTGCACACACAATCGTCAACATTTATGCCCCAAATGGTGCACAAGAGCATCGAATTTTTCTCATCGGTCAAATCCCTCCCGGTATCCCCCAATTTTTCCTAATTGGTGACATGAACTGTTGGCTAACCTCACCAATGGACTGGTGGCTGCCCTCACCCCACGCCCCACAGGGTCACGTAGAACTACGCATTTTAAAAGCCACCCTTGGGTTAATGGATGTGCTGCTGTGACATGCCCTGCTGCTCAAAAACATGATGCATCCCCACATCCACAATGGCCAATTAAAGTCCATGACCCGCATTGACTTTATTCTAGCGCTAGCAAAATTCCAACCCCACATCTCCCACTTCAAAAAGTATGAAAATGGAATTCTCTGACCACCGACTAGTCTTGATAACATACCACTTACCTGTCACAGTTGCAAAGGCCCCACATTGGTGCAAAATCCGCCCCCCAGAGCTCACATCACCAGGATTTTCCACGTGGGTGGAAGAGGCAACTTTGGCAAAATTGTTTGTTGCACCGTTTTGCGCAGACCCCATTTCCACATGGGCAACTTTCAAAGAAGACACCATCCGCCACTATCGCCATCTCTCATCCAGACGCTCACGAGCCACATCGGCAGTTATATCGTGCACGCTGGCAGAATTGGCCCACTTGGAGTCCAATATTCCAGCCTCAGAATATAGCCCTGCATAGGGCCAGAAGTGGGCGGAGGCAGCCGCCCACCTCAACGCACTTGAAAGGCAACACAAACATTGGGTTTGTGTCCAATACAGGGCCACATGTATCACTAAAGGCGACAAGTGCACTGCATACTTCTTCAAAAATTTTGCACCATGCCAGAGCATGGCCTACACAGGTGCGAAGATCAGATGATCTTATTGTGGACAAACTGGCTGAAGTGGCAATCAAAATGCAAAGATATTACTCCGAGTCATACCGAGCTGAACCAATTCAGCTGGCCAAAATGGCGGAATTTCTCGACAGAGCTCATATCTGCACCATTTTCTAATACCGAATTATTGAATTTAATTACTCCAAATGAATTATGGACTACCATTCGCGGTGCGCCAAGCTGAAAATGCCCAGGCTCAGATGGCATTCCATATGAGTTCTACAAAAAATATTTTAAATATATATCCCCATTGCTGCTAGCCTCACTCAACCAAAGCCTGTTGGAAACGCGCCTCCTACCAGGAGGACATGAGGCCTTTACGGTCACACTCTTCAAGAAAGGGGATAGGCTAGACTTAGCCAACTGGCGCCCCATTTCTCTAACAAACACAGACACCAAAATTTTAACAAGAATCATGGCTAACCGTTTAGGGACTGTAGCATCTGCCACCATCTCCCCAGAACAATTCGGTTTCATCCCCAGAAGGTCGATTTGGGATAACGTGCACTCTGTGGCTAATGTGTGTCAGTCCACAGCCTCTGGGGCACTTTAATCTGGACCAACAAAAGGCCTATGATAGAGTAAACTGGGAATACCTCAGGGCCTGCCTCCATAAATTCCGCCTACCCCCTCACTTCATCAACTGGGTGATGCTGCTCACGGAATCTGCAACAATGGCAGTATGTGGCCCTGGCTTCCTAACGGAAGTAGTCCGCCCTCAAAGGGGCTTGCGACAAGGGGACCCCCCTCAGCCCACTATTATACAACTTCAGCCTTGACCCACTACTGCGAAATGTGAATGCCCAACTCACTGGGGTCCATGTGCAAGGCCAAACCCCAGTCAATATGATGGCATTTGCAGATGATTGTGTGGTGGGGGTGTCTAATAACAAAGATGCATGCGCGCTTGAAGCCCTCATCCAAGAATATTCCCGGGTAAGCAATGTGGCACTGAACGCCTCCAAAACCGAAATCATCCTTGGTCGGTTTCAGAACTGCTGGGCCCCAGCAAGTAGTTCCCAACCTGGCCCATCTGCTCGCCCACGTCCACGCCTTACTAACTCAAAACACACCGCTCTACTGGTCTCTATTTGTGCCACGACCTACAATAGGCCTAGTATGCCATCTGGGCTTGTGGTTGGAGGCAGGTGGATACGCGTCAGCAGTAATGGAGTGCCATATACTAGACAACGTGATGAAGCGAATCGCCTCTCTCAGAGCCCACCCTACTACCTCACTGGCAGGGTTGTTATTGCCAACTCTATGCTCCTATCCAAAGTCTGGTTTGGAGCCCACGCCATCCCCTTCTCCCCAAGCTTCTTCAAATCCCTGTATGCTTTGCTACAAGGTTGGCTTTGGTCAGGCCGCCCTCCACCAGTACGGCTAGAGGTCATGTTTGGCCCTCATCATCATGGTGGCATGGGCCTACTTGACTTCAAAGCCCATGCCGCCAAGATCCTGGGCACCTGGATTGCGGCCGTCACTGCTCCTACACTCCCATCCCAACACTGGTCCCGCGCAGCCCGCTCCAACTTCTCCTGAGCCTTGGGCCTCAACAATCCATCAAACCCCCACTCCCTGATGAAATACCTCGCATCACACACATCAGCCACAGGTCCTCACGGGACCAAAACCCACTACAAACGAATCCTACTCTCCATGCGAAGCGCAGAGTGGATAATTCGTATTAGTGGACATACAACCCAAAGAGGCCGACCCTCTCCTCAGTTCACACAAGAGGTACAGGGGCTACCCATCCATGATGGCGTGATCCCCATTCTACCCCAAGTTCTATCCAGGGTGGACTACCTGGACATGATGGACATCCCTTACTCCATTGAGACCCAAAAGACTATATGGAAATACGCACACCATCCTCTGTTGCAGCCTCAAGTCCGCTCCCATGTGTGGCGCTGCCTGAGGCGGGTATATCATACAGCTGAGCGCTCTAATGCTTTACACTCATCCTGTGTCGTGTGTGGTCAGTATGGAACGCTGTTTCACCGCCTGGAGAAGTGCCCCACCTCTAAAGTAATATGGCGCGAAGTCCAACGTCTGCTAGGCCAGGATCAAACACATCCCTTCAGTCTGTCAAGAGATATGTTTGCTTCATCAATGGCCTCCCCCTCCCACCCTCCCTCCATGCTCTGGTGGTTGCAATCGCCATGTGGACTATCCACACGATTGTCTTGGATGCCATCGCTGGATCCATCCCCACCCTCCCTGAAGCTGTCCACAGATTCTGGTCTCATTTGGTGGATCACTTTCAAGCGTGGATGTTTGGATATCTCCCACCACGTCGCCGACAGCTGGTTCCTCCTGGTTCCCAGTCTGGTTCATCAAATCAGACCCCTTCCTCCACACGTGCTCAATAGTGGCTACGTCCCCTACACACGTTCCCTCCCCCTTCCCATAAGTGGCGTTCCCGCTGGCAACAAGAGATAGCATCGCTTCTCTGGGGTGCTTCCTCTGGTACTAAGTTTTGTCTCATCTGAGTCATATTCGGAAGTGTCCATCCCATGGTCGGCCTTCCCCGCAATAAATTTAAATTTAAATGGGCCAATCCAGATATTAGCTAGCTTATGCTTCTGCCCAAACCAATGATGAATGTGGAATAGAACCATGTCTTTATCCTTGAGCTGCGCTATCCCACTATGCCATACCTGATTGACAGCCTGTTTTTTAATTTTCTTGGGCAAGCTGAAAAAGTGCGCTTCAGTTTGTAATTTAATCAACGTATTTGTTAGGGTGGTCAAGTAGTGGTGAGGATCCATTCCACCATTAATCCTTGCAAACATAGTGCAGCATGGGGCGTTGGGGTGCCATCCATATAGTAACTGAAAAGAGCTCTTCCCTGTTGCAAAGTAGTATCTAATATTTTAGGCGAACACAGCGGTAGAAAGGAGGGTACTCCAATTGGAGGGTCTATCTGTTAACAGCTTCTGGAGTATATTTATCAGAGTCCCGTTAACCCATTCAACCATTCCGTTGAACTCAGGGTGTTATGGGGTTGTTAGGACCCTGCGAATGGCCATTAATTCATTGAGCTTGGGTAAGATGTGAGAGTTGAAGTTAGTTCAATTATTGGTAATGATATACTGAGGGCAGCCTTGATGCTGAATCATACACCATTAAAAACTTAGCTAAAGTAACCACCCCCAGATCTCATATTGCCCATGCTTCAACCCACCTGGTCAAGTGGTTAATTGCCACCAAGGTATACTTAGACCGGTTAGCTTCTGTCAGTTTGGCACAATGACATCAAAAGACACCATGTGAAAAGCAAAATGAGATTTTACCACCTGGTAAAAGGTCTTTTGGTGGAACAGCTTCTCCACTTGGCACTGATGGCAGCAGAAAAATGGTTTCTTTTTTAGCACTAGTGGTGCCCAACCCAAAAGGGGAGCCACCATGCATCTTTATTTGCAAATGATCCAAATAAAGGGATTATTAGAAAAAATTCCTAATAGAGCCCTTAAGTTATCAGCCTAGGAAGCCATATCAGAAGGTGAGGATGCTTTGGGGAAACTTTTGTCTGGCGCCCGCTTTAGCTGGTGGACCATGGAGGACAGCCTAGGTGTTGAGGCATCAGCAACATGTGGCATAAGGAGGTACAATTGGGGTTTCTTCATTAATAAGTCTGGCGGTGTTCATCACCTCAACATATTGAGCAAGTTGATGCTCAGCGAAAATGATGAGAGCAGTCATACAAGTGAAAGACTTGATGTGATGGAGGGTTTGGGGATAATTAAGGCCATAAAGAGAGGTTTTTGCTGCATCAATGCAGGAACAGCCTATACCAGAAGCGATCTCCTCAATGGCATAAATAGCATCCTCATCAAAATAATGGGGAAATTTTGGATGAGAATACCATCAACAAGGGGTTCCATCGCCCTTGAAGATGTTGGTGGAGGGTGTTAGCGGGATGAGCTGCTGCTTCTACCGCCATTTTGTTAATATTTTTATAATTTGGGAAGTCATTTTTAAATCTAAAATGGCGGGGATGCAAATTGGGAGGATTTACAAAATATTCCTCCAAGGCAAAATTGGGCTTAACATTATAAGGCCAATCCATATCATTAATCCATTCAAACGCTTAAAATGAATTTAAATTTGGCTAATTTCCAGGCCAACCACCGGAGTCAATGCAGTGGCAGATCCTGATTGGCTGTGAACAGTTAATCATGGAAGCTCAGCTGAAACTGTCTCAACCATCAGCTCAGGATCATGTAATTCTGACAAGTTTTTAAAAAATTAAAATTTTGATTATCTGCTGCTTTGGAAGCAGCACCAGAATTAGCCTAGGTTGGGGGTGGGAGGATCGCGCCCCACTCAAAAAATTTGGGCAAGGCAGCAGCCAGCCCAATGCCAGAAGGAGGAGCGGCAGAAGTGGCGGAGGCGGAAGCTGTAAGGCACTTGTGCTTTGAATGATCCAATTTGAAGCACAAGAGGCATATGGCACGGCCGTTTTTGACATGCGCCCAAAAAGGGTGATCAGGTGTGGATCTGATCACCATATGGGGAGGAATTGCGAGGTGGGCGTCACAACGGAAAGGGCGGATTGTCACAAAGGCATGATGCCCTGCCAAAAGACCCACCCCATTAAGAACCACAAACTGCAAGATGTGGTCTGTGCCATAAATGGCCAAACCCTCCATCAGTTTGTGGCAAAGGCATTCAGGGAGAGAAATGATAGCAAATTGGCAAACTGGACTACCAAAGTGGCCTCATCTGGGAGCAACATGTGAACAGTGAAATGGGAATTTTTTGTAAATGATTGGCAGCTTAGATGCTGCTGCCACATCAGCTACTGAACAGAAGTCAAGATCTAAATACCATTAAAGGGTGGAAGTTAATATAGCCAGCGGGTTTAAAAACTGCCGTGGACATCTCAATGATGGCTGTTCTAGCTTATGGGAAAAATTCTCATATTAACCGAGAGGATAAAAAGCAAATTGCTCCATGGGAGCATCAAAGGGCTCTGGAGCACCGCTTAGGAGCTTTCAAGGTGGTGGGCCAAGTCCAAAGGGGTAATATAACGCCTGGTAGCGTTAGGAGGGCTAGCAGAGCCATCCCAGGCGTGCTTCAGTGGTGGCTGAAAGATTCCAGATGGCGGCACACCACCACCCCAAGCCAGGGCAGCAGGCATCAATTGTATTTAATTTAAAAATTTTGGCTCATTTTAGCGGTTGGTTTTTGTATTTTTAATTAAAAATCGGAATTTGGCTTTAATTTTATGTATTAAAGCGAAAGAAAGATTTAGCAAGAAATGGTTTCCAGCACATCAATTGCATACTTTCTAATAGTATCAAGGCCATAAGAATTCCAACATCTTGCATACTCCTCCATGACCCACTGCCTTGTGGACACTCAATATAATGTCCAGTTGAGTGGAGGGTTTTGGGAAAATCAGCATAATGTTACTGATCGCTTATATAACTCCCCACTTTTCTAGATCAAATCAGCCATCATTCCATTTAGCGCCCAAATAACTTTCAGCAGTTCAACTGCATATCAACCACTGACCATTTTTCATATACCAAGTCAACCAAATCCACTGTTACTGCAGATTGTTGGTTGCCACGATAAGCAGTCAGCATTTTGATGCTTTGCACTGGGATGATGCAGTATTTCAAAATTATAAGCCTGCAGCTTTAGGGCCCATCTATAAAGATGCCCTTTGGGCTCACAAAGATTCTGTAACCAATAAAATAATGCATGATCTGTCACTACCTTGAATTTTACTCTGTGTAGGTAGTCTCAGAACTGCTTATATGCACAAATTACATCAAGGCACTCCTGCTCGGTCATGGTATAATTTTGTTCATGGCTGTTCAAGCTCTGACTACAATATGCAACTGGGTGCTCCACGCCATCATCATCCTTCTGGGATAATACCGTCCCTATGGAGGAAAGAGATGCGTCCATTTGCACAATAAATTCCTTTGTAAAATTAGAATATTGTAAGACTGGCGCACTAGCTAATGCGGTCTGTAAAACATCAAAAGCATTTTGAAAACGCTCAGTCCGATTGAAAGTGGCGTTCTTCTTTAAAATCTCAAAGAGGGGAGCCTAAATACAGTTGAAGTTAGGAATGAACCGGCAGTAGTACCCAACTATCCCTAAGAGCACCTGGATATCCCTATTGCGGGCTTAGCTGAGTCATATTTTGTATAGCTTTAACCTTTGCCAGCTGAGAACTAAGCCCTTTTGAATCTACCACAAACCCGTGGTCTTATTATTGCTCCTTGGAAAATAAAATTTTCGAGATTTTGTTTTTATGTTTGCTTCAGCAAGACGGCAAACACTTGCTCTAAAAAGTCTAAATGTTTGGTGAACGTCCGTGAGAACATGCTGATATTGTCAAGATAGACTAGCACGCAGGACAGATTCAGGTCACCCACGGTGGTGTCCATCATCCGCTGAAACATAGCTGGGGCATAGCATAACCCTTGAGGCATGCGCATGGGTTGGAACAACCCCTTCAAGGTGATAATAGTAGATTTCTCCCATTACGCCATTAGTAACTCAATTTGCCAGTATCCTGATATCAAATCTATGACTGAGAAATAGTTGGCCCCACCCAGTTAATACAGAGTGTCATCAATTTGTGGAAGAAAATTTGAATCTTTTTTCATAATACTATTAAGCTTCCAGTAGTCAATTACTACTCAATTAGTGCCATCTTTTTTCTTAACAATCAATATGGGGGACGCCCAGGGGCTCTTCAATGGCTCTAACATTCCCTGTCTGATCAATTTATCTACCTCCACGATAAAACATCTTACACCAAACTTGGATTGATGAATAGGCCATGATCAAATGGGAGGATGGTCTCCCATGTCCAACTGATGCACCACCTCATGGCACATCCCAAATTGTGGTCATCAGATGCAAAAATGTCTCGATATTTTTCAAACAGGGCCATCACCCTATCTATCTGGTCATCTAAAAGCCCGATCAGAGCCTCATGCAGAACCATGGCCATTAAGTTGGCTGAGGCTTTTACAAATAGACCTAGATCCTCCCATGAACTGAAGTCATGTATATGATGAACTTCAAAAATCAGAGTCAAATGCAGAAATACACCACTTGATGTTTTTGAACCACCATAGACTCCTTCTGTAAATTTGCTAATAAAACCTTCAATTCACCATGCCCTGATAACAGTAATCCAGAAGCCACATGGGGCTTGAGCCATAATTGCTGGTAGGGATCCATGATTTCATCATGGTACCGTTTGAGGACATCTATTTTGAGTTTCATCCCTACTACAACCTGATGCTTGGAAGGTATACTAAAGGTGGTCGCAGCCCTTAACGGAATACCTTTACACTCATAATTTTGATTAGGGAGAGCTCTGGTCCTCCGCTTTATCTTCTGATAGTGAACAGGAATTATCCCATCACTATACACAAGTTTACTGACTAGAGCGGATAGGTTCTTTTGGGATTCCACTGGAGGTGATTTACATGAGAATCTGTTGCCCCAAGATTTCAAGTAATTTCTCTGCCATATCAAACACTGCCCTGAATTGCCGCATGAATGAGGCCCCAATCAGCATGTCATAATTATTATTAGGCAAAACCACAGCTAGAGCAGAAGCGCCAATTAGACCAAACCTCAAAGGCATCGCGCTGTAGTTTCCCTCAGACACAGCGCTTTGCGCTCCAGTAGTCCCATACACTACCTAATGGCCCACATCAGGCTTCAGCGGAAGCCTAGCTACCAACTGAGTGAATATTATATTGATGGGAGCGCCAGTGTCTATAATCGCTCAAATCTTGGTATTTCCTATGAAGATATCGCAGTAGGTACACTCTGAATAAGATGAACTGTTGTAGTTTAGCACATGCACATCCACGGGCTTCTTGTTGTTGAAAAAAGTGACAATGCTGGTGCCAACACGATGATATGCTTGAACAATCTCCCCCACCGACATTGCAGCATTTACACCCTCTAATGCGGCCACATCAATGGAGGGACTGTCTTTTGCAATGACGTTATGCTCAAGGATTTTCCAGGCATACGGTGTTTGTACATCTTGGCGGAGCTCCAACCCTGTATTCTTCTTCTCTCTTCAGGGGGAAGTTGGCAGTATCACTGAAGGTTTGTTGGTATAATAAATCGTCAGTTTGGGGCTCAGGCCTGACACAAATGGGACTCATTAGATTTATCAGGGACAATTAAATTTGACTCAGCGGAGATAGAGCTTCCCATCTCTACTCTGCTCAAACTTTCCCCTTTCAGTCAGGACTGGTGGTACTGCATAAGCCTGGAGTTTGCCAAGGCAGGCAGCTGCATAATGGCCTCTTTGACTTCAAGAGAAACATGTATTCCTATATGGCTCACTTGGTTATGACGCCCCTTAAAGCCCAGATTTGAATTTAAACAAGAGATTTTAACTTAAAAGAGGACAAGCCAAGTGACCATAGTGCGGTTGGAAAGGAGCCACCAAAGGGTTAAGTGCCCATGTATTAACTAACGAATTATAGCTAAATCGTTGTTGGCTATTCCCTGCCAAAAGTTTAGTAACAATTGCAGGGACTTTTCGTTCCACGTTGGGAGCACTAAAAGTGATGGATAGTCAGCGCAGAAATTAGATGATTTTGAGAAGGGGTACAGCGTCCTCCAAAATCGTTTACATGACGTTATACAGCTCACAGTATGTCTTTACTATAGAGGTCATTGCAATGCACACCTCAGACTGATTTAAAGTTCTCGCCCCAATTAACATGTGGGCATCTGTTGTAAAGCGGTCAGCAAACGCAGTGAGGGTTTCATCACGGTGGAACCCAATGGTCAAAAACTCAGCCTTCTGCTGTGACATCTTTTCAGAACCTCTGAACGACCTCAGTACAGTATCCTTCACTTCTTGGTATGTGACAGAACTACTTGGAAGATAGCAGATAACTTGGTCTGCGCTCTCAACATCCAAAGCGGATATCAACAATTTAGCTTTGTGCTGATTTGAGGCTAATTCCACTTCAAACTCAAATTGTTTAAAGAAGCTGTGATTATTATCCTCACTTTTAAATGGAGGCAGCTTATCAACGCAAACCTCCTCCCTAATAACATGATCCAGCTTAAACTAAGCGCAGTGTAGCGCTTTGTAGTGCCATCTGAGTGATCATCAAAATGGCCGACTTGACCACTAACCAGGTGCAGCTGGTGGAAGGCCTTGTCTAGCTGGTATGTTATGACCTTGTTTCCTGAAAAAGCTTATTTTGTGTCTGAAGTAGTGTATCCATCATGAGCTTTAGTTCTGCATTCTGATATAGCTCAATAACTGGGGTAGGATCAATTTACTTTGTGTCAGTTGTGCCATTGCTTGGCAAAGAACTTTAATTGTTTAACGTGTTGTTCAATGGTCCCCCTGTAGTGAGCACCACTTTTATAGCTTTTGGCGATATATTGGAGATATACTGAAGAGGTTGCAAAGGGTTAATCCTACAGAGCAACGTGCAGATGATATGGAGATTGTTGGTCCTAAGATAACTTAATACATATAATAAAACCTGAAGCAATTGCTTCCACTACAACCCTTTATTTTCTATATTATATATTTTCAGCTTCTACCATGAACTCTCTTCTTAGAAAACTCTATACTTTCCAAAATTCTCATCTCACATATATGTTAGCAACTTTGGTCGATACCAACCCTTTGCTTAGGCTATTCATTCCTCTGTATTCTCATTGGTATGGCAGAGTCTATCTTCATTAAATTCATGATTGTCTAGTTTGAGTTAATTTACCAATTATTTGTCATGCATCAACATTTCCTAAGCGCCTAATAATTATACTTTGGCGGAATTCATCCTATATGCTGAGGCTGACTTTGCTCATCAACTTGGATACTTGATAGTACTCATATAGACCTAATCATGATGGTTAACCAATAACCACTGGTATTTATTTTGGCTTATCACCCAGTCATATTGAATTCTTGACAAATCCAAACCTGGATTGCCAAGACAGGTATGCGGCGACCAACGAATTTTTCAACAGGGGACCTTTTTCTGCGAGCAGCCTGGAAAAGATTTATGGAAGTACAGAGCCCCCAGATCAAATCAAAGTGTTCCATTGAGGTCTTCTGAAGGGCAAAAGAAGCCATCAACTGCCAGCAATCTGGCCTGCCCCAAGTTCCTCATCCTCTTCACTGAAAGGCCCCACAAAACCAAAAAAGGATCAATGGTCCACAGAAAATCTTGAAACATCAACTGCTGCCATCTAGCAGGCTTGCTGGAACCACAGCCTGCCAAGCTAATGTTTACTTTGGATTAATGTAATGGACGGAGCTCCCAAGGCCCGCCCACCACCAGCTGTGAACCCAAACCCCCAGATGGGATTCAATCCCGTGAGGGAAATGGCAATAGCCATACCAAACCCCCAAGACTCCTATCTGGGTGGGTTGCCTCAATGGGCACACTGGGCTGAAGTGCGACGCACCAGCCTCTGTTGCCTCAGGGCCATTCTGGCAACTGCCATCCCAAAGGGATGGGTGCGGGTTGAGGTGAGGCAGATATTGATGTCCTGCCATCCTCTGGTCACCTGTGTTGTGGCTTTAGATAAGAACCCCCAGCCAATCTCCACTGGGCCAGGGTATTCCGCTCTTCCAGGGAATTATCACCCTAAAGGATCTCAGGACGTCCACCCTCTTCCTCACTTTCTATAACACCACCATTCATGCCAAACCAGACTGCCTTTAGTAAAATATAATAATAATTTATTTTTAAATTTAAATCTATTGCAGGGAAGGATGACCATGGGATGGACACTTCTGAATATGACTCAGAAGAGACAAAACTTAGTACCAGGGAAGGCACCCCAGAGAAGCAATGCTATCTCTTGTTGCCAGCGGGAACGTCACTTATGGGGAGGGGAGGGAACGTGTGGAGGGGCCGTAGCCACAACTGAACACGTGTGGAGGAAGGGGTCTGATTTGATGAACCAGACTGGGAACCAGGTGGAGACCAGCTGTCGGTGACGCGGTGGGAGGTATCCAAACATCCATGCTTGAAAGTGGTCCACCAAATGAGACTGGAATCTGTGGACAGCTTCTGGGAGGGTGGGGGTGGAGCCTGCGATGGCATCTAAGACAATCGTGTGGATGGTCCACATGGCGATTGCAACCACCAAAGCATGGAGGGAGGGTGGAAGAGAGGGGGCCATTGATAGAGCAAACATATCTCTTGACAGACTGAAGGGAAGCGTTTGATCCTGGCCAGCAGACGTTGAACTTCGCGCCATATCACTTTAGAGGTAGGGATTTTTTCCAGGCGGTGGAACAGCGTTCCGTACTGGCCACACATGAAACAGGATGAGTTTAAAGCGTTAGAGCACTCAGCTGTACGATACACCCATCTCAGGCAGCGCCACACATGGGAGCAGACTTGAGGCTGCAACAGAGGATGGTGTGCGTATTTCCAGATAGTTTTTTGGGTCTCAATGGAGTAAGGGATGTCCATCATGTCCAGGTAGTCCACCCTGGATAGGACATGGGGCTGAATGGGGATCACGCCATCATGGATGGGTAGCCCCTGTACCTCTTGTGTGAATTGAGGAGAGGGGCGGCCTCTTTGGGTTGTATGTCCGCTAATATGAATTCTCCACTCAGCGCTCTGCATGGAGAGTAGGATTCATTTGTAGTGGGTTTTAGTCCCGTGAGGACCCGTGGCCAATGTGTGTGATGCGAGGTATTTCATCAGGGAGTGGGGGTTCGATGGATTGTTGAGGCCCAAGGAGCGGGAGAAGTTGGAGCGGGCTGCGCGGGACCAGTGTTGGGAGGGGAGTGTAGGGGCGGTGACGGCCGCAATCCAGGTGCCCACGATCTTGGCAGCATGGGCTTTGAAGTCAAGCAGGCCCATGCCACCATGATGATGAGGGCCAAACATGACCTCTAGCCATACTGGTGGAGGGCGTCCTGACCAAAGCCATCCTTGCAGCAGGGCATACATGGATTTGAAGAAGCTTGGGGAGAAGGGGATGGCGTGGGCTTTAAACCAGACTATGGAGAGGAGCATAGAATTGGCTAAAACAACCCTGCCAGTAAGGGAGGTAGGTTGGGCTCTGAGAGAGGCGATTCACTTCGTCACGTTGTCCAGAATACGGCACTCTATTACTGCTGACGTGTATCCGCCTGCCTCCATCCACACGCCCAGATGGCGTACCAGTACTATGGTAGGACGTGGCGCGAAGGGGAGCACCAGAGGGGCGGTGTGTGTTGAGTTAGCAGGGCGAGGACGTGGGCGACCAGATGGCCGGGTTGTGAACTAATTGCTGGGGTCCAGCTGTTCTGAAACTGACCAAGGATAATGATTTCGGTTTTGGAAGCGTTCAGTGCCAAGTTACTTACCCAGGAATACTACTGGATGAGAGCTTTAAGCGCGTGCATCTTGATTATTAGACACCCCAACCACACAATCATCTGCGAACGCCATCATCTTGACTGGGGCTTGGCATGGCACATGGACCCCAGTGAGTTGGGCATTCACATTTCGCAGTAGTGGGTCAAGGCTGAAGTTGTATAAGAGTGGGCTGAGGGGGTCCCCTTGTCGCAAGCCCCTTTGAGGGCGGACTACTTCCGTTAGGAAGCCAGGGCCACATACTGCCATTGTTGCAGATTCCGTGAGCAGCATTACCCAGTTGATGAAGTGAGGGGGTAGGCGGAATTTATGGAGGCAGGCCCTGAGGTATTCCCAGTTTACTCTATCAAAGATCTTTTGTTGGTCCAGATTAAAGTGCCCCAGAGGCTGTGGATTGACATACATTAGCCACAGAGTGCACGTTATCCCAAATCAACCTTCTGGGTATGAAACCAGATTGTTCTGGGGAGATGGTGGCAGATGCTACAGTCCCTAAACAGTTAGCCATGATTTTTGTTAAAATTTTAGTGTCTGTGTTTGTTAGAGAAATGGGGCGCCAGTTGACTAAGTCTAGCTTATACCCTTTCTTGAAGAGTGTGACAGTGTAGGCCTCATGTCCTCCTGGTAGGAGGCGCGTTTCCAACAGGCTTTGGTTAAGTGAGGCGAGCAGCAATGGGGATATATATTTGAATTACTTCTGTAGAACTCATATGGAATACCATCTGGGCCTGGGCATTTTTGGTTTGGCGCACCTTGAATGGATGTCCATAATTTGGTTGGAGTAATCAAATTCATTATTTCCGGGTATCAGAAAATGGTGCAGATGTGGGCTTGGTCGAGAAATTCCGCCACTTCAGCTGGCTGTATTGGATCAGATTGGTACAACTCAGAGTAATACTTTTGTGTTTTGATTGCCACTTCAGCTGGCATATCCACAATGGAAGCATCTGATCTTCACACCTGTGTGCAGGCCACGCTCTGGCGTGGTGAAATTTTTTTAAAGAAATATGAGGTGCACTTGTAGCCTTTTGTGATGAATGTGGCCCTGTACTGAACAAAAACATGATGTTTGTGTTGCCTTTCAAGTGCATTGAGGTGGGTGGCTGCCTCCGCCCACTTCTGGACCCATGCAGAGCTGTATCCTGTAGCTGGGATGTTGGACTCCAGGTGTGCCAACTCTGCCAGAGCACGCAAAATGACCACCAATGTGGCTCATGAGCATCTGGAGGTGAGATGGAGAGAGTGGTGGATGGTGTCATCTTTGAAAGTTGCCCATGTGGAAATGGGGTCTGCGCAAGATGGTGCAACAAACTTTTTTGCCAAAGTTGCTGCTTCCACCCACGTGGAAATTCTGGTGACGCGAGCTCAGAGGGGCGGATTTTGCACCAATGTGGGGCCTTAGCAACTGTGACAGGTAGGTGGTAGGTTATTGAGACCAGTTGGTGGTCAGAAAATTCCATTTTTGTTTTTTTGAAGTGGGAGATGTGGGGTTGGAATTTCGCTGGCATAAGGATAAGGTCAATGCGGGTCATGGACCTTAGTTGGCCATTGTGGATGTGGGGATGCGTCATGTTTTTGAGCAGCAGGGCATGTCGCGGCAGCACATCCATTAACCTGAGGGTGGCCTTTAAAACGCGCAGTTCTATGTGACCCTGGGGGGCATGGGGTGAGGAAGGCCACCAGTCCGTTGGTGTGTTTAGCTAACAGTTCATGTCGCCGACTAGGAAAGTGTCTGGGGGTAGTGGGAGGGATTTGACCGATGAGAAAAATTGCTGACACTTGCGTGCACCATTTGGGGCATAGATTTTGATGATTGCATGCGCTATGTCAGCCCACAAGAAAGTGACAATGAGAACTTGGCCATTTAGGAATGTTTCTGAAGATAAAAAACTCGAAAAAATTATTTTTCTGAAATAGCACCCCACAGTGCTTTGACCAAAAGGATAGGGATGGGAGGAGCATTGTTTTCCAAGCTTCCTCAGAACCTCGTGGACAGTGGGACTCCTGGATGGCCAGGATATCCACGGGTAAATTGTGTTGTAAAAAACTCAGTTTCCTAGCCTAGGACAGGGAGGCCTTGAGTCTGGCAATATTCAGCATCCCTAAAGTGAAGGTTTCCCCCATCGCACCTTAGGTGCAAGGGGATGGGCACCTGGGCCCACCAGCCTCCTCTAGATCCCCACGGGCCTTCACAGCAGCATGGGTGTTAGCAGCAATGCTATCAGGGTATTTGTTAATTTTTGCGGAAAGAGTTGCATTAGCTTTAGCCTTTGCTTTTTGCTTTCCTGACGTCGGACGAATTTTTTGTGGTGCAGATGAGTTTGGTGCACCGTTGAGCGGGTCAAAATTTTTTTTTTAGTTGGGATGGGTCCCAAGTCAGTTTTGACCAGAGCTTGGGTGCAACAATTGGGTGAGATCAAATCCCCCATCGGATCCTCAGATTGAGTGGCCCACTCAGCATGGGCTTCCCAATCTGATTGGTTGATGGATTCCCAAGTTGCTTCCACCGCGAAGGTTTCCATGTCCTCCTGGTGTTGTGAATGTGGGATAGTGGTGGTGGCTTTGGCCGCTTCCTTGGCCGCGGCTCTGTGGGCCTGCTTGGCCTTCTTCCACTCTTGCGGGGAGATGGGCTTTACCAGTAGGTAGCAGCCTTGTGCTCCCCATGGGAAAGCCTCTTTGGTGCTTGCAGTTGGTTTTTAGTGTGCCTCTCCACTGGCCATGGCTGCTGAGGGGTGCTCTTGGAATGTGATACCCTCCTTGGTGGGGCATGCGTGTGCCTTATGGCTGAACGCGTCACAGTGGGTGCAAATAGGGGGTGCGCTGTCCACGGTCACCCAGAATGGGTGGGTGGTATGCCCTGCAATATCAATAAAAGTGGAGTGCGGGATCTGGGTTAGGCCTTCACGATCTCCTCAGTAGGGGTCAGGACTGCGATGGCTTTACTGGTGCACAGGTGTGGCATCAGCGTGAAGTGTTGCATTTCAAAAGATTAAATTTTGCTATATATGGCGAGACCATCTTTCAGGTGTTGTTCCAAAATGTCACGTTTTACCATAGTAGGCAAAGAAGAACGTGAGGAAAATTTGGTTTGATTTTGTCCATCTGGTGCATTTGGTTTCAACGACCTGTTGTCCTTTGGGGAGGTTGACCACTATGCACAATGCCGTAGCCTTGTCTGCTGCCTCTTTGCTTTCAAAACCTAGGTCCAGCCAACCGCGTGACATGGAGTGAGGTGCAACATACACCGCGGTTAGGAAAATTATGTGCACATCTTCACAAAATTTTTCCCATAAGGTCATTTGTTGGATGTCTAGAAACACGCGGACTCCAAATTCCACTGATGAAAGTGGCTGGGAGTGTGACATGTTGATGTACTTGTTGCATTGTGCTTGTCATGTGAGTATCTCTGGGGAAATAGTGACCGCCAGTTTTTTAAAATTTTTGTCTATTCTGCTGGTTTCTCCGGGGCGTTTTCAAACGTTGGAGGCCGCGGGCCTTCCACCTGCTCCTCTAACTTTACTTGCCCAACTGCTCCCTGACATGGGCGCAGACTTGTCTCCTCTGTGAGATTATCAAACTAGATTCAGTCTTGAATTGAATAGGTTGCAAAAGTGATTGCAACGAGAAAGAAAAGTTTTTTAATAATAAATTATATAATTTATAACAGGTCTAGCAAAAGCGGCCTTTTATTGAAGTGAAATCGAAGTATAAAATAAATTCTAAAGTGAGGTCCATCAGGGGCAACCTCACTTTTAAATGTTACCTAAAAAGGCTAAATGCATTGTCAGTCATGAGGCGCGTAAAAGACTCCAGAATTGATGATGTCCTGAAAAATTGTTGGCATATTAGGAAACCTCAAAATGGACAACCATTTAAATAAATATTTAAATAATTATTCCGCTATTGACCCAATTAGAGAAACTGCATTGGAATAATGGAATTGCAACTATTGACATACTCAAATCCCATAAATACAACCTTTAGAGATCCATGTATGATTATTGAACATTACACTCATCAGTACATCAGAATTAGACATACTTCCTGGTTAGGGGTTGCAGTATGTGGACAGCTGTGAGATGGCAGGAGAAAATTTATTCATTAAGATAATTGTTTCCAAAAAGGTCCGCAGCTTCTTCTGATTCATAGGATTGGGCCACTTAAGTATTTCTTTAAGCTTTTTTGGGGGAATAGCGTACCCATTTTTAAGACTAGGTTAACCAGAAAGGTGACCTCATTCTGGTATACTCACACTTGTAAGCTTGAAGTAAATTCCGCCTTGTGAAACGCAAGTACCGCCTCCAGGTCAATCTCATGTTGCTCAAGAACGATGGAATGCATGAGTATATCTTTTGGGATCAAGGGTGCATCACCACATATTTCTTGATAATTTTGAGCCAGGGGACCTAAAGATCAAAGGTTTTGTATAATACCTTTGTGCTTCTCTTGGCCAAGAAGTCTTATCCAGATACTTGGTCTGGTGAGGGAATTCCAATTAAAGAATTGCAATTTTAAATTAAAAATGAGAAAATGAAGAAAGTTTATTTTATTAGATTGGTAGCCATAATATAAAGGAAATTGGTGAGGTGTCAGTAAAAATCCAAGCAGTCCAAGCTTAGATCTATAATTTAATATGAATTAGGGATTCTGTAGCAAGCCAATTATCTTGGTTAAATAAGCTTTACTTGCCGCAAGGATTGGTTTGAACCCCAAGATTAGATTGCTCCAATGGAGCAATAGTTGAATGCATGTTGGGGTTGATCCCTGACTTCAAGAGTCATCAACTTTCATTGATGATTATCCCAGACAGAAGTTTGAGTTATTTGGTCAGATTAAGATCTTTTCTCGCCAGCTGACACATCTAAATCTACCATCCAGGTAGGAATATTGACAACACACCCCTCTTGATCTTGGTGAAGGGGGAAAACGGAAGGAGAAAATGACTATTTACACAGTTTTTACTGTACCCTGAACAACCTGTACTATTGAGTGTTTGTTGCCCCATCTATATATGAATCATTAAGGCCCAAACCAGTTGGTGCCTGATTTTTGTCACGACCTCCAGGACAGTGATTGTAGAAAAGGACTAGGCTTACCCAGTTGGAAGGTGTGTAGATGGTCATACTTATCATTAAATGTGCAGTTTCACTACTGGTTGTAGCGGACAGGTTTTTGGAAGCCAGGGCCTAAAGTCAGATAATTTCATTTGCAATACTTCACATAATGACTTCAGGGGCTTTGGAGGAGGCTTGGTCAATATAAGCTGTACTTTAGAAGGTAGATGAGGATTCCTGCCATATAAAGCTTGAAAAGGCGACATCTTAGTTATTCAATGATAACTAATCCTATAGGCCAGAATTGCACTAGGCAAGTATTGGGGCCAGTGAAGGGGGTCAGTCATAGCCAACTTTTGGAGGGTTTTAGTTAGAATACCACTTGCTCGATTTACCATTCCATTGGATGCAGGATGGTAGGGGGTGGAGAATAACTGCGTAGTTTTCATCATTTTGGCTAAATCTTTCACCAGCATCAAGATAAAATTTTGCTATTATCAGAAAGAATGATGTTAGGGCACCCATGTTGGGTAATAATCTGATTAAAGAAAAATGTAACGGTAGACTTTGTCAAAGCTGAGGGTAGAGATACTGCTTCAATCCACTTATTTAAAAGGTCCACGGCTAGTAGGAGGAACTGGTGACCATTAGAGGCTTGAGGGAGAAGCATCACAACATCACTGTTAATAGTACTAAATGGTTCATAGTGTGGAACCAATGGATGTTGTGATTGGGTATTAGGTTTGGCTTGTCTTTTACATGCCAGGAAGAACTCTAATACATCCTGGATTAAAAAAGCATTCTTTCCCAATAACATTGAGCTTTAAGTCACTGGTAGGTTTTTTGAATGCCCCATAGCAACTTGCCAATATCCCTCTAATATGACTTTAGTTCAAGCTTAAGGTCATACATAGGACAATCGCTTTTTAGACATAAGTTTGCACAATTTGCCGTTCTTGACTTGAAGATTTGCCGATTTCTTTGCTAATTCCTTTTATAGGGTCAGGGCTCATACTTCCATAAATGCAATTAGGTTAGGATGTTGTAGAGTCGATCCTCTTTAGGGTCAGTTAAAGTTAAATGGGAATATGAGATAAGCAATCCACATTTTGATGGATAGGACCTGGTCTGTGGATAATAGAAAGGCATAGTTTTGAATTTTAACGCACATTGGGTTACTCTCCCATCAGGGTCCTTCATTTGCTGTAGCTATTGTAAGGAAGCATGATTGGTAATGACAGTGAAATGCTTCCCATAAAATAAGGTTGGAAATTCTTAGTAGCCTGTAGGGCCTCCAAGGCTCACATTCTGCAACGCTATAATTGTATTTGGCTTTGGACAAGGTCTTGTTATAGTAGGCGATATGATGGTTACTAAGTTTTTGTTATATCAAGATAGTATAGCTCTGATAGCAATATTGCTAGCATTGGTAAAGAGGAATAAAGGGTTTATCAAAATTCAGATGAATAAGTACTGGAGAGTGGGAGAGAGAGACGCATAGCAGATCAAAGGCCTGCTGTTGCTCTTTTTTCCACTGGAATGATATCCCTTTTTCAATAGATACACCAGAGGCTTGGAGGTGTCTGAAAAGTGGGAGATAATTGGCGATAATATCCCACCATCCCTAAGAAAACTTGTATGTCTTGTAGGGATTTGGAGGGGTCATCAAAGCTATGTCCAAGATCTTATCTTCCATTGTAGATATTCCGGCTTTACTGACCTTATGGCCCAAAAATATCATCTCACTCTGAAAGAAAGAGCATTTTGACGGCTTTAGTTTTAATGAAAATTGCCATAAATGCTAAAAGACTTTCTGGAGGTAATCTAGATGGTTGTAAAGGTTCTCAAAAAACAGTAATCATTGAGATAAAGTAGCACACATGGGCGTTTTAAATCGCCTAGAAGTCCGTCCATGGCGCGTTGGAAGGTAGCAGGGGCGTTACATTACCCCTGCGGCATTTGAATGGGCTCAAATAGTCCTTCATTTGTGATTAAATCAAATTTTTCAAGATTTTCTGGAGACAAATCTATTTTGCCAGTACCCACTGTCAAGATCCATAGCTGAGAAATAGTGGGACCCTGACATCAAGTGTAAGGAATTACATAAATGCGGAAATGGATAGCTGTCTTTTTGAGTAATAGAATTGAGGCAGTGATAATCCATGACAACATGAGCCACCATCCTTCTTCCGAATTAATAAGAGTGGGGAAGCCCATAGCTTTTAGAAGGCACCAATAAGCTGGCCTTCAACAGTTGCTGTAACTCTAAGGCCACTTGAGCTTCCTCCCTTTAGATTTTTGGTATGGCCGGAATTTAAAGGGAGGATGAGCCTCATTCTTGATTTGATAAATTTCCCCTGACATTTTTCCATAGTCATTTGGTCCTGAGAAAAAAATATCGCCATAATCCTCAAGGAGATCTTCAACATTCTGGCGTTCATTAGGGGTGAGTTTGTCTCCAATTCTAATTTCAACCAGATCTATAGTAGGTAGGGGATCTAATACAAATCCTGTAACAATCAAAAACAACTCATGTCAGCAATAATCTCAATAGACATAGTTTTGCATAAGCAATAGGGGCATGCCAAGGGACTTGGAGGGTTTCAGTGGTAAATTACCTAACAGAATAGATAAAGATTTTCTCATAGGCAGGATATAACATCCCTGGACGGGTCAACGCTTCCTGTATGGAAGGGTTTGGATGTCACTAAGCTCCAAAATTTGAAGAAGAAGGGTAAGAATTTGGATCCCCATATTTACAATAACTTGTGAGCTAGAGGGTATAGTGACAGGATGAGGGATATACAGAAGGATCCTCACTTTAGCATCCACAGCCTCCTGGGGTAACTTAGTTTTCTCCATAAGACTGGGTATATAACTGTGCACATGGATGACGGGTATTTGAGGAGGCATGTCCTTTTTTTGGGCCCCTTTACTTTTGATGGGGATTTCAAATATTAACAGAATCTGATACCATAGCAGGTATAGGTTTTTTACTTATGGCTGATGATGCAATTGAATTCTTACATCAATTGAACCTAATAAGCAACTCATACGAATCATTTTCTAATGCAATGGTGGGGGCAGTAATTAAAAGTTTTTCAGATCAAAGCGTAAAGCAGAATACAATAATCGTCTTAGTAGACTGACTACCTGCCGTCCCATATTCAGCATCATGAAAAAGTCCAAGCCATTTTTATCTTTTAGATATGTTGGGAGTAAATAACGTTGACTGGGAAACTGGTGTCAATTATTATCAGGACTTTGACTTTATGTACAACTACCTTGACTCTAATCACCAAAAATCTGAATTGAGAATTAACAGCTATTAGACCGTCATCAGGGATTTGTAGCAAAGCAAGTGGAGGATTATGACACGGCCAAGCTCAGGGCTTTTCAATGTGTTTGATAGTTTTATCTGACAGTGCTTGACTTTTCATAGAAAAGCTGATTGCCAAAATTTGTTTGGGTAACTGACCAGCATAAATTTAAGAAATCTGAATTTTTTATTTCCTTGAATAGAAAAAGGTAAGTTATCTTCTGCATGGGCAACTAACACAAAACAGCCTGAAGTGCTGGGGATAGAGCTAGAGCTGGAACAAGGGTCTTGAGGCACTTGATTTCCGTCAGTATAGGGAGCCTCTTGCCCTATACTGACTGATCTTTTGCTGAATTATGTTGAAGTATGTGATAAAAGTCCACAGTTTGGTTGGATCTCTTGCAATGAGTGTAGTTTAATTCAGGTGTAGACTAATGGGGGGAGTAACGGCTAACATTTGGGACTAAGGCTTAATTTTGTTAAAATGAGGTGGCCTGGCAGATTTTTGTAGTTTAGCCAGATTTTCTAAAATAGCTTCTTTAATATGGAGAAGGGATGTCAAGTTGGATTTTACTGCTTTTAGATATAATAAGAATATCAGCATATTTTTAAATGCTGAAAATGAGGCGGTGATAGCATCATCTAACGTAAGATGATTCTCTGCAACCAGCGTTTAAGTTTCAAGTTAAAAATGGTGGGCGAATTCATTGATAGTTTTTGTCCAATTTATAGCTACTTCCCATGAAGGTCTGTTTTTGGTTGGATAGAGTTAGGTTGCTCCCAAATTCCCAGAGCAAGGGAGTCTTGGCGTCAGTCCAAGTACAGCAATTCATGAAATAGGGACCACATAATCTTAAGCTATGCAACTAAGACAGTTCATCAGCTGTTTAAGCCATTGGCAATTGGTTGCTTCCTCCATAAAGCTTTCATAGCAATATAAGAAAGAGAAAGTACTTTTTCTCCCTGGGGATATATTTTTCTTAAAACAAAAATTTTAAACGTACCATTTGAGAGGATGGTTGTAGGACAAACAACATGAACTATAATGCAACTGCACTTTCACCTAATAAAGAAGCAGTATCTCAGGAATACGCTTGAAGTTAAAGAGCATTAATTGACTCTGCAGATTGGTAATATTGTCAATTTTAAATCTACTTGCTCATGAGTGGCATTAAGAACCAAGTTCATGGTGACTAGTTGGTTTAATTGCCATGTTTTATTTTTAAAGTGGTATTGGCAGCTTGGAGTTCAAGTTGATATTGTTCACAGCAAGCACTCTTTGCTCCAATCCACATCCCACAGCAGGTAGGGCTGCTAAGGTCCCAAGGCGTTTGTGATGAGCAGGTAAAGAAACTTTGGCGGAGAGGGGAACTTTATCCCAAGTGAATTGGGTTCCTTGGGTGATGCATACCAATTGGACATCAAGGTTTTTTATTTGCTGAATTAACGCCTGAAGGCGTTTGTCAGGTATTAATGGGTCAACACTGGGTCCTGGAGGCCCTCTTGCCCAGGGGGTCCCCATCCACCATCCTGTCCATCACAACTAGGAGGTCCCCATTCAACATCACATCCATCATAACTGGGGGGTCCGTGCTCACCAGGTACTCCTTGAGGACCTGAAGTATGAAGACTATTCAGACCATCCTATAATTTTTAAATCATTTCCTCCAACGATTGGAGACATTCATCCACAGAGGCGAAAAATTCATTAAATTCAGATTGTAATTCATGGGTACAATCTACAACCTGGTTATGTATAATTACCTCTAATTGACTAAAAATGATTAGTGAGATCCATCCAAACAAAACTCATGACTCTTTGATCCAGACAGGTTAACGCATCTTGTATTTCATTAATAAGCTGCAGATTTTCTAATATAGCATTTCCGTTATCTCTGCCAAACTGGGAGGTAGATTGGTAGAATTGGAGGAGCTGCAAGTGTATTGTTTCCAATAACTGAAAGTGGCGGAGTAATTCCTGATGATGGAACCCCGATACTTGAATTAGATGGCACAAGGTAGGAAGTAAAAAATGACGCAGATAGCATTCTGTAGTCCAGTTCCACCCTGTTTTATATTGAGCAAAGAACTTTGAGCTAAGTTCATCATATGGGCTAGTACTGTAAGAGTCTATCTTCTATTAGCTTGACCTCCAGGGACAAAGGCCCTTGATAAGAGGAGCTGAAGAGCTTCAGAAAAGTCTGATAAATACAAATTATATTGTTCAGCTGATGCAGAGTGAAGGGTCAACTCCATTAAAGGGGGAATATAATGTCATGGTTGGCCACAGTATCTCTTACGTTCATATTGATTGCAAAGTCACTGAGACAGGAGGCTTCTTGATCCAAGGAATTTTCTGAAGCTGAATTGGTATTGTCCATTGTTTAATTTTTAATTTTAATTTTTATATCTTTCACCATGAACTTGGGGTAGACCTGGTAGAGAGCACCAGCTTTGTAGGGATCATGGGTGCATTACCACATATCCCTTGATAATTTTGAGCCAGGGGACCCAAGGCTCAAGGGTGTTGTATAATACCTTTGTGCTTCTCTTGGCCAAGAGGTCTTATCCAGATACTTGGTCTGGTGAGGCAATCCAAACCAAAATATACCCATTTTAACCTAAAATTAAGAAAAGAAGAAAGTAAGATTTATTAGTTTTTAGCCACAATATAAAGGAAATTGGGGAGATGTCTTAGTAAAAATCAAATCAATCCAAGCTTAGATCTATAATTTCACATGAATTAGGGATTCTGAAGCAAGTTAATTATCTTGGTTGAATAGGCTTCGCTCACCACATGGATTGGGTTTGGCCCTGAGATTAGTTTGCTCCAATAAAGCAATAGTTGACTGCATAATTTGGTGTTGATCCTCGACTTCAAGAGTCATCAAATTTCATAAGGGATTATCCCAGACAGAAGTTTGGGTTATTTGGTTAGATCATAATCAATTCCCGTCAGCTGACACATCTAAATCTACCATTTGGTAGGAATACTAACAATATCATTGATATGCCACCGTGCAGGTGAACCTGAGGCCACCAAGAATGTTATCAATCCTCCACTGGAACATGAATGGAGCATTTTTCAGGCCAAAGGGCATCATGTGGAACTGGTATATACCCCTTCTAGTCTAAATTGCCATAATCCAGCATTGGCCTTTCACCACCAGGATCTGGTTAAATGAATTAATGAGATTGAGCTTCAAAAACTTCCATGATTTTGTGATTGTCTGATAAATTATCTGTTTGAGGGGAAGAGGATAGGGATCATAAATGGTGATATTATTTAAATGCCCATAGTTGATGCAGGGATGCAATGTACTGTCTGCCTTCTGAGCAAAAACTATAGGCGACATGATGGGAGACGTTTCCTTGAACACTCAACCCTTTTTTAGAAAATAGTCTAACCACAATTCCAACATTTTTCCCTCCTACGCTGTGTAGAGATAAAATGGACAATTAATATTATTACAGCTACTGAAAAAACGGTTTGCCAGTTCACACTTGGAATGCATAAGTATTTGATTGGGCCTTTACAGGTCAAATATCTCCTGAAGTGTAACTAATGCCAGGAGAAAATGGCAAAGAACCCTCTAGATAAAGAAATGATACTATAGAACCCTTCCCTCATTCCGTTGAAAATGTGTCATTAAGGGTAAACTCCCACTACAACTGGGTATTAGCAAATGAAAGTACATTTGAGTCCAGGTTAATGCTAACCTGCTGCTGACTCCACCACACCACCCCAAGAGTAACTAGGAAAAGAAGGTCTAGTACCATGACAAACCAATCACAGAAACAGAACTGGAACACCAAAAAGGCATGGGCCACTGTATTTTGTATGACGCCACCAGTATAGAAGATACGCCCATAATGGACGCCTCTACTTTAAAGTATAAGTCAAGATCCTGCACCATATTCAAAATTAATTAAGTTCCTTACTGCTCCCATATCTACAAATGCCTCAAGTGACATCCTGTCCACACCCAAAATTACTTTCCAGAAGCAACAAAAAATAAGAAAACTCCTATTTATTGGCCTCCACATGGAACTAAGCTATTTGAGTGGTAATAATTGCGGATTTAAATGGGGAAACTGGATTTATCAAGAAAATAGCACCATCCATGGCAAAAACATTCTACAAATTCCTTATGATGAGATGCTAACAACTGGGAGATTAGAGGATTTAAGTGCACCAGGTATTCCAAAGGAACCGCCTTACCAACTGTGTAAAAAAATTTAGCCACACCCATAAAATTAGATTGGTCAATTCACCGCTTTTAAAAAAGGGGTAATGGTCCCATAATCTTCCATAGAAAAGATAGTAAATTTAGGGCACACCATTGATAAGCGCTGGGTTTCTGCTAAGGACATTGTCATGATTTCACAACAACTATAAAGAGCAAAAGAAAACAATTTTGCTTAAAATTCAATTTAGCTGAATTTTATGTCACAAGAATTTATAAATTTGTGACGAAAATTCAAGCAAAATTGGGCGGATTGAGACTGAAGTCCCAACTAGGAGCATTAACACATAAATCAATCTTGAAAAACCCCATCTGAGGATAGGATAAAATTTGTTGGGAATATTGTGAGATACACAGGTATGCTGGAACACTGACAGAGAAGAAAAGTTCAGAACCAGGAAACGCAAATGGGGCGCCCACAATGTGCAGCTGAGTCATGGCGCAAAAGTCCTGGTGTTTTGGTGAAGATTGCGCGTCCTGTTGTAAAAAATATTCTTTAGTCCCCGCCCTTCATTTCCTCCCAACCATAAAAGTCCAGTGCTCTGTTGATGGTAAAATGCTGGGCTATCTTGTTATAACCTTATAAAATTTTAGTTTTGCCAAAAATACTTTCAGTTTTTTTAACTATTCTGTCAGTCTTAAAGGAACCACCCCATCAAATGGAGGGCAAAACTCATTTGTATCATAATAACCTTAACTGTCACGTTGGTTATTAATGCTATAGTCTCCCTCAGCGCGAAAACCTGAGGGAGTTGTCCCCCATAAGTTTTGTACAATGCTCCTGCTCCAGAGAACGAAAATCCAAAGTATCAAGATGAGCGACATGATTAATCATTCAATATAATCTACATAATTATAAAGAAATGAAAAGGCTAATCTAGCAATAGCTAATCAAGGGTTACTATTAAAATAAACCCAATAAAACAATTTTCACCCCTAATTATCAGGTGCATGTCCAAATGAATCAGGAGTGTGGCCCAAATGCTAATCAAGAAGCGCGGATTGATCCATCCTCAAACTAATCTGCCACAAATATAGAGAAAATGCGTATGTAAATTTGGTTGATGCTACTCAAGGGAAAATTATAGGGATCAAACTCAACAAAACAATTTCAACCTTCATTACCAATAGCTTTTCCAGATGAGTTAAGTATGACCCAAAATGCTAATCGCAGATTGTTAGAACAGTCTCCGCCTTCTGACCCAGGCAGTTTAACTTGATTGCGTGAAGTGTGGTAAAGATTACATCCAGCGCTCAGCCTAATGGTTAGGGTAGAAATCATGTTCATAGATCAATACTTTCTACAATTTAATTCCTGCATGCTTCTTATTCATGCATCATCAGAGCGGCAATGCCTTGTGTACTGTGGATCCTATTATGATTATTGGAGTACCCCCTTAAAAGCCAATTCTTTCCTTGGCACGTCAGTTGTCTGACAAAATAACTAAGCCAATTATCACCAATGTCATGTAATAGGCTCAGGTTCTGATGAACCTGGGTTCTTTGACAGCTAAACAGAAATTATAAAGAACATTTATGCGCCTTCCTGATCTGCTGATCATGGATGACATTGATCAAGGCTAAAAAAAGTGCTGATTGTCTGAGCAGTGAAACAGTTTACTTCCTAAGTGCACAAGCATGCAACATAATGGTGATAGAACCCACCTGAAGTCCCTCAGATGAAGCGGCTTGACAGGTTCTGGGATTTCTGGTGGAGCTCAAATTGCTAACAACCTTAAACAGAACTATCAAAGCTTCCAAGGGCCAACAATTCTTGGCACTATTGGTTGCCTTGGAAGGTGAAACATAATCTGGGCCCGCACCCTGTTGTACCAAGATTTGCACCTGGGGGAGTCACCTCCCTCAATTTTCACAATTTTTTATCTATTATGGCTACTCCAGAATTGAGGCCACAACTCTGTCTTAATTAATCCAACAAAGAGGTTTGGTCATTAATTTGGAAACCATATAAGGCCTTCCATCAACTAGCGGAGTCCCTTCAACTACCATCAGACATTGCATCACTGCCTTTCAAACTATACTCAACCAAGGAATGGGTTTGCATAAGGCATAGTACAATGGTGTGGGAATGCAGCTAGCATATTCTCACTGGTGCTGTAAATCAGCCAGATTTTCACAAACGAGTTAGTTAATTCATTTTTGGCCAATAAATATGGCAGACTCACAAATTAAATAAACTAGTTTATTAACAAGTGATGCTTGGGTATAAAAAGCATGATTTTATTAGTGTTGGCGAGGGTGTTAAAAGTTAACCTTCTCAATATCTCAATGCTTATTATAAATTTTGTGTTGAGGCTCAAAGTTTGAATTAAACTAAGAGTGTCCAAATTATAGAGAATATTGGGATTTGACCTATCAGAATTCTTGATTCTCACCTCACTTCAATGAAATGGTCAATGGAGGGTCAATACTAGGTAGGGCAAGTCCGTTGGGCAAGTAAATAATATATTTAACCCAATCATTGGGCGAGAAAATATTTGCACCTTTAAGGACCCCTCCAACCCTATAAAAGGGTTGGTCTCCGCCTAGGTGTGTGAAGTAAACTGTAAGTGGTCCAAAGGAACCTCATACAGAATCCCCTGGCTTTGCCGCATGGTCAGTGCAATACAGACTAACTGAACTCGTATTTCCCAAGAAGATTTAATAAAAGTGTTACCCGGATTTGAGGGGTTTCACCAAGAATCAGCCAGGACTTTTAGCTAGTAATATTGTTATTCACCTCTGAAACATTCTTTTTCACAATATTGGACTTATAACTGTCCAATAAAACCCCCTTGAGCTATATTTGCCAGAAACATTCTTCTCAAAGCTGAGAGGAAAATTGTCTGACATCACCCCCTCAAGTATGTTGGGGGAGAATAGGGCCATAGGAAGCGCCCATGTACCTAGTTAATAATAATCCCTGTAGCCAAGGATTCGATAGAATACTCAGCACCTCTCTTGTAGATAATGACAAAAGGGCCTTCCCAGGTTGACCCAAGCTTACCACTTTAAAGAGTAATGCAGTTATGATACTAATGAACCAGGTCAGACACTTGGAAAGAAGGTAGGAGGTTTTAGAGCTCATTGGCAGCCTGCCTTTCTTTAGTCACCATTTTAGCTAGATTGGTCATAGCCTCATATTGAAACTGGATGCGCTGAGGCAATATTTTTATGGCTTGTTGGGCTCCTCAACTATAGAGGAGAAAATATCTTTAGATAAGAGGGCAGGTAATCCTGGTTCCTGCCTATAAAAGACACATAACGGGGACATTTTCAGGATATAATGATAACTAATCCGGTGGGCCATAAGGGCACTGGATAGAATTAATCCCGGTGAAGTGGGTCAGAAGATGACATTTTCGTAGAATGGAGACCAAGGTTCCATTTGCTCTTTTATGGTACCATTGGTAGAGAAATTATTCAGAGCTTAGAAGAGTTGTTGGTCTCCCATAGAAGTAGCCAGCATTTTGACTACTCTGGAGGTGAACTTCTTACTGTTGTCACAGAGTAGTATTTGAAATAGCCATGATGAGTGAAAATGTTTTGATGTAGAAAAGTGTCAGTGGCCTTGGCCGTTTGGACTGGGAGAGCCACGACTTCAATCCGCTTAGTGAAATGGTCAATGTCTACAAGGATAAATCAGTTTTTACCAGTAGTCTGTGGGAGGTGACCTACCACGTCTAAACTAATAGTATGGAAAGGTTGTTGGGGGTAGTTGGTTAATATGGATGCTTAGTATTATACTTGACTGCTTCTTACAAGCGAGGCAGGCTTTCAAAACTTCAACAATGTTTCTGTGATTCCTTACCAATGGTACCAATCACTAATCAATATAGAGGTTTTTTCCCCCATGACTTAGGGTAGAGTGAGCTTTCAGAATAGCAGGTACACGTTCTGAAGGCCGAAGGTAAGGCAACCAATTTGTACCCAACTTCTATACAAATTCACACTCTCCACTATAACGTTGCGGAAGTACCAGGCTAACATTTTCTGGATAGTCTCATTGTCATCCACCCAGTCATTGGGGTCATTAAGAGGTCGTATAACCTTTCCGCCTCAAAATTATTCAAATGCAGGATGGGCAGCCAAGTTAACCCATCAACATTCATGTGACAGATTCCAGCACGGTGTTCAATCTTCATTTCATAATGTTGGAGCTTTAGAGCACAACAAGCTAACCGGCCAGTAGGATCCTTAATGTTATGTAACCATTTCAGAAAAGCATGGTCTGTAACAACAGTGAAGGTAGTCCCATACAGGAAAGGGCATTAGTGCTTCACAGCTAACAAAACGGCAAGGAACTCCTTCTTCATAATGCTGTAGTTGCGTTCCACCTTTGACAGCATCTTGCTGAAATAGGATACAGGATGATCTACATCGTCATCCAATTGGGCTAAGATGGCCAAAATGGCGTAGTCCAAAGCGTTGATAAACAAGATAAACGGTTTACCATAGTTAGTGTGCCTCAGATAGGAGGTTGTTGTAGTTCTAGTACTAAAAAAGGACGTTGTTGTAGCAGTTGCTTTAGAGTCTCAAAAGCAGCCTTTTGTGCAGCACCTCAATGTAAAAGGATGTTCTTAGTCAGTAAGCGGACGAGGGGCTCACTGAGTAGGGCGAACATAGGGATGAACGATACTAATGCCCCTTCATCCCTAAAAATGCCTCAATACTTCGTAAATTTTTAAAGGGATTTTTTGAAATTTCTTCAACCTTATCTTACATAGATTAAATATTTCCTGAGAGGTGGCATGTCTCAGAAAATCTAATTTCTTTTAAAAAAAAGTGCACTTGGAGGGTTTAACTTAATATATGACTCCAATAAGCGTTGAAACACCCTCTTCAAATGAGTAAGATGTTTGATGAAGGTTTGGTGAACACCGTGATGTCATCAAGATAGACAATGACACAACTTAACTTTTAATACTACAAGATGTGATCCATGGCGCGCTGAAAAATTTAGGTGAGTTGAACAACCCTTGGGATAACTGGGTGGGTTGGAAGAGATCCTCACTGCAAATAAGAGAAACATTTCTCCTGGTGTTGGGAAGAAAGGTCCATTTACAATAGCAACTAGCCAAGTCCATTGCAGAGAAGAAGTTAGATTTGGAGATTTGTAACAGGGCGTCGTCAATGAGGGGATATAATAGCTATCCTTTTTTGTGAGATTATTTAATTTGTAGTTGTCCATGCTACCTGATGACCTCCATTTTTCTTTTATTTGCAAGAGAGGAGAAGACCAAGGGCTTTGTAAAGAAACTAGTAACACCGCGTATAGTAACTGCTTGATTTCAGTCCTCATCTGCTGTTCTTCCACTTGACTTGTGGTAAGGTTTCGACTGAATGGGATGAGCATCACCCACATCAATAAAGTGGCTCCAGTCCTTCATGTGGCCATAGTCACTATCTGATTTGGAAAATGTGTCGCTAAATCCTTCCAATAAAGTGCGAACTTTGTCAAGTTCATCTGAGGTCAGCTCATTTTGAGATATGGACTTTTGGGTAAAGTACATAACAGGGTATCTGTCAGCATGCACATATCCAATGTAGATAAAATTAAGTGAACTTATTCAATGTCCTCCACAGGGATTAGTAAGACTCTGCCAATCTCCTGGTGTTTTCTTATAACCATGTCCTTGCCCGTGAGGTTCACCAACAGAAGAGTAATAGGTCTCTGGTAGGCTGGGTCTAGTATGTCAGGAAATACCTGAGGCTCCGAGGGGCTAAAGCCCTCAATATTTGCGAGGGGCAACTTGCAGTGGTGTGGGATTTGGAGCGTGATCTTTGTGTCAACTACTCGTTGTTCACCCAGATTAATCACTACCTCTTCTGAAGCATAGAAAGGAATACCATCCCAAGAATCCACTGTATTGGGCAACTTTTTTGTACTTTTCCAAGAGGTGTTATAATGTAAAGGCAGAGCAGATAAAAAGGGTACTAACCAGGCAAGAATATTCGTTCTTGCTGGGATCTTTATTGGATAAAACTAAAGGGACTTCATAATTGAGTAACAAGAGAAATCCTTGCTTCATTTTGCTAATATTATCATATTCAATCATAATTTTGGTACCTATGAGCATTTCATAGATGTTGTTGTCCAAGGGCACTGCAGGGGCCAATAAGATGAGCTTCCCAATTCAAATGGGAAGGGAAGAGTATGTCCCAATGGTGCGGATGTTGTTTGGGCCTGCAGTTCCAAATTCTTGATTGTACTTCAATTCAAGCGCCAGCTTGATCTTTTTGGTCAGTCTGAGGAGATACGTTCACCGGGGAGCCAATACCCAAGTTAGCCATCACCCAGACTTTTTAATGACCACTTCTACCTTGGTGAAGGTTCATATAAAGTTAGGAGATAGAGATAAGACTTCTTGAGCCAGAAGGTGGAGGCTAATTTATGAATAATCTCAGGCTAACACTCCAAGATGGACTTCATGGTGTGACTCGCTGGAGAGGTTGAATCAATCCTGTTAAGAGCTGATCAGCATTGCTGGCGGTGTCAATAACCGCAGGACACCTTAGAACTTGGCTGAGGTACGTGTCTTCAGGTATGGTGACCTCATCTATTACTCCAGCATTCAAACAATTAGGAACCTCCACTTCAGTGGGTACACCTAATAGGTAGTAACCAACATCCTCGTAACACCCTTCCAATTCATCCCTGGGGTATTTTAAGCAAGGAGCAATGAAGCAATTGAGGTAGGTTAGTCAGGCACATGAGATTCGTCAGCAATAGGGGTGTCTATCCCTATGTCGACATCTCTTTCCCTGCTCCTCAATGTAAGCTTTTTTCCAGCACACAGTCTCATAGTGCTAACCTTTTTGCAGTAGGCACACTGGGGTTGTTCAAACCTCCTGGCTTTTGGCTTTTGCTTCTCAGGGCCCATTATCTTAAGGGTTTCCTTTTTTTCCTTAATAGACAGGACATAGGTCTTGGGCTTTTGATCCTCAATGAACAGAACGCGGGTTCTGAATACTACTCCACGATAAACTTCAAGCTTGTGGAAGGCAGCGGCATTTAACAAATCCTCTTTTATATCATGGACGCTGTGGAAATAGTTTTTGACAGAAATGAAGTGCTTTGCCAAAGGAGGTTGAGACGCCAACCCAGTAAAGATAACGGCAACAGCGTCATTCAAGGACTACATCTTAAAAAGTTAACAACATCTGCGCTTCAATATAGAACTGTTTTGAAAGGCAGCCACTGACTCTCCTTTTCTTATGCTTTAGCGCATGAAAGCTTAAAATTCATGCTTAAGTTTTGTTTAGATCCAAACTCGTCAATGAGCGGCTATTTAACTTTGGACCAGGTGTTAAGGGCATCCATATGAGGCACCATCACCTCCTGGGCCATGCGACTCAAACAATAGGGGATATGTTTGACCTTCTAACGATCCGTTGCCCCTTCCATAGCAGCTTCATAGACATATAAAAACGAAGCAATGTTACCCTTTCCGAGAATAAACTTGTCCTAAGATTAGGTTTGAATGAAAAATGGTCACCCCCAGTGAGGGTATGGACCGCAGGAGCATCTGTACCCATTGTCTCTGAGTGAAGGTCTAACTGATCAAAAGAGCAGAAGAGCCGATCAAGCTGGTCTTGGATGGCTTCAATCCTGGTTTTCATGGCAGTAACGAGCTTTTGGGAGATGGATTAACATAAAGCCAATCTGGATTCTATCCCAGCTTGTGAGTTTCTAGTTCTTCAATATGATTCTCCAGTGCCTTTAATTTAAAAAGGAGTTGTGACACAAGAGAGCTTATGTTTTGTTAGCAACTTCCACCAGCCCCATGCGCTTTTAAGCTCCTCTTTCATCTGCTTACACCTTTCATCATCAGGTGAGTGGGAGCCTTTCAAATGTATGTCACTCTTAATCTTTTTATAACTGCGCCTATCCTGCGTCAACTAACTATGTACATCATTAAATAGAGCAAACCCTAAAAGAGAGGTCTTGGCTCCTTGAGCTTCTTTTTCCCATTTTTTAACCCGTTGGCTAGATATTTGGTATTCTCAAGAGAAGCTTTAAGGGATAGCTCCATTTCCAGTTGAGCAACCCTGACCTCTAAAGCAGGAGTAGCCCTTGAAGGTTCTTCCAACAGACGCCGCTCAAGTTCCTCAACGCGAGACAAGGCTTGGGCTAATCGCTGCTCCACTGCAGCTACACGTTGTTCATCCTCAGGTTGAGAGGTAGCGAGCGCGCCAAGAGGCTGCAATGAGTTTGCTCTTAACGATTTTCAAGTTCCTTGGCAAACTCCTCAAGTAGAGAGTGGGTGCTAGTGGCGGATGCATTTACCTGATTTCAAAAGACCTTCATAGCCTCCTCTAAATAATTCACTACGACAGTATCCATGGTGGTGAGCCATTAAGCAACTGAATAATGAATCTGCGGTTTAACTCCACATCAGATTGCGCTGTTCCAATATGTTCAGAGGTCAGATTGTATAACTTTTATATAAGCTAATCTTAGAGCTTCAAGGTTTGTCAGGTGACGGTGCAGCCACTCATGATGGACGCCTAACAGGTGTATAATGTGGAACAATGCAGGATGGGCAAATTTGCGGACATATGTAGTCAGGTTGGTAAGATGACTATAAGTTTCTGATAGGGTTCAGTCTCATAGAGTGCATTAGATAATCCTCTACTGAAGAACCTTTTTTGTGAAGCAATATCTCCAGTGTTTAATATGCATGATCTGGGTCCCTCACTACTTCAGCTGCAGGACAGGTAAGGCGGTGAGACTCTGGTATAAATATTTGTTAAACTGCTCTCCTTCAAAAGATATGGCTGGGGGCTATCCATAAGGTCATCTTCTGCCCCATCTCCATTTATCACTCATCTAGTAAAAATTCCAGCAGGTGCGCCCTCCATTTTGGTGATAAAAAATGTGTGGTGTACATGACCCCCTATAGTTTAAATAACTTTGTAAAATCCAGCTAGCTTATGCTCTCTGGTGCTGAAAATCAACTGACTTTCCACAAATGAGTTAGTTGATAAATTTTTGGCCAATAAATATGGCAGACTCACAAATAAAATAAAAACTAGTTTATTAACAAGTGAGCTTGGGTGAGGAAAGCACAATTATTAGTGTTAACATGGTGTTAAAAGTTAACCTTCTCAATATTTCAATGCTTATTATATAATTGTTTGAGGCTCAAAGTTTGAATTAGACTTGGAATGTCCAAACTAGGGAATATGGGGATTCAACCTATTGGAATTTTCTAAACTCACTATTTATAATGAAAGAGCTGATGAAGGGTTGATACTATATAGGACAATCCCGTTGGGCAAGGATTTAATATTTTTAACCCAATCAGTGGGTGGAAAATAATTGCACCTTGTGGGACCCCCTCCACCCTTATATAAGGGAGGTCTATATCTAAGTGTGTGAAGTAAACTGGATGTGGTCCGGGTAGGACCTCAGACAGACTCCCTTGACTTCACTGCATGGTTGGTGCAATCTGACTTACTAAACTCATATTATTTCCCTAAGAAGCTTTAATAAATGTGTTGCCCTGATTTAAGGAGTTCCACCAATAATCAGCCAGGGTCTTTTGGACAATATTGTTTTTTTACCTCTGAAACGCTCTTCTCACAATATATGATTTGCAAAATGTCCAATAAAACCCCCTTTTGGACTACTTTTGCCCAAAACATTCTTCCTAAAGCTGAGAGGGCAATTTTTTGACAAATGGAAACCCAAACTTTAAAAGGGACTTATAAAGTGGCCCAGCAGATTGAGGCATGTTCTAGAATCTGATCTATCAAAAAAATCAGCCACCCTAAAACCACAATTATCTGGTAATCTAAAAAAACCCCACCCACTCATAAGAATGGGGTACTTGTAAGATTTTACAATGAGAAAGAACTGAGCAATGAAAAAGCTGTGGAAAAAGATTAAGTAACAGAAAGCGCAGCTGATGACAGTCTAGTAGAAATAGATCAGCAAGGCATCTCCTCTTGTGCATCAAAAAAATTGTTCCTCGCTCCTTAAATCCTTTAATGTTAAGGTACAGATAGGGTAAGAGGTATTAATTTGTGTAACACAACCCTAGCACGCTGTATTAAAACCACACAACATGACCAGCCCACTCTCCTATCACACTAATGACTCAACCAACATCTGAAGGCCCTTAAGATTTTAGTGAATCAGGGCAACCCACACAGACTTAGACTCATGAGCTTTGTCAGCGATGCATCAGACAGGGCTCAGGCACTGTATTCATACCAGGGGATACAGAGGCCTTCACACTGTCCCCCTACCAGATGAAACAATATAAAAAGTTGAGGAGGATCATCATCATAATCCCATAATCAAAGACCTCAGCCACATATGCACATTATATGATTCATTAGACCCCACATCAGCCCAACTCTCATATGTTCAGGAGGCAGCAATGCCTTCCCAATTTTTCTTCTAATCACAAGATTATTACACAATTAAAACCATGACTGCAAGAGTATGCACCTTGAAAAGCTTCAATAAATTCAATTATGATTATTTCTTGTTTTTGTGGACATTACAGTTTGTGACAGACGGGCGGTAATGAATACACTAATTGACATGGGAGCATCATGGATCTTTATTGATATTAAATTGGAACAGGCATTAGACCTGGCAGTTACCACATGGGTGTCCATAATGAGGGCCTCTAAGGTACCAAAGGTCACTCAGCCTCTATGCAAGCCGTTACAATTCTCAGCCCATGGCATCCATTTCACGCCAATTTCTTGGAGATTCTGGACCTCCTCTAATCTATGACCCTGGGGGTAGAATGGTGGCGATGATAGGCAGTTTCAATAACCATAAGCAAAATATGCTCGCTTTCTCAACATACTACCACTCTGGAGGTTTTACCCTTATCCTCACATTGGCAAAAGACAACACTCTGGCGGCCATGGTGGAGTACACCACATTGAGGTTAGTAGCCGACCTACCCATGATGCCCTAAATATTAGACCATACAAAGATATATTTGACGTGACAAGGCAAACTGCTTGCAGCCCCAACCTAAGTTCAACGTTGACTTCTGTTGAGTTGTGGATATCATTAAGATCAATTGTCCACTCACTTTTGGAGTGAGCTACACTTGCATCAACATGGCAAAAACTTCTCAGTTGAAACCCAAGTATCACCAAACCTTCCATCACATCAAATATTTCACATGTGTGCCTGCTCTCATCACTTTTGCTGAGCATCAACTTGCTTGAATATGTTTGTCGCAATTTTAATATGACTGGATGATAGTCTTGGGACAGCTGAGCCAAAACTGCCAAACACAATATCAGTTACGAATATTTGATTGCCTTGAGATGAGGCTATATTGGGATATAACGAGTCTTATTGAGTATATTGAGTTTATTGGATCGCCTCTATATAAGGCGATAAGGCAATGTTGATGTTTGACGAATATGAAGTAAATCACCTACAAATAGGGTGACAGCGGATTAAGAATAATAAGCCAAATTCAAGGAAAATTGGTGGAATAGAATAACCCAAGCAATGAGAAATAGTATAACCTGCAGATAATGTATATAAGCAAAATGGGCGATTAAGAGAGAAAGGTTTTTAGGGAAAGACGAGTGGGACAGCAAAACGTAGCTATATTTATAAAATAAATTAGAGAGCTGGTCGTGGCAATTGCTCCTATCTTTAAATATATTTTCAAGTGCGTCCAAAGGACCGATGATCCTCACATTGTCTGTCTTAGTTTAGAGGGCTCAACCTGTGTGAATAGCCCAGCAGATCCTAGTGATACCATCCAAAATTATAACAGTAGTGCTAACTACAGGGGGCCCATTGATCAACACCCAACACTCCAGAACCCCAGTTGCCAACCATGCCTTATTCAGGCCATGTCATTGGGGAGTCTTCCTGGAGCCCCACAACAGATGGATATGAGGAACTCAAAGTTACCTTGGATGCAGTACTCAGAAAACAAGATGAATTCATTCAAGAATGTAACGCGGTCATGCAACAGCTTGATAGCACGTTTAGTCAAATGCAAATCTTGGGACTACAAAACAAAGAGCTTACTGAATGACTAAATGCTACCACCCAGTGGCTGCAATATGCAGAACAAAGATTTTCTACTTTTTCTCGGTCATCTCTATGGGAGGAAGATGACTATCAAGAAGATGCATCCTACATAGGAGAAGACAACGCTGGTCAAAGCTATGACACTCCCAATAATAGCACCGGATATTCATATGAGTTGGAACATCACTTACCTCCAGTAATGGCTGTACCACCTACCACCAATGGTCATGCCACCCTGGAAGAAACAATTATCCCAGCTTCTGCTAATAACACTCCTCATTGAGACTCCACTTTTGGGTCTCATTCCATTCCTCAATGCAGGCCTAATAACTGCGAACAAAAGGAGGAAATTAAATTCAAAAAGATACCCCCGTTTGACCATAATGGGAAGATCCATGGGTTCTTTAAACAGTTTGAGTTCGCCGCAGAAGGAGCCTCTGATAAACGGAAGGCTAAGTTGCTAATAGCTGCTCTAGATGTGGGAAGCACCGATCAGGTCACCTGTTACCTCCTCAGTAGTTTTGTCTCCTATAAAGATGTAAAGGACACCATACTCCATTTGTTTGGAGGAAACTCAAAAATGTCGCAGCAGAATGCAGAATTCTTAACCATTGGATTCTGTTGAAATAAGACTCTCATTGAGTTTGCTGATCAATTCACAATAGAAGCCCATGTGCTGATTGGAGCTGGGTACTTAGCAGAAGCTGACGTGTGCATTGCCATGTCCGCCGCAGTGAAGCCATATCATGAACTTTCTAATGTTACTTCGCTGCTTCTGGACAATGACGAACCTCTGCTTAAGATTGTACAGTTTTTATGGCGGGTATCTCCTAACTTTCCACCGACAAATTTGGATTGCAAGACTACTGCTGCCACGGCACCTTCTTATTTCTGGAGAATACTATCGTCCGCCTCCAGCTTCATTTAGTAATCTTAGCCTTATCATAACTCTGCACCTCATCCTCAACTGAATTATAATCAACAGTTCGATAAGCATCAATGGGCTGGCCATGACAACTGCCAGCAACCTAGTTATTGACCTGGACCTAATTACGCTGACCATCAACAATTGGCTTACTGGCCTGGAACTGGGTATACTGAGCTACCCCAACCCTTCCAGTCTGGACCTGCTTATGATAGCACAGGATGTAGTTCCTATGGGATCAACTGCTACGAATGTGGTCGTCCTGGTCATTTGGCAAAATTCTGCCACAATCGCCGAGTGAATTACATAAAACAAGAACAATACTACCAGGGAAAAGATGGAGCGGAGTAGAGATGGTACCCTCTACCTCCGTGATACTCACTTAACACATCCTCAAATCAATAGTAGTATATACTGCGAAAGTTCCTCAGTACAATGATGGAATTTTATACCAGCAGCCAGTTGGAGGAGTAAACATAGTAACCCAAGCCCAAGTTAAGGCGGCGGCAAAAGAAGAGCCCCTTGATCAACCAAAGCCTTATGCCTTTCAAATGCTTGAACAAGCATCCTCGAACCAACTTGATCCTGCCGCAGATGCGCCAACTCTGAAAGGATTAAACGTCGCCCTTCCAATAGATACCATTGTCAGAGAATACCTTCAAGTTGGAGAGGGGATTATGAATTTTCTTGGGAAAAGAGAACCTCTAAATGTTCACGTACTAAACAATCAATATTTTTCTTATTCTGAGTGTACATACTGTGATATTTTTGTAGTGAAAAATAGAGTTCGCGCTATAATAGATACTGGTGCTCCAGTCAACATAGCTTCCACTAAGTTAATGCAAAAATTGACGATGAAACCTGATGTAGACCATCGCCTGGTTTATGGAACTGCTGGAGCAGTAAGCACAGTCTCTGAGGGAGCTTATAGTGCGCTGCCTCTGCGCTTTGGGTCCATTGCTGTTGTGGCTCTGGTGATTGTATTACCAAATGAACACTATGACATATTAATTGGGACTGCTTTTCTACGTCATTTCAGGGATATCATTGATATGAAGGAGAAGACCCTTGACATCTTGGGTCAGCGAATCTTAATATACTTTACTACTAGGGGAGTACCAAAGGATCCAGTACATATAAGTCATATCAACCTCACCTACAGTGATGGGGTATGGCCTGTTCACTACCATTGACTGAAGCGAAAAACTCGGGCCCTTCCTTAGCAGATTTATGAATATCAAGGGATACCTCTTTGAGCGGCAGGGCCCATATCCATCCCTTCCGGCCATCAAGTCTTAGTAGATACTGAGTTAGAGGTAGAAGTACCAAGTGGGTTATACGGGGAAGATATTGGGCTCTATCATCAAACATGGTTTGAGCTGCATGTGGCTCCAGGAACTATACTCCTGGGACATGGGGAGATAAAGGTTTTGTTAGCAAACCTGCAGAGGGAACCAATGCAAATCTGCTGCCACCAAACTATAGCGTATCTACATCTGATTCCCATAGACAAGGTCCGCCAGGTTCATGATTTTGGATCATTAGATGAATTTAGACTACTACTCAAACCATTGGTTGATGTACTAATGGTGGTACCATGGAGTAATTTTAAGGGATTAAGGGATGAACAACAAGATCAAGCAATGGCTTTATTTCAAAAATAAAAGGGGATTTTTGCTGTTGATGATCACAAATTAGGGTGTGCTCGAGGGGTGGTCCATTGATTGGACACCAGGGATCATCCTCGAATAAGGTCTCAACTGATCTACCACTCTCAGGCAGCAGAAGATGAAGTTACTGAAGAAATCAATAAGTTATTACAACAAGGGATGCTTGAGCCATCCAAGAGCCCGTGGGCTTCACCTGTTCTAATAGTAAAAAAGAAGGATGGCACCAACCGGGTAGTAATAGACTATTGGAAGCTCAACAGTATTACAAAAAGAATTCATACCCCTTGCCAAGAATCGATGATGCTCTGGACCGATTAGGGGGTGCCCACTACTTTTCTGCGATGGACTTAATATCAGGCTACTGGCAAATAGAGTTAACCTTGGTGGAGCAGGAAAAATGTGCTGTGATCACCTCTAAAGGCCTTTTTCAACTGACACAGATGCCTCAAGGACTGTGTAACGCTCCTGCTACTTTTCAGCAGGCCATGGACACTATTCTTGGCGACCTGAAACTGTCATGCGTTCTAGTATACCTCAATGATATTAACATTTTCTCTCAAACCTTTTTGGAGCACCTAGACCACTTTGAAGCAGTATTCCGCCAGCTAGCTGAGGCAAACATAAAAATTAAACCCCAAAATTGCAACTTTTTCAAAGATCAGCTAGAATACCTGGGTTTTGTGGTAGATGTAACTGGGCTGCAGCCACAACCGGCTAAGGTGGAGGCCATTAGCAAAATGGCTACACCTAATAATAAGTGCGACATACAGGTATTTATGGGGATGGTTGATTACTACTGACGCTTTATCCTTAAGTTTAGCTGTATTAGGGGCCCACTATTTGAGTTATTAAAAAAGGACGCTGTGTTCAAGTGGACGGAACGTCGTCAATCTGCTTTCAATGCACTCTGTACAGCGTTATGCAGTGCACCGGTGCTGCAATACCCAAACTTTGACCGGGAGTTTATTGTTCAGATGTATGCATCCCTTTCCGCTGTTGGGGAAGTAATTTCTCAGAAAGATGATGAGTAAAAAGATCATCCTGTTGTTTTATGTAGTTGTAGTCTGAACTGTCATGAGCGTAACTATACTGTGACCAAGCGGGAGTACTTAGCAGTAATCTACGCATATAAAGAATTCAGAGTCTACCTGCATGAGGTAAAGTTTAAAGTCATAACTGATCACGCATCATTACGCTGGTTGCAAAATCTCAAAGAGCCAGAAGGATGGTTGGCTCAATGGGCTCTCAAGTTACAGGCTTACGATTTTGAGGTTCTCCATCAGCTGGGAGTGAAGCATCAGAACGCAGACTGCTTATCTCAGTTACTGACTATTGTGGTGACAGCGGACCTCAGCGACGTGATGTATGACAAGATGCTCAGCTGAAAATATGATGATGAACCGCCTCAAGTAATAAAAATGTTAAATGAATTGTGCTCAAATACCTTCGAATGGAATGGAGAACTGTACAAATGAATTGGCGATTCTACAATGAATTTCCCACAGCCCTCCGCACAGCTAGGAATTATTATAAGTGCTCACAGGGAGGTTGGGCATGATGGCATGCGTAAGACTATGGAGTTGTTATGCTTATGGTACTATTGGGAAAGTATGAGTTTTGATGTGCTCAAAAATATTTTCTGTTGCCATAAGTGCCAAGTGGAGAAGCCATTCCATCATATGACATCATATCAGTTAGTGAAACTACATTTCACTTGGCATACGGTCTCCCTCAATGTTGTTGGCCCCTTGCCCACAGGAGCCAACCGTTGTAAGTACATTCTAGTGGCTATCGACCACTTGACCTGGTGGGTTGAAGCTAGTGCAAACTGAGATCTGGGGGCAGTTACGGTGGCTAAATTTGTGCTGGAATGTATTATTCAGTGGCACAGTTGCCTTCAGTTTATTCTCACTAAAAAATGCACCAACTTCACATTGCAAATAATTCCCAAGTTAAATGAGCTTATAGGGATCCGCAGAGTTCTGATGACCCCATACCACCCCAAGTCCAATGGAATGGTTGAACGAGTAAATGGAACTTGGTGAACATACTCCAAAAATTAGTAATGGATCGCCCTTCTGATTGGAGCTCCCTCCTTTCCACCGCTGTGTTCGCTTACAACACTAGTTACCATTCCACCATGAGAAAGAGCCCCTTCTAATTACTATATGGCCAACACCCAGCTCTTCCGGCATTGCTTTATGCGTGTGTAGAAGACACTGGCAGATTAGACCCCCACTGCTATTTGACTAACCTCGCGAACATTCTGATTAAGCTACAAACTGAAGCATATTCATTCAGCTTGGCTAAGAAGATTAAAATCAGGCAGCTGATCAGGCATGCTGTAGTGGGTTAGTGCCATTCAAGGAAGGCGATATGGTTCTCTTTCATGATCAGCATTGATTTGGGTGGAAGCATAAACTTGCTAGTATTTGGATAGGTCCATTTGAAATAATAGAGAAGACTGGAGTCGACGCATATACTATTAAGGATCCTACAAGTGGTCAGATCATTAACTGAGTACACGCGAAGTTCCTCAGACCTTATAAACAATATGATCCTATTATCCAGTCAAGGAGGGGGTAGTGTCACAATTTTGATATGACTGGACAATAGTCTTGGGACAGCTGAGCAGAAACCGCTGAACACAGTATCAGTTACAAATATTTGATTGCCTTGAGATGAGGCGATATTGGGATATAACGAGTCTTATTGGATATAACAAGTTTACTGGATCGCCTCTATATAAGGCGATAAGGCGATGTTGATGTTTGAAAAATATGAAGTAAATCGCCTACAATTAGGGCGACAGCGGATTAAGAATAATAAGCCAAATTTGAGGAAAATTAGTAAAATAGAATAACCCAAGCAATGAGTAATAGTATCGCCTGCAGCAGATGTATTTAAGAAAAAATGGGCGATTGAGAGAGGTAGGTTTTTTTAGGGGAAAGATGAGTGGGACAGCGAAATGTAGCTGTATTTATAAAATAAATAAAAGAACTGGTTGGGGCGATTGCTCCTATTTTTAGTAATATTTTTTGGTGCGTTTAAAGGACTGACAATCCTCACATTGTCCATCCGTTGTTCAGAGGGCTCAACCTGTGTGAATAGCCCAGCGGATCCTAAGATACCATCCAAAAATATAACAACGTTGAAGCGATAGACACTGCCAGCCTCATATAAAGAAAACCCACAATTATACCTCCTTATGCCACATGTTGCTGATGCCCCAACCCCTATGTTGTTTGCCATGGTCTGCCAACTAAAGCAGGTGGTGGACAAATATTTCCCCAACGCTTTCTAACCTTCTGATATGGATTCCTAGACGATAAATTAAGCGCTATATTAGGAATTTTTATTTACAATAAGCCATTTGTTTGTCTCATTAGCAAACAAAGATGAGTGACAGCTCCCACTTCTGGGTTGGGCACTATAAGTGCTAATTAAAAGGTCTATTTTCCACTATACCTGTATACTGCCGCTAAGGATAAGGCATTAAAAATTTAGTTGATGAAATAAATCCAAAGGATTTTGATTATAAAACCTCACGATATTATCCCATGTGGTATTCGCCCAAAAACCCAATGGCACTTATGACCTTGTGTGGATTATGAACACTTAAATAATGCCACAGTGCCCTATCTATACCCTTCCACTGGAAGCTGCGATCTGAAAGTGATTGCTGTTTGAAAAGAATTTCAAAATCTGATTTTTTAAACGCATCACATCGTCTGAGTGAAGGAGGTCAAGTGGCTGACAGCTCTTGCACATGCCACGGCGTATACTAGGTTAGGGTCATGCCATTTGGGATAAAAAATGCTGACATATTTCCAGAAAGTTACTGACCATGCTTTGAAAAAACTCCCCTTTACTTTTATAGTGGCTTATATTGATGCCATTTTGGCCCATTCCCATATACCAGAGTAACACAAGAAGGATTTGGTGGTAGTGGCAGCAACCTTGTGACATGTAGGCCTGCATGCAAACCACAAAATGTGAATATTCAAAGTTGAAGTATAGTTCCTTGGGAACTTGGTACTTAATAATGGTCACGCTATTGCACCCCCAAACTGGAAGAAATAAGGTCGTATAAACGCACACAACCTAGGACCAGCTCCACAGCTTTCTGGGATTCATTACTTTCATAAAAATTCTACCCAGTAATCTCAGAACTAGATTTCCCCTCTTATCCATTAACGAGCAACAATGCGCCATTCATCAAGACAGCAGAATGCCAGCGGGCCTTTGAAGCCATCATAGAAGTTTTCATCTCAGCACCAGTTCTGATATACGCCAATGAAGATAAAACGTTTATTGTAGCATGCAATGCATCTGGCACAGCTGTGGAAGTATTGATACAGGAGCACAATGGTCACAAACACCCAGTGTCATACTCTATAAAAAATTTATATGTACCAAAAGATTATGCGTAATATGATAAAGATATGGCCATGGTACCATAGAAATGATGCACTGGCGGTATTTGCTACAGGGAGCAAACCACTGTGATAGTGCGCATAGATTAAAAGCCATTTATTTATTATCAGAAAGCCTCAGAAATTATCACACATACTAACCAGAACACACTATGAATTGCTCAACTTCAATTTAAGATATGAGTTCGTCAAAGTGCCTAACACTTTGCCCACATACTGAACAGGAGCCTGGAAGTTGAACCCAATCCCGTGGAAGGGGAGAATTAACCTTAGTGATTTTAAACATTAGGTGCTGCCTGAACCACCAGCAGAACCAGCAACTATTGCTACAATCACGTTTCCAACAACATCAACAACCCCACTCCCCATAGTCATTAATAAACTTTCTGACAACACCCCAGGCCCAGTCGATGGGATATCTCTGAAACAAACCCTATAATTAGTACTGATGGTTCTCTAATGGACTCATTAATGAATGCACAAATTAGAAACTATCAAAGGACAAGCGCTAAACTTTTCTTTCTCGTTGCAAACACTTTTGCAACCCATTCAATTCAAGACTAAATCTAGTTTGATAATCTCATAGAGGGGATTAATCTGCACCCATGTCTGGGAGCAGTTGGGCAAGCAAGGCAAGAGGAGCAGGCGGAAGGCCCGCGGCCTCTAATGTTCAAAAACGCCCGGAGAATCCGGCGGAATAAACAAAATCATAAAAAATCCGGCGGTCACAATTTCCCTGGAGATACTCGCGTGGCAAGCACGATGCAACCAGTACATCAACACGCCACATTCCCAGCCACTTTTGTCGGTGGAATTCGGAGTCCATGTGTATCTGGACATCCAAAAAACGGCCTATGGGAAAATTTTGTGAAGATGTACACAAAATTTTCCCATCCGCGGTGTACGTTGCACCTCACTCCATGTTGCGTGGTTGGCTGGACCTAGGTTTTGAAGGAAAAATAGCAGCAGATGAGGCTGCAGCGGTGTGCGTAGTGGTCGACCTCCCCAAAGGGCAATGGGTCATCAAAACTAAACGCACCAGATGGATAAAATCAAACCAAATTTTCCTCACGTTTGACTTTTTGCCTACTACAATAAAATGTGACATTTTGGAGCAACACCTGAAAGATGGTCTTACCATATATGGCGAAATACCATCTTTCAAAATGCAACGTTTCACGATGATGCCACACCTGTGCACCGGCAAAGCCATCGCAGTTCTGACCCCAACTGAGGAGATCACAAAGGACCTAACCAAGATCCTGCACTCCACCTTTATTGATATTGCAGGGCACACCACCCACCCATTCCAGGTAACCGTGGACAGCGCGCCCCCCATTTGCACCCACTGTGATGCATTTGGCCATAAGGCACACGCGTGCCCCATCAAAGAGGGCGTTACATTCCAAGAGCACCCCTCGGCGGCCATGGCCAGTGGAGAGGCGCACTACAAACCAACCGCAAGCACCAAAGAGGCTTTCCCGTGGGGAGCACAAGGCTGCTACCTATTGGTAAAGCCCATCTCCCCGCAGGAGCAGAAGAAGGCCAAGCAGGCCCATAGGACCGTGGCCAAGGAAGCGGCCAAGGTCACCACCACCATCCCACACTCACAACGCCAGGAGGACATGGAGACCTTCGCGGCGGAAGCAACTCAGGAATCCATCACCCAATCAGATTGGGAGGCCCAAGCCAAATGGGCCACTCAATCCAAGGATCTGATAGGAGATTTGATCTCACCCAATCACTGCACCCAAGCCCCGGTTGAAACTGACTTGGGACCTATCCCAACTGAAAAATTTTTTTTGCCCCACTTGACGGTGCACTGAACTTATCCGCACCACAAAAAATTCATCTGACATCGGGAAAACAAAAAGTGAAGGCCAAAGCCAATGCGACTCTTTCCACAAAAATTAACAAAAACCCCGATAGCGTTGCTGCTAATACCCACGCTGCTGTAAAAACCTGTGGGGACCTGGAAGAGGCTGGTGGGCCTGGGGGCCCACCCCCTCGCACCTAAGGTGCAATGGGGGAAACCTTCACTCTAGGGACGCTGAATATCGCCGGACTCAAGGCCTCCCAGTCCCAGGCTAGAAACTGAGTTTTTTACAAAATAATTTACCCGTGGATATCCTGGCCATCCAGGAAACCCACTGTCCACGAGGTTCCGAGGATGCTTGGAAAACGATGCTCCTACCATCCCTATCCTTTTGGTTGAAGCACTGTGGGGTGCTAATTTGGAAAAACAATTTTTTCAAATTTACATCTTCAGAAACATTCCTAAATGATCAAGTGCTCATTGTCACCTTCTCATGGGCCGATGTTGCACACACAATCGTCAACATTTACGCCCCAAACGGTGCACAAGAGCGTCAGGAATTTTTCTCGTCAGTCAAATCCCTCCCGCTACCCCCCGATTCTTTCCTAATCGGTGACATGAACTGTTGGCTAACCTCACCAATGGACCGGTGGCTGCTCTCACCCCACGCCCCACAGGGTCACATAGAACTACGCGTTCTAAAAGCCACCCTTGGGTTAATGGATGCGCTGCCGCGACATGCCCCACTGCTCAAAAACATGATGCGTCCCCACGTCCACAACGGCCAATTAAGGTCCATGACCCGCATAGACCTTATTCTAGCACCGGCGAAATTCCAACCCCACATCTATCACTTCAAAACAAAAATGGAATTCTCTGACCACTGACTGGTCTCGATAACATACCACTTACCCATCACAGTTGCAAAGGCCCCACATTGGTGCAAAATCCGCCCCCCAGAGCTTGCGTCGCCAGGATTTTCCATGTGGGTGGAAGAGGCAATTTTGGCAAAATTGTTTGTTGCACCGTTTTGCGCGGACCCCATTTCCACATGGGCAACTTTCAAAGAAGACACCATCTGATACTATCGACATCTCTCATCCAGACGCTCATGAGCCACATCAGTGGTTATATCACGTGCGCTGGCAGAATTGGCCCACTTGGAGTCCAACATTCCAGCCTCAGGATATAGCCCTGCATGGGGCCAGAAGTGGGCGGAGGCAGCAGCCCACCTCAATGCACTTGAAAGGCAACACAAATATCGGGTTTGTGTCCAATACAGGGCCACATGCATCACTAAAGGTGACAAGTGCACCGAATACTTATTCAAAAATTTTTTTGCACCATGCCAGAGCGTGGCCTGCACACAGGTGCAAAGATCAGATAATTCTATTGTGGACACACCAGCTGAAGTGGCAATCGAAATGCAAAGATATTACTCCGAGTTATACCAAGCCAAACCAATTCAGCCAGCTGAAATGGCAGAATTTCTCGACAGAGCTCATATCCGCACCATTTTCCAATACCCAGAAATAATGAATTTAATTACTCCAAAATGAATTATGGACTACCATTTGCGGTGCACCAAACCAAAAATGCCCAGGCCCAGATGGCATTCCATATGAGTTCTACAAAAAATAATTTAAATATATATCCCCATTGCTGCTAGCCTCACTCAACCAAAGCCTGTTGGAAACGCGCCTCCTACCAGGAGGACATGAGGCTTTTACAGTCACACTCTTCAAGAAAGGGGATAGGCTAGACTTAGCCAACTGGCGCCCCATTTCTCTAACAAACACAGACACCAAAATTTTAACAAAAATCATGGCTAACCGTTTAGGGACTGCAGCATCTGCCACCATCTCTCCAGAACAATTTGGTTTCATCCCCAGAAGGTCAATTTGGGGTAACGTGCACTCTGTGGCTAATGTGTGTCAGTCCACAGCCTCTGGGGCAATTGTATTCTTGGACCAACAAAAGGCCTATGCTAGAGTAAACTGGGAATACCTTAGGGCCTGCCTCCAACAATTCCGCCTACCTCCCCGCTTCATTAACTGGGTGATGCTGCTCACGGAATCTGCAACAATGGCTGTGCGCGGCCCAGGTTTCCTAACGGAAGTAGTCCATCCTCAAAGGGGCCTGCGACAAGGGGACCCCCTGAGCCCACTCTTATACAACTTCAGCCTTGACCCACTACTGCAAAATGTGAATGCCCAACTCACTGAGGTCCATGTGCCAGGCCAAACCCCAGTCAAGATGATGGCATTTGCAGATGATTGCGTGGTGGGGGTGTCTAATAATAAAGATGCATGCGCGCTTGAAGCCCTCATCCAGGAATATTCCCGGGTAAGCAACGCGGCACTGAACGCCTCCAAAACCGAAATCATCCTCCTTGGTCAGTTTCAGAACTGCTGGGCCCCAGCAAGTAGTTCCCAACCCAGCCCAGCTGCTCGCCCAAGTCCACGCCTTACTAACTCAAACACACCGCTCCACTGGTGCTCCCCTTTGTGCTGCGACCTACCACAGGACCGGTACGCCATCTGGGCGTGTGGTTGGAGGCAGGAGGATACGCGTCAGCAGTAATGGAGGGCCATATACTGGACAACGTGATGAAGCGAATCGCCTCTCTCAGAGCCCACCCTACTACCCTCACTGGCAGGGTTGTTCTTGCCAACTCTATGCTCCTATCCAAAGTCTGGTTTGGAGCCCACGCCATCCCCTTCTCCCCAAGCTTCTTCAAATCCCTGTATGCTTTGCTACAAGGTTGGCTTTGGTCAGGCCGCCCTCCACCAGTATGGCTAGAGGTCATGTTTGGCCCTCATCATGGTGGCATGGGCCTACTTGACTTCAAAGCCCATGCCGCCAAGATCCTAGGCACCTGGATTGCGGCCGTCACTGCTCCTACACTCCCATCCCAACACTGGTCCCACGCGGCCCGCTCCAACTTCTCCCGAGCCTTGGGCCTCAACAATCCATCAAACCCCCACTCCCTGATGAAATACCTCGCATCACACACATCAGCCACAGGTCCTCACGGGACCAAAACCCACTACAAACGAATCCTACTCTCCATGCGAAGTGCAGAGTGGAGAATTTGTATTAGTGGACATACAACCCAAAGAGGCCGCCCCTCTCCTCAGTTCACACAAGAGGTACAGGGGCTACCCATCCATGATGGCGTGATCCCCATTCGACCCCAAGTTCTATCCAGGGTGGACTACCTGGACATGATGGACATCCCTTATTCCACTGAGACCCAAAATACTATCTGGAAATACGCACACCATCCTCTGTTGCAGCCTCAAGTCCGCTCCCATGTGTGGCGCTGCCTGAGGCGGGTGTATCGTACAGCTGAGCGCTCTAATGCTTTACACTCATCCTGTGTCGTGTGTGGCCAGTATGGAACGCTGTTTCACCGCCTGGAGAAGTGCCCCACCTCTAAAGTAATATGGCGCGAAGTCCAACGTCTGCTAGGCCAGGATCAAACACATCCCTTCAGTCTGTCAAGAGATATGTTTGCTTCATCAATGGCCTCCCCCCTCCCACCCTCCCTTCGTGCTCTGGTGGTTGCAATCGCCATGTGGACTATCCACACGATTGTCTTGGATGCCATCGCCGGATCCATCCCCACCCTCCCTGAAGCTGTCCACAGATTCCGGTCTCATTTGGTGGATCACTTTCAAGCGTGGATGTTTGGATATCTCCCACCACGTCACCGGCAGCTGGTCTCCTCCTGGTTCCCAGTCTGGTTCATCAAATCAGACCCCTTCCTCCACACGTGCTCAATAGTGGCTACGCCCTCTACACACGTTCCCTCCCCCTTCCCATAAGTGGCGTTCCCGCTGGCAACAAGAGATAGCATCGCTTCTCTGGGGTGCCTCACCTGGTACTAAGTTTTGTCTCGTCTGAGTCATATTCGGAAGTGTCCATCCCATGGTCGGCCTTCCCCGCAATAAATTTAAATCAAAGGACAAGCGATAGGGGAACCAAATACAGGCGGGGAAAAGCCCCCAAATTGGTACTTAAAAAGGTAGGGTGTCACAGCTAATGACACATTTCCTGAATTAACCGCCCTTCTAAAGCCAAGTCCAACAAGCCCTTGGGGCAGAGACCAGAACCCTAAGGATCACTGATGACCTTTCTAAGGTCATTGACAAAAATGGGTTTTGGCTTTGCCAGCCAGGGCTGAGGAAAACGGCTTATTTGAGAAAAACCAGGCGGGAATCAAACTTAACACCCAAGAAAATTACAAGATATGAGGTTATGAAATCCGGCCAATTATGAAAATTTTTGATTTTGTTAAAAAACAAAGAATTTGTAGCTCATATCAGATTATAATAACCATCTGGAATTTTCGTGAATCAACTTCTTATAAATTAAGTCCCTAAGATGAGAAAGACTTTGCTTTTCTCAGATATTCTGATCACCTTAAATAAGTCTAAGAATTTTTGGGCCAGTTTTCTGTATAATTCTTGTTTTCAACAAAAAATACATCTCTCAGATTTTTCTTTCTCGTTGCAATCACTTTTGCAACCTATTCAATTCAAGACTGAATTTAGTTTAATAAATCACACAGAGGAGATTAGTCTGCGCCCATGTCAGGGAGCAGTTGGGCAAGCAAGGTAAGAGGAGCAGGTGGAAGATCCGCGGCCTCTAAAGTTTGAAAACGCCCCAGAAAATATGGCGGAATAGACAAAAATCTTAAAAAACCGGCGGTCACAATTTACCCAGAGATACTCGCATGGCAAGCACGAGGCAACCAGTACATCAACATGCCACACTCCCAGCCACTTTCATTGGTGGAATTTGGAGTCCGTGTGTATCTGGACATCCAAAAAACGGCCTTATGGGAAAAATTTTGTGAAAATGTACACAAAGTTTTCCCAACCGCGGTGTACGTTGCACCTCACTCCATGTCACGCAGTTGGCTGGATCTAGGTTTAGAAAGCAAAAAAGCAGCAGACGAGGCTGCAGCAGTGCGCATAGTGGTTGACTTCCCTAAAGGGCAACAGGTCATCAAAACCAAACACACCAGATGGACAAAATTAAACCAAATTTTCCTCACGTTTGACTTTTTGCCTACTACAGTAAAATGTAATATTTTGGAACAACACCTGAAAGATGGTCTTGCTGTATATGGCGAAATACAATCTTTCAAAATGCAATGCTTCACGCTGATGCCACACCTGTGCACTGGCAAAGCCATTGTAGTTCTGACCCCAACTGAGGAGATCGTGAAGGACCTAACCCAGATCCCGCACTTCACTTTGTTGATATTGCATGGCATACCACCCACCCATTCCAGGTGACTGTGGACAGCGCGCCCCCCATTTGCACCCACTGTGACACATTCGGCCATAAGGCGCATGCATGCCCCATCAAGGAGGGCGTCACATTCCAAGAGCACCCCTCAGCAGCCATGGCCAACTAAGAGGTGCACAACAAACCAGCCGCAAGCACCAAGGAGGCTTTCCTTGGGGATCACAAGGCTGCTACCTATTGGTAAAGCCTATCTCCCCACAGGAGCAGAAGAAGGCCAAGCAGGCCCATAGGGCCGCGGCCAAGGAAGTGGCCAAGGCCACCACTGCTATCCCACACTCACAACGCCAGGTAGACATTGAGACCTTCGCGGCGGAAGCAACTCAGTGATCCATATCCAATCAGATTGGGAAGCCTATGCCAAGCGAGCCACTCAATCCAAGGATCCAATGGGAGATTTGATCTCACCCAATCGTTGCACCCAAGCTCCAGTTGAAACTGACTTGGGGCCCATCCCAACTGAAATTTTTTTTTGACCCACTCAACAGTGCACCGAACTCATCTGCACCACAAAAAATTTGTCTGACATTGGTGAAACAAAAAGCAAAGGCTAAAGCCAATGCAACTCTTTCCACAAAAATTAACAAAAATTCTGATAGCATTGCTGCTAACACCTGCACTACTGTGAAAGCCCGTGGGGACCTTTAAGAGGCTGGTGGGCCTGGGGGCTCACCCCTTGCACCTAAGGTGTGATGGGGGAAACCTTCACTCTAGGGACGTTGAATATCGCCAGACTCAAGGCCTCCCCATCCTGGGCTAGGAAACTGAGTTTTTTACAACGCAATCTACCCGTGGATATCCTGGCCATCCAGGAGTCCCACTGTCCATGAGGTTCCGAGGAAGCTTGGAAAACAATGCTCCTCCCAACCCTATCCTTTTTGTTGAAGCACTGTGGGGTGCTAATTCAGAAAAATAATTTTTTAAATTCACATCCTCAGAAACATTCCTAAATGGCCAAGTGCTCGTCATCACCTTCTTGTGGGCTGACGTAGCACACGCAATTGTCAACATCTATGCCCCAAACAGTGCACACGAGCGTCAGGAATTTTTCTCATTGGTCAAATCCCTCCCGCTACCCCTGATTCTTTCCTAGTCGGTGACATGAACTGTTGGCTAACCTCACCAACAAACTGGTGGCCTCCCTCACCCCATGCCTCACAGGGTCACATAGAACTACGCGTTCTAAAGGCCACCCTTGGGTTAATGGATGCGCTGCCATGACATGCCCTGCTGCTCAAAAACATGACGCATCCCCACATCCACAACGGCCAATTAAAGTCCATGACCCGCATTGACCTTATACTAACACCGGCGAAATTCCAACCCCACATCTCCCACTTCAAAACAACAAAAATGGAATTCTCCGACCACCAACTGGTCTCAATAACCTACCACCTACCTGTCACAGGTGCTAAGGCCCCACATTGGTGCAAAATTTGCCCCCCTGAGCTCGCGTTGCCAGGATTTTCCACATGGGTGGAAGAGGCAACTTTGGAAAAATCGTTTGTTGCACCGTTTTGCGTGGACCCCATTTCCACATGGGCAACTTTCAAAGAGGACACCATCCGCCACTCTCGCCATCTCTCCTCCAGATGATCACGAGCCACATCGGTGGTTATCTCGCGCTCTGGCAGAATTGGCACACTTGGAGTCCAACATTACAGCTACAGGTTACAGCCCTGCATGGGGCCAGAAGTGGGCGGAGGCAGCCGCCCACCTCAACGCACTCGAAAGGCAACACAAACATTGGGTTTGTGTTCAATACAGGGCCACAAGCATCACAAAAGGTGACAAGTGCACCACATATTTCTTTAAAAATTTTTTTGCACCACGCCAGAGTGTGGCCTGCACACAGGTGCAAAGACCGGATAATTCCATTATGGACACACTGGCTGAAGTGGCAATTGAAATGCAAAAAAATTATCTCAAGTTATACTGAGCCAAACCAATTCAGCTGGCAAAAGTGGCGGAATTTCCTGACCAAGCTCATATCTGCACCATTTTCTGATACCTGGAAATAATGAATTTAATTACTCCGAACAAATTATGGACAGCCATTTATGGTGCGCCAAACCAAAAATGCCCAGGCCCAGATGGCATTCCATATGAGTTCTACAAAAAATATTTCAAATATATATCCCCATTGCTGCTCGCCTCACTTAACCAAAGCCTGTTGGAAATGCGCCTCCTACCAGGAGGACATGAGGCCTTTACTGTCACACTCTTCAAGAAAGGGGATAAGTTTGACTTAGCCAACTGGCACCCCATATCTAACAAACACAGACACCAAAATTTTAACAAAAATCATGGCTAACCGTTTAGGGACTGCAGCATCTGCCACCATCTCTCCAGAACAATTCGGTTTCATCCCCAGAAGGTCGATTTGGGATAACGTGCACTCCGTGGCTAATGCATGCCAGTCCACAGCCTCTGGGGCACTGGTATTCTTGGACCAACAAAAGGCCTACGATAGAGTAGACTGGGAATTAAAGGGCCTGCCTCCATCAATTCCGCCTACCCCCACTTCATAAACTGGGTAATGATGCTCACGGAATCTGTGACAATGGCAGTGCGTGGCCCAGGCTTCCTAACGGAAGTAGTCCGCCCCAAAGGGGCTTGAAACAAGGGGACCCCCTCAGCCCACTCTTATACAACTTCAGCCTTGACCCACTACTGCGAATTGTGAATGCCCAACTCACTGGGGTCCATGTGCCAGGCCAAACCCCAGTCAAGATGATGGTATTTGCAGATGACTGCGTGGTGGGGGTGTCTAATAATAAAGATGCATGCGCGCTCGAAGCCCTCATCCAGGAATATTCCCAGGTAAGCAACGCGGCACTGAACGCCTCCAAAACTGAAATCATCCTCCTTGGTCGGTTTCAGACCTGCTGGGCCCCAGCAATTAGTTCCCAACCTGGCCCATCTGCTCGCCCACGTCCACGCCTTACTAACTCAAAACACACCGCTCCACTGGTGCTCCCCATCGTGCCACATCCTACCATAGGACCGGTGCGCCATCTGGGCGTGTGGATGGAGGCAGGCGGATACACGTCAGCAGTAATAGAGTGCCGTATTCTGGACAACGTGATGAAGTGAATCGCCTCTCTCAGAGCCCACCATACTACCCTTACAGGCAGGGTTGTTCTAGCCAACTCTATGCTCCTATCCAAAGTCTGGTTCGGAGCCCACGCCATCCCCTTCTCCCCAAGCTTCTTCAAATCCCTGTATGCCTTGCTGCAAGGATGGTTTTGGTCAGGCCGCCCTCCACCAGTACGGCTAGAGGTCATGTTTGGATGTCATCATCAAGGTGGCATGGGCCTGCTTGACTTCAAAGCCCATGCTGCCAAGGTCCTGGGCACCTGGATCGCGGCTGTCACCGCTCCTACACTCCCATCCCAACACTGGTCCCGCGCGGCCCGCTCCAACTTCTCCTGAGCCTTGGGCCTCAACAATCCATCAAACCCCCACTCCCTGATGAAATACCTCGCATCACACACATCAGCCACAGGTCCTCACGGGACTAAAACCCACTACAAACGAATCCTACTCTCCATGCAAACCGCAGAGTGGAGAATTTGTATTAGCAGACATACAACCCAAAGAGGCCGCCCCTCTCCTCAGTTCACACAAGAGGTACAGGGGCTACCCATCCATGATGGCGTGATCCCCATTCAGCCCCATGTCCTATCCAGGGTGGACTACCTGGACATGATGGACATCCTTTATTCCATAGAGACCCAAAAACTATCTGGAAATACGCACACCATCCTCTGTTGCAGCCTCAAGTCCGCTCCCATGTGTGGCGCTGCCTGAGGCGGGTGTATCATACAGCTGAGCGATCTAACGCTTTACACTCATCTTGTGTCATGTGTGGCCAGTATGGAACGCTGTTCCACCGCCTGGAGAAGTGCCCCACCTCTAAAGTGATATGGCACGAAGTTCAACGTCTGCTGGGCCAGGATCAAATGCATCCCTTCAGTCTGTCAAGAGATATGTTTGCTCTATCAATGGCCTCCTCCCTTCCACCCTCCCTCCGTGCTCTGGTGGTTGCAATCTCCATGTGGACCATCCACACGATTGTCTTAGATGCCATCGCAGGCTCCACCCCCACCCTCCCAGAAACTGTCCACAGATTCTGGTCTCATTTGGCGGACCACTTTCAAGTGTGGATGTTTTTATACCTCCCACTGCGTCGCCAACAGCTGGTATCCTCCTGGTTCCCAGTCTGGTTCATCAAATCAGACCCCTTCCTCCACACGTGCTCAATAGCAGCTACGGCCCCTTCACACGTTCCCTCCCCCTCCCCATAAGTGGCGTTCCCGCTGGCAACAAGAGAGAGCATCGCTTCTCTGGGGTGCCTCCCCTGGTACTAAGTTTGTCTTTCCTGAGTCATATTTGGATGTGTCCATCCCATGGTCGGCCTTCCCCGCAATAAATTTAAAAACAAAAAATACATCTCTCCGAAGTTCTATGATGTCTGGAGTTCGTTTTCCTCTCTGGTTTTCACCCACGGCTGTACGTGAGCCCTCCACCCACTTTTCCACCTATTCCGTCATCTACGCCTCCTCAAATTTCTCTGGCCTTTGCCCTGGATTTTACGCCACCCTTCCCAGCTCCCAGGGCCTCTTGTCCTTGATGGTTGTGGCCAGTTTGATGTGCGTTTTGCTCCAAAGATTTATATGGAAACACAATACTAACTTTTTAGACGTCTCTTTGAAAATTGTGTCACTTGGTCTTGTTGTATCACCTTTGGCCTGAATCTTTCCCTTCAGCGACCTCCTGTGCTCCAGTTTCCCTGAAATTATCTGAGAAAAGCCTTGATTTTTTTGTGAGTTTCCTCTACAGTTGGGTGGCTAGAGTTATCTCAATCATCTCAGAGTTTTCACCCATTGAAGCGGACCACTGGGCTGGTACTTTTTTATCACTTCTTGCATTAGTTGTTACCTTCCTCAAAGGGTGTGCTGAGGGTTTTTCGCGGCTCCCCTCACTCAAGACGCTCATATAGTGTAGTACCTGCCACTACCAGTCTCATTCTACACTATTTATGTGATTCCAAATTTAAAATTGGATTTTAAACACGTTGTCCAGCCTTAGGGACCGCCAAAAGTCTCAAGGCAAGGCTTTAGCTGACGTACTCCTTCTCCAGCTGCTGCTCCGTGAGATTTTAGAGGGAGCTCACCAATGGTTACTCTCCACGGGTGAGAATAATAGTCCCTCCTGGAATCTCTCCCAGCGGTGGAAACCTTTGTCAAGCCACACGAGTATCCCCCTGCTATTTTTGAGTACTATAACTCCTTTGTACACTAGTCCCAAGGAGACCTCACTACAGCTCAATACTTGCGCCTGTTTTAAGAGTGAACATCAAGGTTGGAATTTCTTTTAGCAGTCAAAAATGGCCCTTCTCCGCAAGTCCCTAGATAATACTGATGCTTCCCTTTGACATATGAGATAACCTTACCCCTACATATCTTGGACGTGCTCCATCCTTGGAACCCAGTTGTCTATAAGCCTCTCTGCTACCAAGCCTAATTGTACCACTATACTTCAGATCTTAGAACTTTACAACTCCATCACTGTGGGGCACCAACATGTTTCCAATCTAGTGGTGATATATCCAGCTGAGACACTGGCTGTTATGGACACTACCAACCTGATTCTAGAATGCTCTACTCCCGTACTCTCCCAGTACCGCTTGGTACCAGCAGTGAGCTCGCTGGAAGTTGATACTGAAACCTTCATCAAAGTTGGGGGTCCCCTCATTACTGGGCCTGCACCGCCGCACTCCACGGAGTACCCCTCGCTTTTGTCTCCAAAAGTGGAGGGGATTAGTAAGTCTAACCCATTTGATTCAGAGAATACACTTCCTCCTAGCCATGGACCCGCCGTTGCCATTTTGGAACCTATGCCTTCTGTACAACCTGTCATACCAGTTGACCCAGTTGAACAATTCTTTCCTATCACTCCAAAAATCACCTCTTGTGGCGGACTCCATCCAAAAACGAGTAGAGATCCATGAGAGGATGATTGAAGAAGAGCTAGCCATGGCTGACCCCACCAAAAGCTTGGATGTCCTGGCTGGCGTAGTCTCATGTGATAAAGATCTTCCTCTCTCGCCAAACATAGAGCATTAAGCTACCCACACCATTTAAGTCCTGTGGACAACTTACTGGCAATGTTTAGTCATAGGGGTAAATTTTTTAGGGGGATACTCCCAACTATACGCCGCCCTCTGGGCTTGAAGCCATCCTGTCCTCCCTTGGCTCTGAGGGAAAAACCCTCCTCTACTTACTTCTAGTATATGGCTACTTTTTCTTCTGCAGGGAAGAGCTTTCAAGCTCTCTCTTTGGTGGACACAGATGCAACTGAAAACTCATCCTCCAAGAGTTGGTAGAGGCCATGGAGCTGCCCCTGGGAGTTGGTTAGTTTTTGAAGGGTGGTGCATCTCAAACCATTCCAAGTTATCGCGTATCAACACCAGTTCCTTTCATTGCAGGCGATGTTTACTTTGTTGAGAGCTTCTCCTTGATAAAGAACCTCCTATACCCTGTTATTTTGAGGGGATGTCAGGTGGCGCTGATTTGACATCACCACTAACCTCCTGGTCTCGACCATGCACGCAGAATTTCCTGGGGAAGTCACAGTTACCATCCCTTGATTAGATGAGAGCGCCATGGTGCTCCCCCAGAAAGTGGGTCCCTCTTCTAAGGTGGGCCTAGTCTCTATTCAACCTACTGATGCCCTGACCCAACACTTACTCTGCCAGAATGCATCCGTGGATATGCTGATCTGTAACATCCCACAAAGGCCCGCCCACTCCCTGAGCACACCAAGTTTGACTTTGAGTTTAAGTTGACTGTGGACCTCGTCAAGATATCCTCTCCAATTTACCCCCTGTCCCTGAGGGAGGAGGCTGCCTTGGACGCTTGGGTAGACGACATGCTCTCTAAGGGTCAAATCTTTAAGAAATATTTACTTGTGTGCTTCCCCTCCTGTTTGTAGAGATGTCTGATGGCTTACTTCGTCCCTGAGTTGATTATGGCAATCTGAACCCCATCCGCTCCCTCTGGAGCAACAGATTGCTTGCTACGTAAAGAAGGTTAGGGTGTTAAGCAAGTTTGACTGTCTCAACGCTTTCAACCAGATCCGCATTAAAGAAGGACAGGAGTGGTTGACTTCTTTTCATACTCAGAACGGTATCTACCAGTTGAGGGCTATGTCGTTTAGTTTGAAGAACGCCACGCCTGCTTTCAGAGGCTCATTGATGCTGTCTTGGGAGACCTTATGGTTACTTGCGCGATTGCATACATGGAAGACATACTGGTCTTCTCCAAAGATGCAGAATCTCACGCCCGCCACCGTGTCTGTCATGGAGAGTTTTTTCACAGGTAAACCTTACAATTAAGGCTAGCAAGTGTGAGTTCTTCCAACCCAAGGATGAGTTCTTAGGAAACATTATCTTCTCCAATGGCCACATAATTGTTCCAGATAAGTAAGCAGATATCCGCGATTGGGCTACCCCTCATCTCTCATGGAGTTACACAACTTCCTTGAGACATGTAACTTCCTCAAGAAGTTCACCCCCAGCTCTCAGAAGTTGCCGCCCCTCTCTACACCGCTTCAGGGAAGAAATTTTTTATTTTGGACCAATGAATGCAACGCTGCATTCCACGCCGGCAAGTCCATACTATTGTACAACCTGGTTATGGTACATGCAGACCACAGACGCCCCTTTATCGTCGCCACTGATGCTTCCAAATTTGTGGTTGGAGCTGCTCTGCTACAAGAGAGGGAGGATGGAGTGGAACGGCCTGTTGCTTACTTTTCTAAGAAAATGGCCCTGGCGCAGCCCAACAATGCAATATATGATAAGGAACTCCTTGCAGTTGTTGAGGCAGTACAACACTGGTGCCACCATTTGCATGGGTCTAAGTGGCCATTTACTGTCCATACTAACCACAAGGCATTGATGTAATACCCCCCCAGAAGCTATCCTCTCGCCAGTCCCAGTGGTTAGAAATCCTGTAAGTGTTTGACTTCCAATATAACTTCATTAAGGGCACCCAGAACATGTTACCTGATGCTCTATCCTGGAACCCTACCCTATCCCCTGACCTAGCACTAGTTGACACCCGCAATACCCAGGTGTTGATTAAGCCTGAACAGATGAAGGAAAGCCCACTGTCCAACCCCCCTCTGCTCTGCTTATGATGGAACCTTTGGAAGGGGACGCTGACACCCCTTCCCATGTTAGGTTGTCCCAACTTCTATCAGCTGACTATAATAAGATTCAGCAGGCCTGTTATGGAAATGGAAAATCTCTGGAAAAGGCTAACAGTTGATGGATGGGGTCATCCTCCATCAAGGCAAGTGGTGGGTACCTCCTGGACCCCTGCGTGAGGAAGTGATCTGTGAAGCTCATGGCCCTCCAACTGCTGGCCACCCTGGCAAGGACAAGACGCTTGAGTTGGTCCGCTGCTCCTACAGTTGGAAGGGTATTGCCACAGATGTGGAAAAATTTACAAAGTCCTTCTTGACGTGTAACCAATCAAAGCCAAGCCGCCTGAAGAGTGCTGGATTGCTTGTTCCCCTCCAAGCTGCTGAGGGCCCTTGGACATCAGTGTCTGTCGATTTTATTGTGGTACTCCCCTTATCAAAGGGTTATGATGCAGAAATAGTTGTGGTGGACCGCTTTAAAAAGATGGCCCACTTCATCCCCTGCAACACCACCATTACTTCAGTTGAGACAGCCCACCTCTTTGTAGATTACATCTTTTGAATATATGGTCTCCCCCAAGGAAATTATCAGTGATTGGGGCCCACAATTCACCTCTAAGTTCTGGGAAGCCCTTCTTTCCATCCTCGGCATCCACCTCTGCCACTCCACAGCCTTCCACCCCAGTCAGATGGACAGACTGAGAGGGTGAACCAAAGTTTGGAGCAATCCTTGCGTAGTTATTCCAATGCAGAACAGAACAATTGGTCCTCTCACCTCCCACTGGCTCAATTCACATATAATAACCTTACCCATGCTTCTACAGGCACTTTCCCCTTCTTTGAAAACTATAGTTACAACCCCAGCTTCAACTTAAGTCCGCGGATTGAGTCCACCGTCATTGCTGCCAATGAGCGCACTAAGGAGCTCAGGGACATACATCAGGCTTTGAAGGACCATCTCGTTGATGCTATGAGGATCTACAACGAATATTCTGATTGAAAACGCCGTGAAGGATCTGAGTATAAGCCTGGTGACTTTGTCATGGTCAACGCCAAGAATCTCCACCTGAAGCAACCCTGCCGCAAGTTAGGTTCCAAGCGTGTTGGACCCTTCAAGATTTTCAAGAAAGTTGGCCCATCAGCTTACCAGGTTGACTTACCCACCTCAATCAAAGTGTTTAGCACCTTACATGAATGCCTCCTAACCCCTTCAATGGTCCCATGACACCTCTCCCAGATCCTGTCATAGTGTATGGTGAAACCTAATATGAGAGTTGAGCCGTTCTTTCTTCTCACCTATCCTAACGCCATCTGCAATACTTGGTGTTCTGGAAAGGATATGACGAGACAGAGAACAGCTGGGTATCTTATTGGGACATGAATAATGCTCAGGACCTAATTCATGAATTCCACTCTAAATTTCTAGATGCCGCAGAACCTGCAACCCAAGCATATTTAGCTGGAATGAAGTTACCCACTCCCCACAAGAATTTGCCTTGTCCAATGTCCCCTCAGGTGGTGTAGAACCCCATCAAAAAGCAGAGTGTGATGTCACAGCTAGTGACACATTTCCTGGAATTAACCGCCATTTTAAGGCCAAGTCCAACAAGCCCTTGAGGCAGAGATAAGAACCTATAAGGGTCACTGATGATCTTTCTAAGGTCATTGAAAAAATGAATTTTATCTTTTTCAGCCAGGGCTGAGGAAAACAGCTTATTTGAGGCGAAAAACCAGGCGGAAATTGAACTTAACACTCAGAAAATTACAAGATATGGGGTTACAAAATCTGGCCAAATTTGAAAATTTTTTAATTTTGATAAAGAACAACGAATTTGTAGCTCATATCAGATTATAATAACCATCTGGAATCTTTGTGAATCAACTTCCTATAAATTAAGTCCCTAAGCTGAGAAAGGCTTTGCTTTTCTCAAATTCTGATCACCCTGATAAAGTCTAAGAGTTTTTGGGCCAATTTCCTGTATAATTCTTGTTTTCAACAAAAAAATACAACTCTCTGAAGTTCTGTGATGGCTGGAGTTCGTTTTCCGCTTTAGTTTGCACCAACTGCTGTACGTGAGCCCTCCACCCAATCCACCACCTATTCCGCCAGCTCCGCCTCCTCCTATTTTTCTGGCCTTTGCCCTAGATTTTATGCCACCATTCCCAGCTCCCAGGGCCTCTCTCCCTGATGGTTGTTGTTGTTGAAATCCAGCAAGGGTTACGCTCGCTGGTGCTTTGTGCTGCTGGATTCCACAATGGAATATTTAAAATAAGTATAAACTCTTAGGAAACTAAGTTTTTACTTTTTGTTTTTCAATTGTGTGAGGCCAAACAAGAAAAAGCCCTTTTTTGATACTAGAATATCATATTTAAACTAGTTCCAACTCTCAGGGCCATAAGAATTCGGGGCTAAAGTACTATAAAGATGAGTCATCCAAATTAGGAAATATAGGTTTTAACCTATCATAATGAGGATAGATAAATTTTTGTGGCAAAACTGACCCGCGTGGTAATGATTTAATAAATTGTATCCAATCACCAGCGGGTAAGATCTTCTCACCTTGGGAGGGTTCAGATCCAAGTGGAAATGATTTTTTAATTCACACCCAATCATTGACAGTAAAATCTTCTCACCTCGGGAAAGAACAGACCCATGCAATATTGAACACCTCAAATTTTCTGAGAAGTTGGAGCAATCCTATTATTAGTTCTTACCTTATTATGCCAATTTTTGGGTATAAATCATATTTTCCCAATAGATAGGGTTCCGCTGAGATTCCGCCAAGGTCTTTTCACCGTTGGTATCAATATCATTGATAGCCACAATATTATTCACAGACTAGACTCCAACATTCTTTTTCAGAAGTCAAGAAGGAGAATATCCGACATTGCCCCCTAGAATGTTGGGAGGAGTGTAGGATCATAAGAAACGGCCATGTACCCAGTTTATGGTAACTCCCGTGGCTAATGATTTGATGAAGTATTCATTGCCTCTTTTTTAGCTGATGGAGAAAAGTCCCTCCCAAATTGAACCAAGCTTACCGCTTCTTGGGGTGATGTGGTTATGGTAGTATAACACCTTATCAGCCACTTGAAATGTAGGAAGGGGGTGCAGAGCTCATTGGCAGCCTGCCCTTCTTTAGTCACTGTTTTTGCTAAGTTGGTCATAGCTTCAGCTTGGAGTTAAATAATTTGGTTAGCTAACCTTTGCATGGCTTTCTCAGGATCCTCTCCTTTAGAGAAGACATCCTTAGGCAGAAGAGCAGGTATGCTTGGTTCCCTGCCATACAAAACTCAGAAAGGGGACATTTTTAGAATCTGGTTATAACTAATCTAGTAGGCCATAAGGGCACTGGGTAAGAATTGATCCCAGTGAAGTGGATCGGAAGAGGACATTTTGTGGAGGATGGAAACTAAGGTTCCATTGGCTCTTTCCACTGCCCCATTGGTAGATGGATTGTACAAAGCTGAAAAGAGTTGTTGGGCTTCCATAGAGGTAGCCAGGAGTTTGACTATTATGGAGGTAAAATTCTTGCCATTATCACAGAGTAGCACTTGGGGGCAGCCATGCCGAGAAAATATGTGTTGATATATAAAAGTGGCAGTTGCCTTGGCTGTTTGGGCAGAGAGCGCCACAGCTTTAACCCACTTAGTGAAGTGGTCGATGGCTACTAGGATAAAACGGTTGCCACTGGTAGACTGTGGAAGGGGACCTACGACATTAAACTAATAGTGTGAAAAGGTTGTTGCGGGGTAGTTGGTTGATACTGGTATCTAGTCTTGAAACCAGATTGTTTATCGCACATAAGGCAGGCTTCCAAGACATCAACTATAGCTTCCATCATTCCATCCCAATAGTATCAATCCTTAAGCCACTCATAAGTTTTCTTTTCCCCTCCATGGCCTAAAATGGAGTGAGCTTTGAGGATGAAAGGTACACGTTCTGAGGGCTGAAGGTAAGGCAACCACTTTGCCCTCACCTGCTTATACAACTTCCCATTATCCACTTTGGTGTTGCGCGAGTGGCGGGCTAACATCTTCTGAACCGGATCATCTTCATCCTCCCATTCATTTGGAGTCATCAATAGATCATGTAACCTTTCTGCTTTACTATTATCCAAATGAAGGACTGGCAAATGAGACCACCCATATACATTCATATGACGAGTTCCAGCACGGTGTTCAACTTTCATATCATAAGGCTGGAGCTTTAAAGCCCAGCGAGCTAACCGCCCAGTAGGGTCCTTCATATTTTGTAGCCACTTCAATGAAGCGTGGTCAGTAACTACAGTAAAGGTGGTCCCATAGAGGAAAGGGCGGTAGTGCTTTACAGCCAACAAATCAGCCAGGCACACCTTTTCTGTTACACTGTAGTTGCGTTCAGGCTTTGAAAGCATCTTAATGAAATAAGATACCGGATGATCAATACCATTTTTATCTTTTGGCCTAAGATGGCCCCAACGGCATAGTCTGAGGCGTCCATGAACAGGATAAAGGGTTTTTTGTAATCTGGGTGCCGTAGGATAGGGCGTTGTTGTAGTAGCTGCTTCAGGGTCTCAAAAGCGGCTTTTTGTTCAGCGCCCCATTGGAAGGAGATATTCTTCTTCAGCAAGCGAACAAGGGGCTCACTGAGTTGTGAGAAATTTAGGGATGAACTGATGGTAATACCCCATCATCCCTAGAAACATCTGTATATCCCGCAAATTCTTGGGGGAGGCATATTTGCAATGGCTTTGACCTTGTTCTGTAGTGGTTGGATTCCTTTTTGCAAAATGGTGTGGCCAAGGAAATCCAATTTTCGCTGAAAGAAAGTGCACTTTAATGGTTTTAACTTGATATTTGACTTACGTAGCCTTCCAAACACCTCCTTCAAATGATCCAGGTGGTCGTTGAAGGTGTTTGAGAACACAGTAATATCGTTGAGATAAACGATATCGCAGGTTAGTTTTAAGTCTTGCAATATGTGATCTATTGCACGCTGGAAAGAGGCAAGTGCGTTACGCAACCCTTGGGGTAATCGCGTGGGTTGGAAAAGACCTTCACTGCATAGCAAAGCGCATTTCTCCTGGTCCTGTGGAGAAAGGTCCATTTGCCAATAGCCACTGGCCAAGTCCATGGCTGAGAAGAGATTTGAGCAGGATAGTTGGGCCAGGGCATCATTGATGTGAGGGATAGGATAGCTATCCTTCTTTGTGAGGTTATTTAGCTTGCAGTAGTCCATGACTACCCGGTGACCTCCATCAAGCTTTTTAATTAATAACAGTGGGGAAGACCAAGGGCTTTAAGAGGGAACTAGCAACCCTGCATCCAGTAATTGTGTGAGTTCCGTTCTCATATGCTGTTCCTCCACCTTTGACTTGCAATATGGTTTTGACTGAATGGGATGAGCATCACCCACATCAATGAAGTGGCACCAGCCCTTCAAATGGCCATAGTCGTGAGCTGACTTGGAGAGGTATGTCGCTATAGTCATCAAGGAGATTATGAACTTTCTCTAGCTCAGTTGGGGTTAACTCATTCGACATATGGACGTTTGGTAAGGTACACACCAGGTTGTCCGTTGGCAATCCCAAATCTGCCATTGAGCCAATGGAGCGGATCTGTTTAAAGTCCTCCACAGGGATTAAAAATTCTCGGCCAACCTCTTGATGTTTCCGTATAATCATGTCCTTTGCGGTGAGGTTTCCCAACAGTAGAGTAATAGGTCGCTGATAGGCGGGGTCTAGTAGCCCAGGTAATACACGAGGCTCTAAAGGACTCAGGCCCTCAACACTTACGAGGTGCAACAAACAGTGGTGTGGGATTTAGAGCGTGATTTTCGTGTCAACCATTCGTTGTTCACCCAGCTTAATCACCACCTCATCTGCCGCATAAAATGGGAATACCATCGCTAGCCTCCACTGAATTAAGCAATTTCTTAGTGTTGCACCCAGAGGTGACATAATGTAAAGGCAAAGCGGAAAAGGGGTATTTAACCAGGTAGGTGTAGTCATTCTTGATGAGTTCTTTGCTGGATAAGACTAATGGAACTTTGTAGTTCATTAAAGATAGGAATTCTTGCTTCATGTTGATGATGCCTTCATACTCGATCATAAACTGATTACCTATGAGCATATCATAGGAGTTATTATCTAAAGCCACAGCGGGGGCTGATAGGATAAGCTTCCCAACGCAAATAGGGAAGAGAGGAGTAAGCGCCAAGGGCGCGGGTATTGTTTGGGCCCGCAGTTCCAAACTCCTTGGCATAATCCAAGTCAGGCATCAGTTTAATCTTTTTCATCAGCTGAGATGAGATTACATTCACTGAAGAACCTGTATCCAGGATAGCCATCACATGGACTTTGTGAACAACTACTTCAACCTTGGTAAGTATGCTTCCAAAGTTGGCTGACAGCGCTAAGACCTCCTTGAGATGAAAAATGGAGGTTAATTTGCGTGTGGTCTCAGGGCTAGTCTCCAGAATAGACTGCATGGTATGCCCTCGCTGTAAAGGGCGAATTAAACTCGGTAGAAGCTGATCAGTGTCACTGGCTGTGTCAATAGTTTCCATACAACCTATAACTTGGCGGAGGTAAGTATCCTCCAGTATGGTGGTTTCATCTACTTCTTTGGCGTTTAGGCAATCAGGAACCTCCACTTCCGCAGGAGAACCCAACAAGTAGTACCCAACGTCATCATAACTCCCCTCAGAGTCGGCCTCAGAGGTATTCTCAACTATGAGCAAGGTTGCAATTAAAGTGGGGGAGACAACCACGAGAGGTGGGGTAATTAGCTTTGCTTTAACCGGCATTTTCACAGCCCCAGTAGTTCTGGAGGATATACCCTTAGGGAGCGCACCTATTGGCTGAGCTGAAGGGAAATCACAGTAGGGATCTCCGCTCTGCATAAATGAGGGATGTCCGTTTTAAGTCGCACCAAAGCAGCAGGTTTTGCAGGGAGAATAGGCACAGGTGGCCTCAATTCCAACGGTTCAATAGGCCGCAGCTCACCTAAAGGAATATGGGCGACGTCTAACAAAGCCTCTTTTATATCACGGAAAGTTGTAAAGTGGCGTTTCAAAAGATATGATATGCCAGGCGAGAGAGGGTTGTGAAGCTAACCCTGTTATTAGCAGCAGTAGCATCCAGGGTAAGCAGGTTAGACGTAGCCAGCCTTTGAGCAGTGAGATAGAACTACTCAGCAAAACTAAAGAGGGTTTCGCCCTCATACATGGTAAGGCGCATGAAAGCCTGTTGTTCTCTGTATAAGCTCTGCTTGGATCTGAATTCAGCCAAGAGGGCCTTCTTAACATCTGGCCAGGTGTGCTGAGGATCCAGAAGAGGAACGATTAACTCTTGGGCTTTGCGGCTTAAACAAGGAAGAACATACTGAACTTTAAGTTTATCAGAGGCGCCATCCATCGCAGCTTCATAAACGTACAAAAAGGAAGTAATGCTCCTTTCACCCAGGGTGTATCTGTCCTTTATAGGTAATTTGAATGGCCGTTGCTCTTTCTTTTTGAGACGGGAGATAGAGCTGGCTAGTTGCTTCTCAAGAGCAACTAATCGTAATTCAGTTAAAGAAGAACCAGAAGAGCTGCTCACGTTTACAGCCTCCACGTTAGTAACTACGGTTTAGTTCACGGGCGTGACCCTGTAGTGAGCACCAAATTGTCAAAATCCAGCAAGGGTTACGCTTGCTGGTGCTATGTGCTGCTGGATTCCACAATGGAATATTTAAGATAAAATATAAACTCTTGAGAAAACTAAGTTTTTACTTTTTGTTTTTCAATTGTGTGAGGCCAAACAGGAAAAAGCCCTTTTTTGATACTAGAATATCATATTTAAACTAGTTCCAATCCTTGAGGCCATGGGAATTTGGGGCTAAAGTATTATAAAGCTGAGTCATCCAAATCAGGAAATATAGGTTTTAGCCTATCAGAATGAGGATAAATATTTTGTGGCAAATTGACCCGTGTGGTAATGATTTGATAAATTGTATCCAATCACCAGCGGGTAAAATCTTCTCACCTTGGGAGGGTTCAGATCTGAGTGGTAATGATTGGTTAATTCGCACCCAATCATCGACAGGCAAAATCTTCTCACCTCAGGAAAGAACAGACCCATGTAATATTGAACACCAAAAATTTGGCTGAGAAGTCAGAGCAATCCTATTATCAGTTCTTACCTTATTACGCCAATTTTTGGTATAATTCATATTTTCCCAACAGATAGGGTTCCACCGAGATTCTGCCAAGGTCTTTTCACCATTGGTATTCATATCATTGGTAGACACAATATTATTCACAGATTGGACTCCAACATTCTTTTTCAGAAGTTGAGAAGGAGAATATCCGACAGTTGTGGCCAGTTTGGTGTGCGTTTTGCTCCAATGATTTATATGGAAACACAATAATGACCGTTTAGGACGTCTCTTCATTTTGTTGGGTCACTTGGCCTCGTTGTATCACCTTTGGCCTGAGTCTTTCCCTTTAGCGTCTTACTGCGCTCCAGTTTCCCTGACATAGGGTGTTTTATTTCTGAGATTGCATATGGTACCCATCAAATTATGCTCTCTAGTCTTAAAGGAACATCATAATTTGCTGAAAATGGGACACCTCAGAGGGAAGAAGGATATTAAACTGATAGAAAGGGCATACAACAGGAAAAGATTGACAATAGATTGCTTGCTTGGATAGGACGTTGTATAACATGAGCACGATTTTAAATATGACAGAATGTGAGAAATGAATTTTTAATTTACTGCAATAAGCAGCAGGACCGTGAACATTGGTATCAATCAACTTTATAGCTGGCCTGCCAACACCAAAAGGGTATGATGTGATCATGGTAGTCGTGGAAAGATTCATGAAATATAGACCAGTTGTCTCATGCTTAGCTACAACCATGGTGAAAGACATGGCCCATTACTTGTATACCACGTCTTCACCCATGTTTGGGGTAATTCAAGAGTTAGTTAGTGATAGTGGCCACAGTTTACATTGAAATTATTTAATGCTCTGTGTGAGAACTTCATAAAATCATGCCAATTGTCAGCATATTACCCCAGTCTAATGGACAAATTGAGCGGACTAATATGTCATGTGAGCAGTACCTCCAGTGCTACGCCTCCGCCGCTCAGGACACAGGGGCAGGTGACCTGGCCCTAGAATAGTTTTTTAGCACTAGTGGTGCCCAACCCAAAAGGGGGAGCCGCCATGCATCTTTATTTGAAAATGAGCCAAACAAATGGTTTATTGTAAATAAAAAAATTCCTAATATAGCCCTTAAGTTATCAGCTAGAAAGCCATATCAGATGGCGAGGAGGCTTTGGGGAAAATTTTTTCTGGCGCCCGCTTTAGCTGGCGGACCATGGCGGACAACATAGGGGTTGGTGCATCAGCAACATGTGGCATAAGGAGGTATAACTGTGGGTTTTCTTTGTATATGAGGCTGGAAGTGTCCATCGCAGAAAATATTGAGCAAGTTGATGCTCAGCAAAAGTGATGATAGCAGGCACACAAGTGAAAGGCTTGATGCGCTGGCGAGTTTGGGGATAAGTGGGGTCAAACAAAGAAGTTTTTGCCGCATCAATGCAAGCGCAGCCCGCTTCAAAAGCGAGCTCCTCATTTCATATTTTGCATCCTCATCAAAATCCTGGGGGAGATTCGGGATGGGAATTCACTCAATAAGGGATTCCATCGCCCTAACAAAGTTTTTGTATAATTTTCACTTCATGCCTCTATAGGAATGTTGCCACTGTAAGACAACTTAGGATATAGCCCTGCCTACCCAATCGGGCCCCAGATACTCACAAGCATCCTTGCTGCAAATAATTTTGCAACGTACATCCATAAAATACACCAGCAGGTGCAGAGACAATTAATGAAAGCCTATCAATATGGCAAGAAGTTTGCACTTTAAAACTTAGAGCAGCACCTGAATGTCAATTAGGTGCCATAGTGATGGTGGACAAAAATTTTAATCTCAAGGTACCATGCCAAAATCTGAACTTTAAGAAGACAGGACCGTTCCCCATAGCAAAGTTTTGAATAATGGGTTTTTCTATGTGGACTTACCACCACACTGGAAAAAACACATTCATTTCCATGAATCAGCGATGTAACTTTTAAGGTAAAAAAACTGGCGGAGATCCCCCAATGTTGGAAGAGGGAGTACTGGAATTCAAGGCGGAGGAAATCTTTGGTTCAAGAAAGATCAAAAGTGGAATCCAATACCTGGTGGTGTGGAAAGGGTACTCCGCCTATGTCAACAGTTGAATTCTGGCCCAAAATTGTCCCACTGTTGGGATCTAATTGCTGACTTCCATGCACGAAACCCTGCTGCCCCAGCGCCCACTGCTACAAAACTCCGGCCTATAACAGCTATTAAGCTGCCCATACCAAACAAAAACTATGCTTTTGTATGGTTCTTGACATAATAGTTCTCTTGAAAATCTCTGAATCCTGAAATGGGCTTGAAGCTGAAAATTAGTGGAGGATTGAAAAAAGAAAAGATGGAGGAAATATAGACTATTATATTATGTTAGAAAGTAATGATATCTATAGGGCGTGTGGGGACATGGTGCCTCAGGGTCCTTTGTGGCCCCATGAGATCAGAAGTTTTACTGCCTTCCAGTTTGACCGCCTAGATGGTGACCTCATTGTACTGCATCGTCTTTGTGAATTCAGTAGTGGGGGCAGTTCCTCGCATGATTTAAAGGCAGGTACAGGATTCATGAAGGAGATTCCTTTGATTCTCATACGTGTGATGCTTCCTGATCTAATCTAGTTTTGGTACCTTCAGGATTAGGTTCCGTTCACGCTGGTTTGAGAGTCAATTGGTCAAGGCAATTTTGGAAGCATGGATTTCAGCTTGCTTGTCATCTTAGATTATGACAAAACCCCCTCATGATCCTGTCAAAGGGGGTATAGGGCTATAGGAATTGGCCATGCACCCAATTCATCACTGTCCCCTGATTGACATCAGCTATTTAGTACACAGAGTTCACCTTATGAATGACCTTATAGGGTCCAGACCAGAGAACGTCAATCATATTCTGTTGACCTCCAGGGAAATGGTGATAGAACAAAACGAGGGCAAAAAATTAAAAATGGGTTAAGGAGGGTCAGAAAACTTTAAATCATAATGTCTCCCTTTCAGTGGTGGTGACAATGCTTTACATGGCTAGGGATTGAAGCCAGTTAATTTCATCTGCTAAGACCTCATAATTAGATTGGAGTTCTTAGGAGCAAAGGTTTCAAGTAATGGCTGTATGCTACTTGAGATCAGGGAGCATTTCCATATAGTGCTTCAAAGGGGGACATTTTATTGACTCAGTGGTAGCTTATTTGATAAACAAGCAACGTGCTGGGTAGTAATTATTTCTGTGAGCAGGGTCAGAGGTGGTCATCTTCCATAAAATAGAGACAAAGGTTCCGTTACCACGTTTCACCACCCCATTGGTTGATGGGTTGTTTTGGCTACAAAAATTTGGTTAGTGCCAAAAAAGCGGATTAAGTTCTTGGACTACCTGCGAGGTGAAATTTAACCCATTATCTGAAAGTAAAATTTGTGAGCATCCATGATGGGTGAAATGGATCAGTTAAGAAATAATGCTATGGCTTTTAAAGTAGCAGTGGAGACTAAAATCTCTTTGACCCATCTGGTCACATGGTTTACAGCTAAAAGGATATATTTATAGCCATGTAACCCAGTGGGAAAAGAGCCTATTACAATGATGCTAACAACGCTGAAGGGTCCCATAGGGTTGACAACTGAGTGTTAATATTGAGAGCAGGCTTGGTCTTGGGATCAGCAAGTTATACAGGCATCCAAGACCTCTTGGATGGTCTCCACCATTCAGTCTTCTTAACATCGTGACTTCAACCATTTGTAAGTCTTCTTAACCACCCCATATCCCAAAATAGTATGGCCCTTTAGGATAACGTCAGTTTGGGAAGAACGGTGAACATAAGGGAGCTATTTCTTTTTGACTTTCTTGAATAGCATACCATCCTTGATTTGTGTGTCTCAGGTCATTTTTCAGAGCTCAGCTTGGGCTCTAGTAGTTTCTAATCCTAACGTTCAAATCAGCCAATCAGATAATATAGTCAGTCCTCCTTGGGGGTCAAGGCAGCTAGCACCAGAATCCTATAGAGACAGTCAGCATTTTGGTGATTCACGCCCATGCAATGAACAATAATGAAATCATAATTCTGAAGTTGTAAGGCCCATCTGGATTATTGTCATCAGGGTTTTTCATCTGCTGGAGCCACTGGAGTGAGGAATGGTCAGTTGTAATGATAAAGTGGGTGCCATAGAGATAGGTCTGAAAATGTTTGATGGCTAGCAAGGAAGCTAGTCATTCCCTCTAAGTAACGCTTTAGTTATGTTAAGCCTTAATCAGAGTCTTGTTAAAATAGGCCACTGGATGGTCAACCTAATTTTTGTCATAATGGTCTAGGTTAGCCCCAACGGCAACATTTTTTGCATCCATGAACAACAAGAAGGGTTTTTCATGAATTGGGTGAGCTAAAATAGGCTTAGTTTATAGCGGTCCTGTAAGTCCTAGGGAACGTCCCCTATGTGTTGATTGGGCCCTCTTCCCATTTCTGAGTAAAAAGATTCCAAAGAAGGTGGCTGTACCCCTCGTTACCCAGGATGACCTCGCCCATGTAGCAGATGAGCGCTGGGTAATAGCCCTCCCTCTTTGGATCCATCCCCTGGTGCCCACACTCACCTTGGCTGAACTTGCACAACTGATCAGGAAAAATTCACGGAGATCACCTAACTGAAGTTGATCGGTCCAAAAACGAGTGGAAACAAGCCTGATGATTGGAATCCGCATAGTCAAAAGGGACAGAGATTGATTCTTTGGCAGGAATTTCTGACAGTTTTAATTCATCCAACACCGCAATCATCAAAATTAACCCCATCTCAAAAAAATTGAGAATGATCCCTGGCGTGCAGGTAGTAGCGTCAGACACCATCAATGATAGTTCGAAGCTCCCTTCTGGAAAATCAGGAGTTGCAGTTGATGCAACGCTTTTGAACAAACAAAGCCCCGGAGACCAGGCACAGGTGGGTTGGGCATCTTAAACCTGTTCCCAAACAATTAAAACCGCCTCTATGTGGGGTGGCCCTGGGGAATTCCCACTGCTCGTCAGGCCAGACGCCATCACACTGACCGTCAGAAATGCAGTTGAGCCTCAGTTTGGGCATTTGAGGTCAAACTGACAGTGACTCGGCCTGCCACCAAATTCTTTGATATCAGTTCCCATTGAGCTTATCTGCCCTCATTCCTGAACAATTTGCTGGTTAGGTCAAAATTAAGGGACTTAATCCTGCTTGTTCCCACATCAATTGACCACTATTTAATCAGTTGTTTTGCACTGAGATAATTGTTGGTCAATGTTATTCACTTTTCTTTAAAATAAAATTTGCCTCTAAAAACTATTAATTTTTTACTTTTATCGATATCCCTCTAACTGCATTCCTGATGGCATTTCTCTGGTGGCCTGTTGGTCCCTATACTGGATGGGCTTTACCAGTACTGATAGTCACTATGGCCCCTACTATCATCAACTGGATTCAGCGATCTAGATACTTCTGGAAATTCAACCCCATTATTTCAAACATCCGCCAAGATATATTTTGGGATCTTGTGGCCTATCATCCACCATTTCCAAGCAAGGATCCGCCCCCTTGTCTCCTCAGTTGAATTGAACCCACCCACCAGTGACCTTGTAGAAAATATACCTATGGTACCATCCCCTGCAGCAAGACCACCAGTTTTTGGGGTTGTCTCCATTTGGTTCGTTATTGGATTGCTATTCACACTGCCCTACACCAACGGTTTATTGTTTCACAATGCCCAGCTCCATACAACGCTGTATGTGCATCAATGCCTCTGGCATTCTGGCTTGCCTTTTGGGTGTTTACACATCCCGACTGGCAGGCTGATCTAAACTTCTTCTGCCGTTTTCATGACAGGTCCTCAATGCATTTAAAGCCTGTTATCGTTCAGGACGCCATTCAAACGGCACGTTATTCTGCAGGAGGCTAAATAGATTCTCAGCTAGATTGGCAAAGTGAGGGATAAACTGATGGTAAAAGCCCACCATGCTTAGGAACACCTGAATATCTCTTAAGCTCTGGGGTGCAACACCTTTTCTATGGCGTTGACTTAATATGGATTGGCTGGATGCCATCCTTTGAAACTTTTTGTCTCAGAATCTTTTTTCCGACTGGAAGAAAGACACTTTATAGGTTTAAGATTTAAAAAAAGCCTTCTGGATATAATTGAAAACTTCCCAAAGATGCTTGATGTGTCCATTAAAAGTTCTTGAGAAGACAGTGATGTTGTTTAGGTAGACGAGGACACAAGACAGCTTCAAGTCCCCTAGGATCCCATCCATGGCGCGTTGGAAAGTGGCCGGCGCATTACAGAGGCCTTTGGGAATCCTCATGGGCTCTAATAATCCTTTGTTGGCCATGAGTGCGCACTTGGATCGATCTTCAGGGGCAAGCTCAACTTGGCAATATCCACTGCCAAGGTCCATTGCAGAAAATTACTGCGATCTGGCGAGCAATTGGAGGGATTTATCAAATTGGGGTAGAGGATAATTGTCCTTGGTGATGGAGTTGAGCTGTTATTTTCCAGCATCAACCGGTGGCTACTATCCTACTTTTGAGCCATCAGGTGAGGAGATGCCCAAGGGCTGTGTGAAGACACTAAGAGCCTGGCGTTTGTAGTTATCTGAGCTCCACTGCCACCTGAGCTTCTTCAACCTTGCTCTTTTGGTAAGGTTAGGATTGGAAGGGGGGAGCTTCCTCAGTCTTTACACATTGTAGGACTCCGGTTAATCTCTCAAAATTATAGTTTAAGGCCAAAAATATGCCTGAGTATTCTTCCAACGATTCTTGCCTTTTTCTCTGTTAGTCTTCAGTGAGATCCTTTACAATACTGGTGTCAGCCAGGGACACAGGAGGGGGCATCTCCAACCTAAAGTCTCTTAGGCTCCCAAAACTATGAACGTCATCAACAGCCTCCACTAGTAGGAGGCGGACATATGTGGTGAGATTGTTTAGGCCTACTACCTTGGGTTTATTGGTAAGGTTAGCCAACAACATGGAGATAGATCTGGCATAAGTTAGATCTAGAAATCTGGGTAGGTTAGCACCTCTTTAGAAGATAGGTAGTCTAGGCCTCGGATTTTCAGCAGGTATCCAGAGGGGATGTGTCATGATTCTGATATGACTGGATGATAAGCCCTAAAGAGTTATGACGGAATGGGTGAAATTGGATAACCTAAGCAGTTTAGAAATATGGATAAAGATCTCCTTGACATAAGGCAATAGGGTAATAGCGAGCTTCAAATGGATGGTTAGTGGATTGCCTCCAAATAATGTGATTAGTCAATGTTGATGTATGATGAATAATTGGTAAATAGCCTCAAACTAAGGCGATTTGGAATTAATGAATTGTAGACTCTGCCCAAAACCAATGAGAACAAGGCGGAATGAATATTAGAAGCAAAAGGGTCAGTAGTAACCAAAGTTGCTAATATATAAGCGAGCCAATAATATTGGAAAGAGAGTTTATTAGTAAGGAAGTGAGAGTGGAGCAGCAAGCGTCCACTGAAGATATCAAGTTGAATAAGGAAGTTTATATGGACAATAGCGCCCATTATTTTATTATATTTATTGTATGTGTGTGCTGAGGACCAACATTTCCATATAATCTGACATATTGCTTACTGGGATAGACTCTGCACAAAACCCTCTGGCGTATCTTCTAAATCTCTCCAAGATTAGAACAGTGGTGCTAATTACAGGGCCTCATTAATCAATCGCAATGAAATAAAAATTCTCCAGTTGCTGGCAATATTTCTTCAGGTTTTCTTTGACAGGGGATTTTCATGACATGCTACACCAGATGAATATGTGGAACTCAAACTTTCCTTGGACGCTGTTCTCAAAAAACAGGATGATCTTATTTATGAGGTTAGTAGTTGTAAACAGCCTCTGTTCAATCTTGATGGGAATATTCATGGGTTCTTTAAGAGAATTTATATCTACAACGGAAGGAGCCTCAGATTAATGAAAAAAACTGTTAATATCTACCTTGGATGTTTGCAGTGCTGCCCAAGTCACTTGTTATCTTCCAAACAGTTCCGTTACATACCAAGAAGTGCAGGATACTGTGCTGCGGTTGTTTAAAGGAAATGCAAAGATGTGACAGCAGAAGGCTGAGTTCTTAACCATTGGGTTTCAACTTAATGAGACCCTCACCGCATTTGCTGATCAATTCATGGCAGGTTCCCATGTGTTAATTGGGGCAGTGACTTTATCCTAATCCGTTATGTGCATCGCAATGACCTTTGCAGTAAAACCATACAGCTTTACAATGTCATGACCCCAATATTGGATAATGATGTACCCCTGCTTAAATTTGTTCAG